>QRDG01001475.1:501868-666584 GCA_012064385.1 Puccinellia tenuiflora | reverse complement strand
GCAAGTCTAACAGACCCCTCAAAAGGCCCAACCCCGTAAAATAACTGCCGATATAAGGGGTTGGGCTCTACCCGGCCGTCTAACAGACCCCCTAAATCGGGCACCCCGGACGGATTTTTACAAGTTTCGTTACGGGGCGGCTCGTCGCCCCCTACTTGTGCGGGGCGGGAGGGGGAATAGAGGGTGAACCCACTATTCTGTGCGAGCAAGGGCGGGCGGAAATTTCAGCTTCCCTACCCGTTTTCCCCCGCGCCGCCGCCACAGCCGCCCGCCCGCCGCCGCCGGAAACCTACGCATCCGGTCCCCTCCGACGGCCGCCGAGCCGCCGCACCCCCGCCGGACCCCGCCGCACCCCCGCCGGACCCCCGCCGGACCTCAGCGCCCCTCGGCTCGCCGCGCCGCCGCCGCCCGCCCCACGGTGAGTACTCTGCCGCGTTCCTCATCGATTTCGCCGGCGCAATCGATAAACTTGGGGGCTGATCTGTGCNCTCGACGAGCTGCTCAACGACGACGACACGGAGGCGATGCTGCTCCTCTTCGGCATGAAGCAAATTGAAGACCGCGCGAAGCTGCTGGATCAGAGAAAAGGGTCCACGATGGGGCGCATGTGTATCCCGCGGAACCGCGGGCTCGGCCACGAACAGCTGTGGCAAGATTATTTTTGCCGAGGTACCGACCTATCCTCCCCGTCTCTTCCGTAGAAGATATCGCATGCGTAGGAGTTTGTTCACGAAAATCGTGAGAGACTGTGAAGCAAATTGTGATTATTTCACTCAACGGAGGAACGCCGCCCACGTCATGGGATTTAGCCCATTTCAGAAAATATCAGCTGCCATGAGGGTGATTGCATATGGTATCCCTGCAGACTATACCGATGAGTACCTTCGCATTGGTGCACAAACAACCACTGATTGTGTCCGTATGTTTGTCAAGATGGTGATCAAATTGTATGGTGAGACGTATCTCCGAGCTCCAAACGAGCAAGATACAAAGAGACTCATGGAGATCAATGAAAAGAGGGGGTGGCCGGGGATGCTTGGTAGTCTGGATTGCATGCATTGGACATGGAAAAATTGTCCAAAAGCATGGCATGGAATGTATTGTGGAAAAAGCCATGATCCTACCATTGTTCTTGAAGCTGTGGCATCCCAAGACTTATGGATTTGGCATGCTTTTTTTGGACTGCCGGGGACTCTCAATGACATCAACGTCTTGAATAGATCCCCTTTATTTGCAAGAATAGTTAAGGGTGATGCTCCAACTTGCAACTACAAAGTTATGAACAATGAGTACACCATGGGGTACTACCTCACAGATGGTATTTACCCTGACTATGCAACTCTTGTGAAGGCAATTAAAGAGAAAAGGGATGTGCCTTTGACAAGGAAAGAAGCTTGGTTCACCAAAGCTCAAGAGTCAGCTCGCAAGGATATTGAGAGAGCTTTCGGTGTTTTGCAAGCTCGGTTTGCAATTGTTCGGGGTCCTGCACGGTTTTGGGACAAGGAAACTCTTGTTGACATCATGACATGTTGTGTGATCCTTCACAACATGATCATTGAAGATGAGAGAGAGTTGAACTTGCCATGTTTCTATGACAATGTGGGCACCCGAGTGCAACCCCAGAGGAACCCTGATCGGCTTGAAGCTTTTCTTGCAGCGCATCGCAGCATTGAAGATGCCCAGACTCATCACCAGCTCACCCAAGATCTGATCGATCACCACTGGCAGTTGCATGGCCAATGATTCATTTCCTATTCTTGTATGTATGAAACATTTGTTATTTGTTTGATTATTCCATTTGAAACATTTGTTATTTGTTTGATTATTCCATTTGAACATTGGTTGGCAGTTCCAAAAAAACATTATTGTAATAATTATGATGATTATTGTGTGCTTTGAAACTTTTATTCAATGTGAATGTTGCATTGGTTCTAATACGCAATGTGTCCAAAACCCTGTTTTTGAGGGGCCGAAAACTCGTCCGAGCTAGCAGACCCCCTATCCCCACCCCGTAAAACAGAATATTCTGGAATATTCTGTTTTACGGGGTGGGGATAGGGGGTCTGCTAGCTCGGACGAGTTTTCGGCCGGTGAATGAAAGTGAATACAGGGCCCTCTACTCGCGTTATAAGGGGCAGAAAAAATAGGGGGTCTGTTAGACATGCTCTAAGTGGTTGTCGTGTGCCAACTCCACTGGCCACCTACCTCGTCCGTCCGTCCGTCCGCGCTCAACCACACCGGCGGCGAAATCAGCTCAACCACACGACAGAAGAAACAGAAGCATCGCCGCCGCTCCAGCGCGGCAGCTCCAACATGTCAAACCAAGAACGTGCACCGCCAGCCTAGCAGCGGCATCGTGCATGCAGCCCACGCTGACAGGTGGGGCCCCGCGATGGAAAACGAGGGGCGGAGGCAGCGAGACGCGCATCGTCACGGGCCGGGCCTCGTGACCTCCGCCGCACTCGATACGCCCGATGCCGCGACGCCTATGTGGAGCCCGGCCCGCTATATAAAATTAGGCTTTCTGCTCACTCCCATCCACGAGCACTCCGGTTGCTGAAGATTTGCCGCCCGACCGCCGCCTCCGCCTCCGCCTCCGCCCCCAGCCTCCCTCATGGCCTCCGCCGTCTCCTTCGCGTTGCCCGCCGTCCAGGTACCAGCCTCCCTCTGTCTCTCATTACCCCACCCCGCCGCTCGATTCGCATCCGGTAGGGTTTAAAGTCGCGGCGGCTCTCGTGCGTGGTGTCTGTGCGATCTGCTCGCGGATCCGCTCTGGTTTCCGCACAGGAATGAGTTGGCTGGGCGCCGATTCGGAAGCAGCCTATCGACGACCGAATCGGGTGCTTGTTTGTCTGTCTCTGTCTGTCTGTGCGTGTGGGTTTCGATTGGATCTGGCCTTGCGGCTGTAGGGGAGCGTAATTCTGCTCGCTGCTTTAAGTCGGTCGATCGGAATGGTTGCTGCGGCTATCCATGGTATAGAACTGCATATGAATGAATGTGTGTCCCGTTGAAGCAATTGGTTCCATGAATTTCGGAGAATTTTGTGCAGCCTGTTGCTAGTTTGAGCGAACGCATGACTTGCATTGTACCTGCGGGTTTTTCTCATACGTTCTGAATCTGGTGTCTCACTTTGTGTACAAAGATTCCCAAGTCCATCCAAATGGTTGATATAGAATCTCAGATTTTACTTAGGCTGAACATAAATGGTTGATATAGAATCAGATGATTTCTCAGTCCATGGACTGTGTCTTTTTAAGCTATAACTAGTTGAGAGCCCGTGCGTTGCCACGGAATAAAAAATACACATTTATCAAATATTTTTAATTAAAAATGCAAGTCCAGGGTGATGGCATGTGGTTTCCATAAATATAACAACACATGTCGATTTTCGCTTCCTCTTAATTCCTGCTCGACAGTTGACACTCTTGCAAGAAGATGAATCGGCATGTTTCTCCTCGCCCCTCCGTTCCCTTCCCTCCACTTCCATTTTCTTCATCCTTCCCTACTCTAGCAATTGTCGTCGATAAAAAATATGTCATCTCACCGTGCCATCACTCATGCGTTTCTACGTAAAATAACAACAATGTTGTACCGATGAAAGTCGTGTTCTAGCGAGGAACCGTGGAGGGAACCGTGGAGCTGGTGCTTTGCCCTCTTCAGCCCTGTCACGCTACTACATCACCGTTCCACTCCACATCGCTTTATTGTCACATGGTCGCCTTCGCTGACTATGCCGATTGGTGAACCTAAGATGCGGTTTGTATCATCTTCGGTGTTCGGTGATTGATGGTGGTCCTTTAATTAAGAATGTCACCCAAATTGCGTTATATCATCTTCAGTAATTGGTGGCGGTACTTTAAATAAGCTTGTCACCAAAAATTTCATAGGCTAGTCAGTTTAACTTTTATATACCAAAATAACACTAAACCGCCAGATGTTGTAGAAAAAATCAGATATATTACGTGAACATAGGTTTAATCTTCATGCCCTAGAAATTGCATCACAAATCTTTTGAGTCAATTTTATGAGCAAGAACGGTTTCATCAAAGCGGACCCCGCACGTGTGCATTTGTCTGTGTGAACTTGTTCGCTTGTTCAACATACTTGCATCATAAAAAAAAATTGGATTTAGAATGGAGAACCTCACAACTCACAGGAGATTGGTTAACTCAACAATTCATATGTATCTCGGCAATGCCCCGATTCATAATCTAAAAATGCATGGTGCTACAGTTGAAAACTAAGGGCAAGATATAATAACTTCTCCCATTCTGCACTTGAGAATATTAGAATCCACCAAAATATAATCCACTACCCCACAATAAATAGATTTGCAGGCATGGTCTGGTTGCCTTCTTCTTCACTTACAATCTTATAGCCAAGCCAATTACATTCACATTCCTAACAACAAAACCTTATTCTCAATAGCCTGATTACATTCACATGCCTAACAACTCCACTTTTATAGTAAAAGAAAACATGTCCTGAGTGACAACAAGAACAAAGACAGTGAGCCTCCAACAATCCAACATGTGGATAGAAAAGGATGATCAGCTTACCTGAAGTTCTCGAGTTTTTGGTCACATAATAGCTCATCAACCAAGGTTGTGTTCTGTTCCTTTTTTGCCAGCCCAGTTGAGATGAACTGAAACGCAGCCTCAGTAACCTTCCCAAACTAAACCGATTATCAAAATATTCAGCACATTAACTACTGCCGAGCATTCAGAAATTTTCAATAGTGACATATCTATACATGAAAATACTTCGAAAGGGCCTTGCATTTTACCAGACCTCTTGAAATGTCTTTCTGGGTCAACATGGCTCAGCCCCAAAACATAGGCCGAGTATAGTGTGATTAAGCCACCAAAGACATAAATACTTAATAATAAGTACATGGTCTCATCCAACATTGCGATTCAATATTTACATAGTATTTTAACTCCTAATAAAGTTCTTAGAAGTAACACGGTTTGACCAGATTGCAATAGCGTCAGATAAGCCTCCAAAGATGGTGCATGTTGACAAGCAAATATGGATGGTAAACTACTTTTTGAGGGCACACGGATGGCAAGTACTAAACCATGCATGCTTGCTTAATGGTTAAATTTCCTCCTATTTACTATCCAAAGCAGACAAGTGAAAAAAAAAATCCATGAGTGTATGTGCTCTACATCCAATAAAGCACTACCACACTGCTTTACCAAATGGCCGATGCTAGCCCACCAGGAACACATGATCACCATTCTATATGTTTTCCGGTTATATAATGCAGCCCCACGCTAAAGAATGTAATTGGCTTCAAGAGAAAAGCATAAGAGGTGAGATCTCCTAGCTTGTGTCCAAAACTTCACTTAACGCCTTCTTTAGTCTAACTGAATCATAAATATGAATCAGTTGAATTAATGTAAGAAGTAAGACCAGCTCATGCGGTATACACTACATTCTTCCCTAAGGACCATTTGTTTGATTCAGTGAACTATAAGTCTACAACTGAGAACATGGTTGTAGGATGCAAAATAAGTTTCACCTCCCTAAATTCTTTACATATCTTCTCAATAGTAATTGCTAGGGGGAGTCGATTCATCAGGATGGCCCTATTCATGAATATGTCATGTGACTTTCAGGATTTTACCTAACAAAATAAGATGTCCTATTCTTATTTTGTTTTGGAACCGATTAACATGTAAATGCAGGTAACTTGCAGGTTTGTCATCATCTTCCTGAAGTGATTGCATAAGCGTCTTCTTGAAAACCTCCAACTGCACTGGACACAGCAATTTTCAGCAAATAAACTAACCTTCTTGTCCTCGGCACCCTTGATATCACATGATTAATACATACTGACACAAATCAACAACAGCTAACCTGTTCAAGTGCAAGAATAGACTGCTGTGCATTGCTTCCTTGGTCAAGTAAAGACACTTCCTTAACAGCAAAAAAAACTCACCTTCACTGCAGAAATATTCAAGAACAGACACCAATGAGTTTTTTACCGAAATGAGTATATTATACTAAATGCTTGCTCACTCCTAAGAATTTTCTCACGAATAGAAGTGTTCACTGTGAAGAGATAATCAGAAGTCATTTTGTGTTATGCTAAGCTCATTGATTATGTATTCTTCATTCTGCTTGTTAGTTATTTGTGATCTGTCGAGTGCCCCTGGTCACCACCCCACACAATTAGTCAAACATCCATCTTTCCATGGCTTAGATTGAGAGAAAAATATAGGAACACACATGGCCCCCAGACTGCACATCAATGTTGCCCTCATGGATTGAACTGCTTTGTAGAACATATGAAGCTGAATTAGTAAAGGCCTGAGATGGTATTGTTGTGCAAGACTACATTCAGCAATCCAATTCAACAAAAAGTTTGAGTGTCCTCAGTAAAGGCCTAAGATGGTATTGTTGTGCAAGACTACATTCAGCAATCCAATTCAACAAAAAGTTTGAGTGTCCTCTGACCTGTCGATAATCGTAATCTATATCGCGGGGCTGTCCTTCAGGAGAATCCCAGCTGATAACGCCGGTGCCGAGGGTGTGGTGCATTGGTGATGCCATGGCATGCCAGGCAGAGACGCCGTCGTGGCTTGCCGAATCAATTTGTCATTGCTTATTTTCTATACATGTTCGTGCTGCTTTCAACCCCATGGTCTTATCCCCATCTCAATAATCTGCACCCAATGCTAGAATTGTTTGACCAAGTCCCAAATCACAAAGTAGCACAAAGAGAAATCAAGCGCACCTGTACGTTCAGCTGCAGATCCGCTCTACATCGGTTTGCACAAAATTCATATGCCCAAGGCGCATGGATGCTAAGCAGGTGAGGCCTGCGGCGCCAAGCCCTCTCCGGAGTACAGATCGGCTGATTCGACATATTCTCCTCCAACGATATACTCCTAACTCACGCATCGGATAGAAGGTACCTGAAGCGTGAAGAAGTAGCCTGAGAGGAAGCGGATCCAGCGAGTTCTTGCAGCAAGAAAATCAAATCAATAAAGATGGAAATTCATTTTTCTGATTACCAGCAACCAATGCAGTCCTTGTAGATGCCTGCAGCGCCAACGGGCGTTGCTATCCGCTGCGTGTGCAGGTGCGCATCAGCGCATGGACCAGCAGACTGATGCGCCCACCTCGACGAAGTGGACTCCAATGGAGATGGAAGAGAGCGCCACCGCCGACTTCGGCACGCGTGCGGTGTACATGGACCACCGCGTGAGACCCCGATCCACATGTGTCGGCCGCTAAGACGGGACGACGGCCTAGTGAGGCTGCGCAGATGAGGCGGCGGAGGCCCGACCGACGGTGGGAGGGGCCGAACCCTAGGCGGGGCGGCGGCGCTCTGATGCGGGGGAGGATGGAGGGTTGCGACTCGCGACTCGCGAGGGACTGAAATGAAAACCTTATGATTTGTGGACTGCGGGGTCGATTTCATTATTTTTTAGGGTGCAAAACGCAAAACGGCGCGACAGACCATGGTCTGCCCGATGTACGAACTCCAATATTATAGTACAGATAAAGATATACTAGAAGGAAAGCTTGGGGATCTGAAACAAACTACAATGGAAAAATGGTGGTTAAATTCAGATCCTCAAAATTTCTTGGTGTTATATTTAGACCCCCATACAGGCTTCATAGCACGTGGTTTCATTAAATTAATTGGTATGGTATGCTGTGCTTTTGGCTTTTCTATAGTTTTTGTTAAGGACATAGCTAAATATAAATAGAAAAACTTCTTATCAGACTATAAAAATCAAGAAAAATCTGTGTATGTGGGCAGGAAAAAGTAAGCGTTTTCTTTTACTATTCTATCATCCATAGTAAATACAGAATCTGCAGTCCAGCCAGGATGAACTAAAATAGAAAGCCGTTGAGACAGTTTTGGAACACAGCCTAATCTAATAATGTCTGAAGATACCTGCAAAACAAATGTTTGAAGATAAACAGACTAAATTTCAATATTTCATTTAGTTACACGATATAACTGTTTTCGTTACTGTTTTGTATGCCCCCTTGCTTCTGTTTTTTTTTTCTTTTTCAACAAGGCAGCATTGATGATTCATATTTTATCTAGGCCTCATTGCAATATTGACTGTCAAACTAGTTTGCTTTCGTGAAATGTTGATTGGGCTTGCTCTTCCTTACTTCCATAATTTTTACCTTTAATAAGAAATCATGTTTGATTATTTACAGGCAATCAATGTCAAGTCAGTCTCCTTCTCTTCTCTAAGGAAGGATAATGTGGCCTTTCGTATGCAGTCAGCTCCACTAAGATCTGTTTCCTGTGCAGTAAGTATCATCCTGGTCTGGTATTTTAGTTGCGTAACTAATCATTAATTGATGCTTGCTTAATGCACACCTCAATTTGTTGCCGTTGTGTTCCATCTGCTAGCTGGTTTATCACATCTTTGGTACTTTAGTCACATCACTAACCATTAATTGATGCTTTTTGTTGCTACTCCGTTTCATCTGCTAGTTTATTTACGACATCTCTGGAATTGTGGTCACATAGTTATTCAGGCATGGTGCTGAACATATGCATCTCAATTTATTTCCCTATCTATTTCACTCCAGCTGTTTTATCAGATATCAGCAAACCACTCAGCATTATATACATACCCCCATTTGCTTTTCATCACAGCAGTGATTCCATGGTGCACTTTAATCGTGCAAGTGTGCCTTGTGAGTTTAAGACAATTGTAGCAAAAGTAGTTTCTTTTTGGTATCATGCATTTGCATACATGTATTAGAGTTTGACATAATTAAGCTCTTAGTCTAGGTGTACCATATTGATTCAATCATTATTTATTTGCTAATTTGGATTTATAAGCAATTTAAATTTTGCAGTCCATTTTTGTGAAGGCTTATTATCCATCATCGAGTTTCATTGTTGTGATTCTAACTGCTTCATACTGTCATTGTAATTGAACAGGCCAAAAAGGAGACCGTAGACAAGGTTTGTGAAATCGTAAAGAGCCAGCTTGCGCTTGATGCAGCCACTGAAGTTAGTGGCTCCTCTAAGTTTACTGATCTTGGTGCCGATTCTTTGGATACGGTAAGTCATCCTAGCCAGACCTAGCTAGCTCCACTCAAGGGATAGAAACTTGTGTGTAACACTGTAACCATGTAGCGTTCATCTCTGTGCACTATGCAGTTTTATTTTGGAGGATGACTCGGTAGGAAGTAGGTTTAGCTTGGCAGTGTGTAGTAGGACTCTCTTCCTTTTAGCAAAAGCTCTAGGCTGTTTGGGAGGACCAAGCCGTTCTATTTCTACATGCTGAGCAGTTTCTCGCAGTAGGTTGTTACTGTAGTTTATGCTAACTTCTAACACACTTATTTGTGCTTGAAATTAAGCATGTGATTTACTAAGCATGGTTCTCAATTTTCATGTTGATATATCTTGTATATGTGTACTTACTTTTTGTCATTCTGCTTTGTAGGTTGAGATTGTTATGGGCCTCGAGGAGGCTTTCGGGATCACCGTGGAGGAGTCGAGCGCGCAGGCGATTGCGACAGTGGAAGATGCCGCCGACCTCATCGACAACCTAGTCGTTGCTAAATAAACATATTTTTGTGGCAATAATGCGCCAGGAGCTTAAATTGCTGCTGCAGCTGCAGTCGTTGTTCCTCGATGCCCTATTCTATGCGCTAGATTTTACTCCAGAGAGCTGGTGACACTTCTGTATCACTGTTTTTGCCTGTCTTGCGGTATTATGACATTTAAGCTATTGTGGAAGCAGATTCTTTGTTGAATTTTTGTCGGGAATTTTTAAGAGGGCCATTTATATATAAAAAAAATCGTCTTTTGGCAGGGCTCGATCCTTGAAAATTCCATCTCATACTCGCTTATTTTGTGTGAGAATCTAAGGGCGTGTTTGGTAGCCCGTGCGAGCCCGCAGATTCCCGTCTCGACCGAGCTCAGCTCTTCGTTCTTGTTTGGTAGCCCGGGTCGGGCCGCATCGGCAGTGCCGGCTTCCTACAGAAAAGGCCTCCGGGCAGTGCCGGGTTGGGAAGCTCGATTCGAGCTTCTCACCTCGCCCGGGATGAACTCATCCCGCAAAACACTGCTCCGTTGGGCCCAACCGCACGCGCGTCCGCCCCCCGCGTCGGTCACTGTTCACACGCCCCCCGTGACGCGTTCCCCAGCCCTCCGCCTCCTCGCCGGCAGGCCGCCCGTCCCCGCGCCCCGCCAGCCGCCGTCGCCTCCCATCGGGCCCGGCGACCGTGGCCGACCGTCCCTCCCGCCACCTGCCTCGTTCGCCCCCGCCGCCGTCCGCCACGGAAGGCCACCGCCGCCGAGCGGAAGTTTCCCAGCCCGACGACCACTCCCGCGCCGACCATCTCCTCCCCTGTCGCCTCCGGCCCGCACCCATCGGGGAAAACCCTCCCGGGCACCCAGCACACGCCGCAGCACCGCTCAGCGGCCACCGCCGGAGCCCAGCACACGCCGCGGAGGACCAGAAGCGCCGGAGACGACAACTTCCCGTCGTTCCCGTGCGTCAGAGGACTTGATTGCTTTTTTGTTTTTTGTTTAAGGACCTTTGTGTAAGAATCTGGACCTCGTTGTAATTTCAATTCGTGGACTCCACTCTCAGCCTGTCCCGGTTCATACGTTCCACCAAACAGCCTCCTACCTCAGCATGTCTTGATACATGCAGGCCACCAAACAGAGAGGATTATCTCAGCTCAACCCGGCCCATCCCAGCATGTCTCCATTGGGAAAGTTGTGATAGGGTGATACAACCTACCAAACACACCCTAGACCTTCTCCAGCATGCCCCTCTGGATTACAAGTCTATTTACGTAAGTCTGTTGCCCAAAATTGTGTTGCCATTCTGCTATTTTGTTTTCTGAAATGCATCTTGATTTAACGTGCATCTCAGGGGGGCTAGCCAAATTTGCTACTATACTGTTAGGCTACGCTGTATATTCGATGACCTTATGATGGATGGCTTCCATTTGATCCAAATCTTGTGGCTTAAACAAGCAGAAATGCACATCATTGTAAAGAGGATCTTTGCACTGAGCAGTACTTTACCAACATACTAAACATAAGCATCCTGGTTACTTTAGCTAGGGGCAAGCACACTCCATGCGGCAGTATACGGGCGGCAGCATACAGTTTATGCTCACCTTTCGGGCAGCATGAGTAATTAACTAACTCATTGCAAGTTTTCAAACCGAGGAACGAAAAGAGCTCATCATTCTGTCCACGAGCACGCGCACGGGACAAGAAACGAAGGCGCACGAGCCCCAGGCGTGCCTCCCTAGCGAAGCAGCCACAAATTGTTTGTTTATCCCGGGGATTTGATTAGGGAGATAATTCACCGCAGAACAATCAGAGGTCGAGACGCTTGTTTGTTTGCATATGCTGAATGCGACGCTTGCTGCTTCGTCTGGATTTGCCGCTCGACAAAGAGAATTTGGTGTTTTTCGTCTGATCCCCATAGGGCGCTTGATGCAGCGAGGAGCCCATGGCCACCGGCGTGCCTGCAGGTGGAGTGGGGAGCGGCCCTGCAGCAGACTGCAGGTAGGGAACGGAGTAAGTAAATTCCCCCGACAGACACTCGCACGGGCTGCGTGCTTGTATCGCTGTCGGAGGGACAACCCCCTGCCGCGGCAATTCATTACTCTGAGCTCCGCCTTTTGGCGCCTGGCTGCTCCTGCTTGGGTAGGCGGTGGCGCCGCGCCTATACTTATAGCTCCACCACCACCGGGGCGAAAAGCCGACTGAGCAGAGCAAGCAGTGTGCCTGGAGCCTGGAGTGGTGAGTGCCAGTGGTGACCACCGGAGAGCAGAGCGGACGGTGAGAAGATCGATGGCGGAGGTGGAGAGGAAGGCGCCGAGGAGGGAGGAGGAGCTGGTGGAGGCGGCGCTGGCGGCGGCGGCCGCGGCGCTGCTCGTGTCGGGGGTCAAGAAGCTGGCGCCCTCCCTGCTCCTGGCGCGCTGGTGGTGGCCGCTGCCGCTGCCCCTGCCCGCGGCGGTGCTCGCCGCGGCGCCGTCCCCCGTCCTGTTCCTGCTCCTCAACGTCATCATCGCCTCCATCGTCGTGGTGTCCGTGCAGCCCATCAGGCGAGCCGCCTCGCCCACGGCGACGAAGGGCGGCGTCGGCGTCGCGGGGTCGGCTCCGGCCCCGGTGTGCGACGAGCAGGGCGCGAGGAAGGTCAGGAGGAGGCGGAGCAGGAGGCGCGGCGAGGAGGGCGCGGAACCGGCGGCTGCGACGCCGGCCGTTGCGGCTCACTGCTGCATGGCGCTCGTGGTAAAGAAGGAGACGGCTGCGACGGGCGAAGAAGTCGCGGTCAGCGACGTGGCGGCTGGGGAGGAGGAGGTGGACAGGCGGGCGGAGGAGTTCATCTCGGCGTTCCGCCACCGCCTCAGGGTCGATTCCTTCTCCTCGTCGACTTCGGGAAGCCAGCGAGGCGGCGGCGCGAGCATTGCGCCTTGCCTGTGATTCGAGTTTGCATCTTGCAATCGCGAATCGCGCGCCTTCTCTTTTCCTTTTCGAAATTTGCTTCACTTTCTTTTTACCTGATAATCAGTAGTAGTGTTTTGACACCAGTTGGATGGATGGATCTTGGACCATGCTTGCTTGCTTGGTGTTCTTCAGACAGAAATACAATCTGTTCGGTGCACATTTCGAACTGAATTAGTATAAGACGAAAGCAGATTATTAAAATGAAGTAGTACATGAAGTTGTCTTCTGCAGATTACTTATTAAATGTGCGCTAGTAAACAAAATTGTCTTGGAGTAGTTTCAAATCCAAATATTGAAGACAACAACCCAAACTTATCCAAAATCTTGGGAGTATTTCTCTGCAGTGGTATGTTTTTCAGAAAATAAATTAATGAAAGATCAGGGTGAAGCAAACTACTCCCATTAAGAAAATCTTTTTAAATAAAGCCCCAAAACATAACGGCCCAGAAAACCCACAGCACGACCGAAGCCCAAACGTTTCGTGCTTCTAGACCCTTCTCCTGCTCCTCCTCGATCCCGGAAATAAAAAGCGCCCACTCATCCGCTCCCCTCTCCCCAACAGCGCCGCTTCCCTCCAATCGCCTAGGGTTTCTCGCCTCCTCGCCTAGGGTTTCCCCACCTCCGCACCACCAGCCCCACCCACCCGGCGATCGGAGCGATGGCGGCCGCGGCGGAGAAGAAGCGCACCCTGCGCAGCTCGGACGGCGAGGAGTTCGTGGTGGAGGAGGCGGTGGCGATGGAGTCCTCGACCATCAAGCACATGATCGAGGACGAGTGCGACGGCGTCATCCCGCTCCCCAACGTCACCTCCAAGATCCTCGCCCGCGTCATCGAGTACTGCAGGAAGCACGTCGAGGCGCGCGGCGGGTCCGGCGACGCCGCCGACTCCGAGCCCTCCTCCAGGGCCGGCGAGAAGGAGCTCAAGACCTACGACGAGGACTTCGTCAAGGTCGACCAGGCAACCCTCTTCGACCTCATCCTGGTGAGACCTCCCCCTCCCTCACTCCTCTTTCTGTTCTAGTAATTACGCGTCTCCGTTGCAGGGCTTTATGTTTTTCGATTGTCTAGATTCGATTTTGTTGTCGATTTGAACGGCGATTCGCGGATTAGTTGTTCGTTTTGGGACAATTAGGGTTTGTTTTTGGGAGTTAGGGTTTTGTGGCGTTGCAGGTTTAGGATTTGGTAAGTGTTGTAGGTTCGTTTCACGTATCAAGATAAGAGATTGGGAGGTAATAGTTGTTGTTTGTACACTGAAGGTGGCTATTTTTTGTACTCGGTAATTTTATGTTCTTGTTCAGGTTATTTGCGTCATGTTTACGTGCTTCCAAAGTCTGTGATTGAACTCTTTAGGTTGGAACAACTATTGGACGATGATATTGCAGAAGAGTGCCATCCTTTCTTTTGTGTAATGTCTAATTTGTTAGAAAGATCTTACTTTTATTTTACTTAATGACTGTCTTCAATTCTGTAGCATTATGAAGTCACGGTGTAATTGCATCTTAGCTGTATCTGTTACTGCATTGTGTTGTAGTGTGCATCTTAGCAATATTTGAGTAACATTAAAAGCAATGCTTGATATGAGGTTGTGAATTTCCTTGTAGTAGCTCATCGTATGAGCTTGTGACCAAGTTTCTTACACAATTGATATGATTTATGTTTCCTTGTGAAATACTCTGTAGTCTGTAGTGGCAAGACATGATATGTGGTTGTGACCAGGCTCCGTCCATAGCTCTTTTCTTTTTCCTGTTTCAATTTTGAGTACTACCATAAATTGGATATTGTTAAAATTTGGACTGCTGTATGTTATCCTGTTTGATGTGATCTGCTACTGAAACAATATCCATCTGGCTTGCATTTCATTGTGGGATAGGTAGATATAGGTAGTGGCTTGTGGTTCTTTAATGCATTATTAAATGTTTGTTCCATGCTCAGGGCTATTCTATATTACTATCCAGTATTTGTATTTAACTATGAAGTATCTTTGTTCCATAAAGTAGATATTGGTCTGCAATGATTTGCATAGTTTATGCGTGTAAGGCCACCCTGGGTGATCAAATGCTTGTTTGGGCACATAGTATAATGTATTTATTCACTGTTCCTAGCTGGTAGGTTTATTGTTGTTTATATAGCTAGGATATCCATCTAGTTGGTGTATGTTCTTATTATTTTATTATCCTGCTGTGTGAGCAGTAGAGTTGTTGTTGTTATTGTGAGCTAGTCTAGCAGTGGCAGTTGTTTATTTGTCGTAGTAAAAAGGTCTACTTAAACTTAAGATTGTATTATGTTTATTGATTTTGTCTTTTGCTATAGTGAACATAAATTGTTCAAGTTTGAACTTGTGCTCCCTCACCATTTAGATGTTGCACTTTACCTAGTAGTCTGATGCTCTGTATATTATTTATCTGTGTAGTAGTAGCATTTTGTTTATTTGTGGTACCAACTGGTCTACTCAGAATAGTTAATTTGTTGCTTTGTTTATTTGTTGCTCGCTCACCACGTGTATGGTGCAATAACCTATTGTCTGGTGCTCCTGTTTATTTATCTGTCTAAGCTGTTTGGTGTCTCATGTATGATACCTGATCATCTGTGCTCTTATGCCTGGACAGGCTGCGAACTACCTCGACATCAAGGGGCTGCTGGACCTGACCTGCCAGACCGTGGCCGACATGATCAAGGGCAAGACTCCAGAGGAGATCCGCAAGACCTTCAACATCAAGAACGACTTCACCCCAGAGGAAGA
The DNA here is from genome assembly GCA_012064385.1 of Puccinellia tenuiflora. Classification (NCBI taxonomy): domain Eukaryota; kingdom Viridiplantae; phylum Streptophyta; class Magnoliopsida; order Poales; family Poaceae; genus Puccinellia; species Puccinellia tenuiflora. The sequence continues at coordinate 651,369 of QRDG01001475.1, read as the reverse complement.
GGAGGAAGTGCGCAGGGAGAACCAGTGGGCCTTCGAGTGAACGTCGCCGCTGCCGTGACAACCATAACAAGCTCGTCTCATGATGCGAATAACCAGCTAGGAAGGAAGAAAACGTTGGCGTCGTTAGTGCCTGGGGAGCAGCTGTTAACCGTTCTGTGGTTTGGAAAACTATGCTAGGGAGAAGTTGTAAGTAGGTTCTGGTTCCGGTCGATTGTGAGGGTGGTCTTACTGTTCGCTGAGCTGACTCCGTGTTTTGGTGGTGGTGATATTTTGCTGCACTCTTGAACCTGGTTATGAGGAAATGCTGGTTGCTGGTTATTCTGCACTAATGCTAGTTTTATCGTTGGAAATGCATATGCCTTCCGTTCCATGTGTGCTGAGCTTCATAATTTTTTCTTTGTGTTTGTGTTGAATAGTTGGATTTTTTGCTTGTTTCATCTGTATGCCCCCATCTGTTTCAGTTGGTCCTGGTGCAATTTGGCGCCTGGCTTTTCTTCTGCGTGCTTGCGACAGTTTGCGGCCTAGTTTTCTGTGCAGACTAGGTTAGCCGATCTGGTCAGTGACATTTGTCTAGTTAGCTCCTTCAGCTTATCGTCGATTGACAGTCTGTACGAGAGTGACCAAATGCAACTGAGTGACCTAATGCAGCTTGTCCAACTGAGAAAACTAACCCAACTTGTACAATAATGTAAACTGATCATGACGGAAACGCTCGATTATTATTTTTTCAATCAGCAGTAGCACTTGAGAGTAAAATAATTCCACATGCCAAGCTGCTTGCGGAATATTGACCATTTTAGAACATCTCTACCGTGAATCCGTGATATCCTGGCCCTGACAGGTGTTGGCTCCTTTTGGACGTCAATGGCTCAAGAGGGGCTTTGCTCAATATCAGAATTCAGGCAAACAGAAAAATATTTTCCCTCTGGTATTTCTTAATCAATTCTTATAACATGGAATTAATACATGGGCGCCTCGACTACATCATGTGCTCTGAAATGGCACCGCAAGACTGTAGATCGTCCCTGTTTACTCATGTTATACATTTACAGCCACTGCAATAAAGTGGGCCACTGGACCATGAAGCTGGCTAGAGCAGCCCCCACTGCAACAAAGTGCCGCTTGGCCATGAAGCTGGTCAGGCCAATCAGCGTCGCAGCACTATGTCGATCTCCTCATCGTCCGAGCTTCCTAGGTCCAACTCGATCGTGTTCTCCGGTGTCGGATTGTTCGCCTTTCTTCTCTTGGCGTCATGTTCTTGCTTCTGCAGGCCCAGTTTGGGTACTGCCTTGGCGCCAGAGGATGCCGGCCTGCACGTAAATCAAGGTCTGCTCAGTTCAAAGGAACTGCTCATGGAGTGGTGAAGAGTTCGGTGGTCGAAATTGGGACTGTCACCTTCTGCTTGCGCTCAGCTTTGCCGAGAGACTGCTCCAGGTCGACTTCGGCTTCTCCATGACTGTAGAAGAACCGTTCCTCACGAGATTTGGTTCTGTGCCGCCTGGTCAATGGGGAAGAAAATCAGTTGTCATTGCAAGGTGACCGCAGCAAATTTTGCATCAAGCAGGTGAAACTCAAAACAGATGAAGAGTGAGGTTTTGTGTTTTTACCTGTGACATGGGAGAGGAATCTTATTCCCTGAGAGTTGTTCTTAGTGGTCACCTTATCTGCATTACTGCATAGGCTGTATTAGAATTTAAAAAAATGCACATTTAACATGGCAAGCATCTTCACCTCATGCTACTAAAAGGGCAGATGCACTTTCGATCATAAGTTCGTCATCATATACTAGAGGATCCTTCTGGATGTCGCATTTGGGCAATACAATGGTATACATAATAACTGACTCTAGTATTTGTTTATTTCAGAGTTCACACCATCATTTTGCTCGCTTAAGAAGTTTGTGTTTATCATAGAATAAAAGGAGAAAAGATGAAAAAACAGAAGTACTTAAAATATACCTTAAAGCCCTTTTTAGCCCATCAACAGACATTACTTTCAGTGCCCGTGATGGATTTCTTGGACCAGATTGCTCTGAGGGAGGCTTCATGTAAATCCCTCTGGAGCGTAAATTGGCAGCAAACTGGAAGTTCCTGAAAAGGAAAATGTACATAATCATGTGGATATGATGGGGAACTATTGGGGAATACAAGGACAGCTAGGACCGTTCTTTTTGGGATTCACTTACCCACCCTTAAGCTCCACTCTGCCAGTAGAGTACTTCTGTGACGATGTGTTCTGCCAGTGGGAAACAAGCATAGTTAATCCTGCATGCCTATCTGCGTGCAAAATACTGACAGTCACCAAATCCTTACCGATGAATGGAATTTGCAGTACGACCCCTTACGCCTGAAAAGGAACAGGAAATGTTCAGAGCCAGAACAGCATGTATCTAAACCATAATGTAAATGAAATTATGCAGAATTAGTTCTCCAACTAAACATAACATGTGGAAGCAAAATCAGGATAAGAAAAACGATGTTCATTTACATTTTGCTTCCACTGTTCAAATCCAGACCTACAAGAAACACTAGTCACGCAGCGACAATAGCAATGCTATCTGAAATAGCCATAACAGAATCCTCCCACCATTTCTTCCCGACGATGTCTAACTTACTCATTCCAAGGCTAACTGCCTAGTCACTAAGCAACAGTTCAGGTGACAGATAATCATGTCGGAAAATCTATACAAATAACCCACTCAATCTGTGATTGGTGTCAATCGAACATGTTCATCAGCAAGAAAGACAATGTGCACACCACTAAACTATGCTATGGTTGCCATGATTCTCACACCTTGAGCAAGGTCTGATCATGGTCTGCAGGAAGGCAACAATATGCCTAAATGAGATTCATGTCATTTCAGTGCCAGCACATATTGCATTCCTGATGAGTGTTAATATCTTTGAGGAGATGACCACATAATTTCTTCACGGTATGTAGTTTCTACATATTTCTGAATATTATTGGAGTGTGCAACTACAATTCTTCAGAGTTATAGTATCATCATGCAGTAAGTACATACTTGTTTGTGGCCATGGTGCAAGCCATGCCATCTTTCCTCTTTCCTTTGCAGACACTGAAATCCGCCGAGACGCCCATCTTCATCATCTGCCCAACTGAGCCGACACTCACCGAGAACCCTTTTCCCTGCACGAACATCACCATCAACAATGAATCAACTCAGCATCACTCTCAAGGCGTCAATTGATGAAAAAGTGAGAGGAAAAATGTGGCCGGCATAGTACCCCCTTGTCCATGCGGACGTTGCCGTTGAACAGCGCGAAGACGTCACCGACGGCGCCGCCAGAGTAGTGGGTGTGGGCGTCCCCGAAGAGGAAGACTGACACCTCGGAGTCGTCCAGCGCGCCCATCTTCCAGATGCTGTAGTCCGTCCCCTGCGCGCTCACCCGCGTCGTGCCCTTGTCCAGCACCACGCCGGCGGTTGCCCAGCAGCCCGTGAAGGTGTCGCCCCCGGCCAGGTTCCTGCACCCCCAAATCGGTGAGTTCACGAGTCGAAATGTCCAGTTCTAACAAGAAAAAAAAGGAGCAATTCGGGGGGAAATCAGAAAGAAAAATCAGTACTGGAAGGCGGAGATACGGACGAATCGTATGTCCGCGAAGCGTTCGGCGATCTCGAGCGGGGAGACGGCCATGTTCTTGATGCGGAGGCCGGAGTAGGTGTCGACGAGGGTTTGGGTGGACTTGGGGAGCTTGGGGCGCTTGGGGCCCGAGCCGGAGGTGGAGGCCGGGACGGCCTCGATATAGTCCTTGACGGCGTCGCGGAAGACGGACATATCGGTGCCGCCGGGGCGCGGCACTGCCCTCGGAGGGGTGAAGGCGCCGTGGCCGCCGGCGGGCCGCGGGGAGGACGGAGGGGTCTCGAGGACGACCTGGGCGCCGTCCTCGTCCAGGGACAGGAGGAGGTCCAGGTCGTCGCCGGCGTCCGCCATGGCCGCGACGAGGTGTGGGGATCTGTGTGCGCCGCAGAGAGAGAGAGAGAGAGAGAGAGATGTACGGGCGGCGGAGGAGGGAAACGGAGAATTCGGAGGGGAATGGGAAAATATGCGAGGGAAATTCACACCCGAGACAATTAAATGTAACTGTATCATAAGTGGTAATTATCGTTTACTTACATCCAAGGGCGTTTGGTCTAGTGGTATGATTCTCGCTTTGGGTGCGAGAGGTCGCGAGTTCGATTCTCGCAACGCCCCCATAAGTTTTCGAGAATTTCTTTTTTTTTTGCCACTCTTCATTGTGATTATTATCTTATACTGGGTACCAAAACGTTAAATTAGAGGTCGTAAATTATCATGCATATAGAGTTCAAACTCAAGTACACTTGGGACTTACGGGGAAAACGAATTCAACATGACACATTTCCATTTTTTTAATTTTGTATGAAACTTCTTAATTTTTGAGAATTCATCCTCTTTTTTTTGCCACTCTTCTGAATGATTATTATTATTATCTTGTAGGTACTAAAACGGTGAAATTAGAGGTTGTAAATTACCAAGTCTATTTAGTTTGAACTCATGTCCATTTGGGAGTTATGCGGAAAACGAATTCAACATGACTAATGATCTTTGCCCGTCCGGAGATCATGATTGAGTTTGTAAAAAAATTACACATTTCTAGTTTTAATTTTTTATGAAACTTATATACATGTTTTCCTCAAAGTTTTCATGGGAAATAAATCTTCCACTTATTCAACATTTAAAGTTCTCTCTAGGTAACTATAAAGTTTAGGGGCAAGGCTTGGTTGACTTTCCCACTTTCAAAGTCAGGTGACTTTGAGTCACTGACATGTGGGACCACAACATGTGGGGTCCACACGTTAGTGACACAAAGTCACACAAACTTAGCCAGATCTAAGTTAGGGAATCCCCACCGAGATTTTAAAAATTGCATTGTTCACTTCCCTATTTGAGCATCTCTAGCAAATCCCTGAAAAACCTTGACAACCAAACAATAATCACCATTAGCAGTTGGAAGATGTTCGAGGAAAGGTTAGCAAGGTAAAAAAAAATCCATTCCATTTTTTACGCGAAATTACAGTTACATTTTGCATCAACGTAGCTTTGGATGCCATGCACACATGAGGATGCTCGTTCGTCATTATTTCTCGGACTCATCATCATATGAGAAGGAAGATGATGAATTCGAGATGTCAACGTGTTGATCATTTATTTGGAGGAGCAAATTTGGTTCTCGGCCAGGATGTGTGCATATTCTGACTGTTGTTCTCTAGTTGCATTGCTCATGTAGATGCTTTTGTGTATCCACCAAGACTCTCAAACAACAGTCAGAATGTCGAGAGTGCTCTTCTTGCACATTGGAACTTATGTGGATGGCAATCGAGAATATTTTAAATACACGAGTAATGCAACTATAGAACTCGACTACAATGCTTCGTAGAAGATAACTTTGGTGTGAGAGTGATCGCATATGCAGCCCCAAATGATGCTACTAGTGAATATGTTCGAATTGGAGAGGATGTCACCATCAAGGGTGTACATTTTTTGCAAAATTTATGATTGTGGTTTTCGAAGATTAATATTTGAGAGCACCCAATGCAGATGATGCTTCAAGATCGATGGAGATTGATACTGTTAGAGAGTTCTCGATTATGCTTACATGCTTGGAAGTCTCGATTGCATGTAATAGAGATGGAAGAATTGCCCGTAACAGCAATTCACTGATATTGTCATGATCCAACAATCATATTTGAAGCATTTGCATCCGAGGATCTCTGTTTTTTACATTGTTACTCCGGGATGCATGGCCCTTACATTGACCTCAATGTCTTGGGAAGATCTCCTATGTTTGCAAGGCTTGACGGTGGAGAAGCTCCACCTTACAACTTTGTACTCAATGGTCACCGGTATGATATGTGCTAGCTGCAATGGCCTCTACATCTCATGATCCACATTTGTAAAGGCAATTCAGCACCTTCATGCCAACAAGAGAGTTCACTTTGTCTATTCTCAAGAAGTTGTGGGAAAGTATGTTAAGAGAGCTTTTGGGTTGTTGCAAGCTCGATTTGCAAATGTCCATGGACTTGCTACATTTTTTAACCAACAAACATTGTGGATGATCATGAAAACATGTTTGATCCTACATAACATGACAATAAAGAATGAGAGGGGATATGAGGAGAATCTGAACTTATGTGAAGGCGTGTGATGGTTGGGCAGAACAAAGACTGAATTCACATATTTGGTAGTGTATTGAAGGATTGAAGACCGGCAGGTGCATGAGAAACTCCAAGAGGAACTTGTCAAGCACATGTGGCAACTTCACAGGCAATGGTTCATTCATGTGTCATTATGTTTTATTTGGATTACTACATTCATCTGGAACCTATGTTGTGCTTGAATTTGAATTCAGAATTTTCAAAGCCTACGGATTGAAATGTTGTTCATTTTGTGTGTGGTTGAAATGTCAAAGCTTGAATTAATATGATGCCAAAACATAATTTAAAATGGAAATAGCAACAGAAAAAATACAGAGTTAAGTTATGGCCTACCAAATGAGAGCCTCCCATCCCCCCCCCCCCCCCCCTCTTTTTAGCCTCCCTAAAACTAGCTAAAAGGAGTTTTTTTTTAATGTGGTAGAGACGCTCTTATAACTTCCATAGATAAATTGAAAACGCCCATGTAGACACAAATGTAAGCCCATGTAGGAGCTGAAACTTCTTGCTCATTTTTAAGAGCCGGTATATGTGAGCAACTTGTGCCCTTGATTCTTTCTCAAAAACAAAAAGAACATGTCCCCTTGATTCTTGAGAGAGAAAATGTAATATGCATTACAACTATTTAATAAATACGCACCTTCCGGCATATAATATGATGTAATCCAGCACAGCGAAGTTGCATCGGACTTGGCAATATAAACAACTTGTCATTTTCCTAGTTTCTTCTTAAAATGAGATGTACAAATCAATTAGCAGAAGGCTTGAGGACGCCACCATGAGCATGATAAGAATTATACATGACAAATCCATTGAACTGCTCTATCCATTCGGTCAGCTCAACAATTCTTCTGCGCCAAATTTGCATCTCACTAAACTATTGCTCATCATCATTATTCAGCACCTACTGTGACGGTAAATATGAAACAACACATAACAGCAACAAAAGGAAGAAAGAGGTGGGGAAAGGAAAATACATCTTCGAGCCGATCAACACTCATCAATTTTCTTCACATTTTGTATGTCAACTCAACTCCCCACGATCCCGACCAAGCATGCCTCGATAGAGTTATAATCACAACAAGCACGAATTGCATCGGTGGAGTTCCAAACCAAACGAGATGAAGAGGCAGGAGATCACAGAAGGTGATGATATCTTCCTTGTTACTCTGAATCGCCCTTCTTTTTGTCGCACCTCACTTGCACCGCCAATGTGGCTGTCGTTGTGAGGCAGTTGATGTCTGCGCCGTACACCGTGTGCACCACTGGCAGCACACACGACTTCTTGCCGAGGCATTCCTGTCCAGGTACTCTGGAGATTATTCACTAATCATAGGAAAGAACAAACGAAATATGGTCCACGCCGCAGTGTTACAGATGATACACATTATCGACGGGAAATGTGTGTACCTTCGCAACGATATCCCTTGCATTGGGAGTGTGGCAGGTGCCCACGGTGAAGTTGCCGCACGCACCCTCCGGGTTGCCGAAGCTGGCGAAGACGACCTTAATACAAGTTACCATGTGTAGGTAGATTAAGTTACCATGCTAAAACAGATAAAAGTTACCAACTGAAAAAAAAACAAGTTACCGCATGTAGGCAGATTAAGTTACCATGCTAAAACAGATAAAGTTACCAACTAAAAAGAATACAAGTTACCATGTGAAGGCAGATTAAGTTACCATGGTACACAATATATAAAGTCGAGGACGGAAACACTCACCATAACATAATAGCACCTACTGCTCACTTTGTTGTTGGTGGTAGGACGTATACATCACAAACACTTGCTTGAGGCATCATCAGCAGCTGTCATGGCTTTTAAAATCTCAAAGACTCTAGTGACTTTGGGGGTGCTACCATCTTCAGGGAAAAGTGAAGGGCCTAGCCTAGCCTCTATTTCAGCAGTCATAGCATACACAACAGGATCAGGGCCCATGGGTAGTCCAAGACTACGAAAAACTGATTGATCATTCAATGGTATCCTTCCACGACCTGGTATAATAAATTCACGACTAGTCGGATCATATGTTCTAGCAAACCAACTAATGAGTGGATTGTGTAGAACAGGGCACTTGATGTCGATCATGCTGTCCAACTCCATGCAAACCACAGCAGCTCTCTGATCATCAGACAAATCGTCATAGAGCATGACAACCCCTTTCGGCGATGCCCTATTGCACTTCGGTTGGGCACCATGCTCTTCACAGTCCTCTATCGGGGCATCAACAGCCTTCCATTTCCTCCCCATTGAAACACCTAAATCATAAGTCAATAAATGAGAGACAAGCATCTATAAAAACATGTGCAACAAAAATCAACACCAATATTCTAGAGCAAACAAAGATCATACACAAAACAAAAACAAGTGAAACAAGAAGTACATTATTATGAAGCTTCCCATCTATATAAAAACGTAGAAAACCCCAATATCATCTCTAGTTACATCTATAATCACTACACAGAAACATAGCATCTTAAACTGGGAGCAGTAAAAACTAACAAAAAAATGTCAGGCTAACCCAGTTGCAACTAGTCTTCAGTTACATTCAGCAAAAATATCACCATCAAATCGCATCGAGTAACCTATATTCATCAGTCAGGGGATAAAAATGGCTAACAACAAAAAATATTGCCCTAATTAACAACCGCATGACAAAAGGCTATGGTAGCACATCCCTAATGCACGAGCTCGCGCCGGCAATTCGGCCAAAAACGGCCGGAGCGGAAAGTGCATGGTTGATCCCATGCATGGTTTTGGTAATTAATGACAATCTCTATGGACTAATATTTGTGTTGAGCTCTATGTGTAGGTTGTCCTTTAGATTGTGTCAAGATCATTTGTTGACCAAGGCCAAGCTTGCTTGTCTCCATTGGTTGGAGTCAAGGTCAAGGTTGAAGATCATTTGTTGATCAAGGCCAAGCTTGCCTCCATTTGTTGGAGTCAAGCTCAAGGGAAGAAGAAGAAGTTTTGGGTTGATCAAGGCTTTGTGCGGATTGATCAACCCTCAAGTCCAAGTGAAAATATGTCGAAGAGTGCTTTCCCCATCTTGGTGTATGGGGGAGCGTCATGTGAATCTTCACCAAATGAAGCGCAATCAAGAAAGGTGATGCGTCTTGAGAAGATGAAGATCGTCTTCGTCGACCTCAAGTGGATTAATGCGCAAGGCAAAGGTATGATCTTGATAGGGTTTCTATTTTACCGGTCTCATGGTGTTTAGTGAGAGACCGGGTTATAGGATAGATAGCCGTACTATCAAGAGGGGCTCTCGACCGAGTTTCGTGATCGTATCGTTCGTGGAGAGCTCAAACCTTTGCATCCATGCAATCATCTTTATTGGTTCTTATTTGGATCTTATCGTGGTGTGGTCTTGGTGCTTGTCATGCTTGTCATGACAAAGCCAAGGTCACCGAAAACGGTTTGCATTTGCGTCTTCTTTTGTGTTTTCGGTATTGGAGATTTTGCCGGTTCCTTCGTGCGGAAGATTTATATCTTCCATCTCGTTGCAAAATCTCTATTGCTTGTTTGCCTTGTACAAAGGTGGCTTTTGTTGTCCTCTTTCCAACAAATTTGGTTTTACCTCTTTTGGACTTCAATTGCAAAAGAAACGGTTTTTCGGTTTGCGAAAAAGAGCTTTTAAACTCTCCCCATTTGGTTTTATAATATCATGATGGACAATGATGTTTCTCTGCATGATCTTGTAGAGCTTTTCATTGCGAGTCCAACGAGTCCAAGATCATCGAAAACGGAGTCCGGATGCAAAAGATATGCCCGTTTTCATATTGCTCATTCTGCAGTTTTTCTGAGGGGCGGAAATTCCGGCCCGGGGTCCGGAAATTCCGGCCCGGGGCGGAAATTCCGGCCCGGGGTCCGGAAATTCCGGCCCCAGGAAGTTCCGGCCGTTGCACCGGAATATCCGGCCCATATTTTCATCTGAGCTTTTTTGGCTAAGTCTTTTTGGCTTTTCTCTCTGGAGGGGGTCCGGAATTTCCGGTCTTTGGTCCAGAATATCCGGCCCAAGGAAAATTTGGCTAAGTCATTTTCACGTTCTCTCTCGGGTGGGGGTCCAGAACTTTGCACCGGAGGTTTGCTCCGGAAATTTCCGGGGCACCGGAAATTCCGGTGTAAGCCCCGGAATATCCGGCCTCCGGCCGGAAGTTCCGGCCCCTTTAACCCGGAATTTCCGGCCCTGCGCTGCTCCAACGGCTAGTTTTTGGGGGAGGCTATAAATAGCCCCCTTCTTCCCCCAAGTGCTGGTTGCTTGTCTTGCTCACTTGCTTTTCTCTCTCCTCCATTGTTGCTAACCTTGTGAGCTTGATTCCTCTCCATCCCTCCAATGATTCTTGCCCAAACTTAGGGATTCAAGAGAGGAGATCTAGATCTACCATTCCACCAATCAAAATCCCCTCTAAGTGAGGGAAACTTGTGGATCTAGATTTTGGGGTTGCTTTGTGTTCACCCCCTTTGTTCTTCCTCTCTTATTCCCTCCATAGCATTAGTTGCTTTGGTTGGAATTTGGGAGTGAAGGATTTGAGCACTTTGTGTGCTCTTGCCTTTTGCATTTGTTGCATCGGGTTGCTCCCTCCACGGTGATACGTGAAGATCGACGTTGAAGAGCTTTTTTACTCTTGGGTGCATTGTGTACCCTAGACGGTTGGAGGTGCCGCGAAGTCTTCGCTTGTGAAGCTTCGGCACGAGTTTGGGAGCCCCCAATTGAGTTGTGGGTGTGTGCCCCAAGAAGAAGTTGTAAAGGGCTCCGGAATCCGCCCCGAAGGATTCCGATAGTGGAAGGTGAACCAATCCCTTGGGTGAGGTTCATCGGAGAATAGGGTGAGGCCTTTGTGGCATCTTGAGTAGGCCTTTTGTGGCGAGCTCACACCCCTCCAACGAGACGTACTCCCTTAACAAGGAGGAACTCGGGAATACATCCTCGTCTCCGCGTGCCTCGGTTATTTCTATACCCGAGCTTTACTTATGCAATTTACATTGTGATAGCCTTCGTGCTTGAAGTTCATATCTTGCTATCATCTTGTTGCTTGAATTGCTTAGCATAAGTTGTTGGTGCTCATAGGTGAACCTAGAATATTAGGTTGTTGGCTTGTTAATTTAAACACCTAGTTTTATTCCGCAATTATCAAGCCCCTAATTAGAAAAGTTTTAATCGCCTATTCACCCCCTCCCCCTCTAGGCGACATCCGGGCATTGTTTGTTCTTTCAATTGGTATCAGAGCCTCGTCTCTCTTGTTTGGCTTCACCGCCTAGAGAGTAAAGATGTCGTCTAGGGATTTAGTGCACAATTCCTTGTTTAGATTTAATGGCACAAATTTTAATGCTTGGAAAACTCATATGCTTAATCACTTACGGGTCTTGGACCCCAATATAGAGCGTGTCCTAGATATAGGTTTTTCTCCTCCAAAGGACTACGAAAGTACGACTTTAGAGGATGAGAAAAACTTATATTTAGATGCTCTAGCATCTAATGAGTTTTGCAAATTTGTGAGTGTTGTAGTTTTTGAGTCAATCATGCCTCTCCGGGATGCTCATGAGCTTTGGACCAAGCTTCATGAAAAATATGGAGTGTCCAACTTTATTGAGGATGATTGCTCTCCCTCCACCTCCGGCCGTGACGAGTTCTCGTCTTCGTCTACTTCACCAAAATGTGGTAAGCCACAATCCAATGTAATGGTGAGTAGTGATAGGCTTTGCAATTTGGATAGTGAGCTCATTGTTGATGATCATTCATCTCTATCTTGTTGCATTGCTTCATCTTTGGACTTAAACTCTTCTAGCACTCCAAATGTCATACATGCTAGTGTTGATAGTCCTTGTATATCATCCAAAAATTGCTTAGATAAATCTAATGATGATATGCTTGCTTTATCTTGTTGCCATGATAAAAATGCTTGTGTCTCCTCTAACTCTTGCATGAACAATAATGTAGAGGAAACCCAATTTGCTATGCAACAAGATGTGAACTTGAGTAGTTCAAAAATTAATTGCTCTTCTTCATCCATCACTTATTGCCTTATGGCTAAATCTTCTTCTAGCAATGATAATAATAATGATGATGAAGAAGATGATATTGAAAAAATTAATGCTAGGCTTCAAAATAAAGGTCTAATGATTCTCAATGCCATTCCTAGTAATAAAAGTGCCCAAGCTAAACTCTTTGAAATCATGAGCACTCTTATTGAGCGTGGGGAAGCTATTGAGGCCTTGGAAGCAACCCTTGAAGAAAAGGGTAAGATTGAAAGGGATGATGCTATGGAGAAAGCATCGTTAGAAGATGCTCTTGAGGAAGAGCATGAGACTCGTGCTTCGCTAGAGGAGAAACTAGAATCTATCGAGGAGTCTCATAATGAAATAATTGCTAAGATCATTAAAGAACGTGACCATGCTCATGCTAAATATAAAGTCACGAAAAATGAAAATACTAGATTAAATGATGAGCTTGTTAAGTTTTCTTCATCCATTTCTAATGCTAATGATGCTTGTGCTACTAACTCCAATTCTTGTGAAGCATCTAGTTTGAAGGAGAATGTTGAGCTAAGGGCTCAACTTGAGTTGCTAACAAGCAAGTATAAGAAGTTGGAAGCAAGTCATGAAAAGCTATCTAGATCTAATGATGATCTTCTAGCATCCTATGGGAAGTTGGAAGAAAATCATGAAAAGCTATCTAGCTCTAATGATGAACTTCTTGCTTCCTATGCTTGTCTCAAGTTAGCTCATGAGGCCATCACTACAAAGGTAATATCTAGTGAGCCTCATGTGGATAATAGCACAAATTCAACTAAAAATGCTAAAATGCCATGTGCTAGTCCTTGTAGTTCATCCACTAAGAATGTTGGTACATCATGTGATGAATTACTTGCTTTGCCTTGTTGCTCTAACAATGATGCATCTACCTCCTCTAGTTCTTGTGTTGTCACTAACCATATAGAGAAAAGAGGAGAGCTCAAGGCCCAAGCCGCTTCTATGAAGAAAGGCTTGGAAAAGCGTCATGAAGGGAAACGTGCACTTGACAACATGTTGAGTGTGCAACAATCCCCCAATGACAAGAGTGGACTTGGATTCAACTCCAACAACAAGATCAAGTCCAAGGTTGAGAAGAAGAAGAAGGGCCAAGTTCAAGTCAAGAATCCGGCCAAGATCACTTGCTTCAAGTGCAAGGTTGAAGGGCACCACGTTCGGGATTGCCCTATGAAGAAGAAGACGCTTAGTGAGAAGCAACTAGGGAAGCGGCCTCTTGTTCAATCTCGTGCTCAACCACGGGTTGAACAAAGACCACCTCCTAAGAAGACTCAAGTCAACGCTCCTCAAGTTGAGGAGCCTATTAAGAAGAAGAAGAAGAGTCGGTGTTGCTACCTTTGCCGTGGCAAAGGTCATTTTGCTTCTTCATGCACTAACGGTACCCCATCCAACCCTATCATAATTGATGATGTTTATTCTATTGGGAAGGATAGAGTTGGCAATGTGTTTGCCAAGTATGTGGGAGCTCAAAGTGGTGGCAAGAAAAGCACCATTTGGGTTCCCAAGCCTATTGTGACTAACCTCTTCGGACCCACCTCGGTTGGGGACCAACAAGCTCAAACTTGATCAATAGGTGTTAGTGGAGGACATTGGTGACTTGGTTTCTTTTGAAGAATTAAGGGATCTTCATGGTTTTATCTCATCAAGCTAAGTCAATTGGATCATCACATATCTATCTCATAACCAATGCTTCCTCCTTGCGGTAACTTGTATTTAACTCATATATACATTGAAAGTTGCTTTGCTCCCTTGCATGTGTTAGTTTTGTTCCTAGCATGTGCTTGTATATGATATGCTACTTTCCTACTTGTCTTGTTATTCAAGGTTGTGTATGATAGTTGTATATCATGTATGTGTAATTTGTGTGTTGAGCTTTTTAGATCTTGTGTGGATTTAATTTGGCTTTTTGAGATATTAGTGGACCATCCCATTTTGGGGGAGTGAAATGCTTTGTGCACTTCACAAACCTAAAAATGTGCGTACATGAAGCACACCACCTAGTGTTGATATTTCATATTATCTAGTCACTATGTGGTGTGTCATATTCATGAGAAATTCAAATTCTACAATGTCCATTAATTTCTCTTGTTGGTATTATTTGCCTCTTGTTTAAAAAATAAAATGAATCATCACATTATGGGGGAGTAATAAGCTATGTGCATATTACAATCCCATAAAAATGTGAACATTTGAGGTTTGCCACTTAGAGTTGATATTGTACATTATCCATTTCCTATGTGGCATGTTTACTCAAACAAGTTCCAATTTTCCTTGGTGGTTACCCTTTGGTTCTTGTTTGTGTGAGGTTGCTTGGTGTGGTTTCTCTCTAAATATGCATTCCCATATATTATGTGAGAAACCATTTGTCTCCTTTTATTCTAACCATGGCTTTGCCGGTTGGTTCGAATAATTGAAACTACCAACAAACCTCTTTAAAAAATGGTGTTTTAATTCCTATCTTTTGCCATTTGCTAGTTTGTGGTGAAGTTGGTCTTGTACATCTTTCTTTATACCACCGAGAAATATCTCTATATACTCCTTGTCCATGACAAGTGTTTCTAGTAATTGTGGTGGATTGTGTAGACCATCTTCGCATTGGCTCTTGCGTTAAATTTGCTTTATCTATTGCCTTCCTTGCCTTTTGAATGGATCCTATTTTTTCAATTGGTAGTGTTTAGTGTTGTGAATAAAATATGGAGAGTAATGATCCCTTGTGTATGCATTTTGTATTCAAATGCAAATATCTAAGATAATGCATGAATCTTGGGGGAGCATTCCTTTTATTTAGAACACTAACCTATCTATCAATTTTTGATCCTTTCAATTGGCATTTGATTCTTTGTCTTGTGTTGGTACCTTCAATTGGTATTAATTGGAATTTAATATCTCCTCCTTAGATATTTGTTCCAATTAATATTTATTGTGGGAGTCTTGATACCTTTTTGCCTTATTTCACTTTACTTGATTTCGGTCAAGTATCACCCTCTTCTTGGTATCTTTTCTCCTAAATTGACACTTGTTGTTTTAATTGGTATCTTATTTTCAATTGGTGTCTTATCGATCATTGGTTGTGTTGATTTGATTCCTTTTGATATCACACCTCATGTGTTGATGTGTTATGGAATCAATCATTTGTTGATTTGATTTTTTTCTCAATCATGTGTTGATTTGGATTTTGATATAATTTGGACAACCTTTTTGTGTCACACCTTGGTGTGCTCTGTTCTTGGTTTACTTGGTGTTTTTGTCCAAATTGTATCTCGTTTGGTTCTTGTAAGTCTATGCATGCATATTTACTAGTATATATATTTTATGGCATGCTAGTCTTTCTAGTTCCAATATATAGGGGATACTCCACCGAATCCTAAATCGGCTAAGATGTGCATGAAATTCAATTTCATATCTATATGCACATATTTACGTGGAGTGTTTCCTATATATTGTAGTTTATCTAACTACTATGGGACCCAATGAGTTTGGGAACCATTTTGTACTCTAATTGTGTTTTAGGTACAATGGAGATGCATTGGATGCTTGCCTCATTCATAAGGAAGGTGTTCTCACCGTGTGATTGTCGGAGTCAAGCTTTGATGACAAACCAACTCCCATCATCTTCATCTTCAATGCATCTCGGTAACAAGTATCTATCCCATGCATACCTTTCTAGTATCCAACCTTGTGTAGGTTGCCTCTTGGCATGAAAGCTCTTATATGCAATTGTTGTGGTTTTGGCTTTTTCCTTCACTTAACATGTCTTTGTGATACGTGTGTGGAATTTGCAAAAACCTTTTCTTCAATTGATATTATTTCTTTGTGATACTTGTTGCCTATTTCAAAGCATCTCCACTATCTCTTGTTCCCTTAGTGATATGTGTGATGCATTTGATATATTTGAAGTTCATTTATATACAATGAGATAAATTTGAGCTATGTGCTATGCTTTCAAGCAACAATCTCGTTTGTATATTTATGACTTCCTTTTGGATACCTTGTTATCTTTTTCCCGGACCATTTCGTATGTATATGTTTCTTTGCGGATGTATATCTTCAATGGTTTGTCTAATAAGAAACCTATACATATGAGAGAGGTCATCTTTTAGTTGGTATCCTATTTCTTTTGAGCCACCTTGTTTTTCATCTATAATTCTTTGGTGGTTCCAAATTTGTCTCATGAGTGCTCGTCTTATTGTTTATTGGTATCTTTACACACTCATGTATTTTTGAAGATCTTTGACTTCATGCCTACCATGGTGAGCATGTTGATTTTTATTGGCTAAATGATCTCACTAGCTTTTGGCATTTTCAATTGGTTTTAGTTTCCAATTGGTATCCCTAAGCTTGTGAATATATTTATTTAAAAGATCTCTTTATCTCGGTTGGGCCTATCTTATGTTGAATTTTTGAAAATTGGTATCTTTTTATGGCTCAACCACATCTTTGGTGCAAGTGCTATGATTTGCTTTTGCATTATGCACAATTGCACTTGTTGAGTGTTCTAGATGATTTTGGGGGAGTGAGGATTCCATATTTGTGCACTCCTCATTTGTGCATGAACATTGGGGAGCTTCTCCGTTTTCACTTAGAACTCTCACTTTGGATCTTTCGATTGGTTTTCTCCTTTGTGGAGATATTTAAAATGATTTCATCCTTTTGCAATCTTTGGATCCTCAATATAGTTTGATTTCCTCTAATTATTCGTAAATGAATAAGTGCATTTGATTTCACTCATATCTTGAGTAATGCACACCTTTATGGAGGAACTCATATTATATTGGCTCTCTAAATTTTTCTTCCCATTTCGGCAATCGATGTCAATGGGGGAGAAGTTTAGAGAGAGGGTTTAAGGGAATTTGGGTTTTATGCTTGTGTTGCATTTGCCTTTAATGCGCTTTGCATTCTTGCTTGTCTGTCATGCAAGGATGCTTTATTCATTATATAAACCCTCTTAAACGGGATTGTCATCAATTACCAAAATGGGGGAGATTGAAAGTGCATGGTTGATCCCATGCATGGTTTTGGTAATTAATGACAATCTCTATGGACTAATATTTGTGTTGAGCTCTATGTGTAGGTTGTCCTTTAGATTGTGTCAAGATCATTTGTTGACCAAGGCCAAGCTTGCTTGTCTCCATTGGTTGGAGTCAAGGTCAAGGTTGAAGATCATTTGTTGATCAAGGCCAAGCTTGCTTGTCTCCATTTGTTGGAGTCAAGCTCAAGGGAAGAAGAAGAAGTTTTGGGTTGATCAAGGCTTTGTGCGGATTGATCAACCCTCAAGTCCAAGTGAAGATATGTCGAAGAGTGCTTTCCCCATCTTGGTGTATGGGGGAGCGTCATGTGAATCTTCACCAAATGAAGCGCAATCAAGAAAGGTGATGCGTCTTGAGAAGATGAAGATCGTCTTCGTCGACCTCAAGTGGATTAATGCGCAAGGCAAAGGTATGATCTTGATAGGGTTTCTATTTTACCGGTCTCATGGTGTTTAGTGAGAGACCGGGTTATAGGATAGATAGCCGTACTATCAAGAGGGGCTCTCGACCGAGTTTCGTGATCGTATCGTTCGTGGGGAGCTCAAACCTTTGCATCCATGCAATCATCTTTATTGGTTCTTATTTGGATCTTATCGTGGTGTGGTCTTGGTGCTTGTCATGCTTGTCATGACAAAGCCAAGGTCACCGAAAACGGTTTGCATTTGCGTCTTCTTTTGTGTTTTCGGTATTGGAGATTTTGCCGGTTCCTTCGTGCGGAAGATTTATATCTTCCATCTCGTTGCAAAATCTCTATTGCTTGTTTGCCTTGTACAAAGGTGGCTTTTGTTGTCCTCTTTCCAACAAATTTGGTTTTACCTCTTTTGGACTTCAATTGCAAAAGAAACGGTTTTTCGGTTTGCGAAAAAGAGCTTTTAAACTCTCCCCATTTGGTTTTATAATATCATGATGGACAATGATGTTTCTCTGCATGATCTTGTAGAGCTTTTCATTGCGAGTCCAACGAGTCCAAGATCATCGAAAACGGAGTCCGGATGCAAAAGATATGCCCGTTTTCATATTGCTCATTCTGCAGTTTTTCTGAGGGGCGGAAATTCCGGCCCGGGGTCCGGAAATTCCGGCCCGGGGCGGAAATTCCGGCCCGGGGTCCGGAAATTCCGGCCCCCGGAAGTTCCGGCCGTTGCACCGGAATATCCGGCCCATATTTTCATCTGAGCTTTTTTGGCTAAGTCTTTTTGGCTTTTCTCTCTGGAGGGGGTCCGGAATTTCCGGTCTTTGGTCCGGAATATCCGGCCCAAGGAAAATTTGGCTAAGTCATTTTCACGTTCTCTCTCGGGTGGGGGTCCGGAACTTTGCACCGGAGGTTTGCTCCGGAAATTTCCGGGGCACCGGAAATTCCGGTGTAAGCCCCGGAATATCCGGCCTCCGGCCGGAAGTTCCGGCCCTTTAACCCGGAATTTCCGGCCCTGCGCTGCTCCAACGGCTAGTTTTTGGGGGAGGCTATAAATAGCCCCCTTCTTCCCCCAAGTGCTGGTTGCTTGTCTTGCTCACTTGCTTTTCTCTCTCCTCCATTGTTGCTAACCTTGTGAGCTTGATTCCTCTCCATCCCTCCAATGATTCTTGCCCAAACTTAGGGATTCAAGAGAGGAGATCTAGATCTACCATTCCACCAATCAAAATCCCCTCTAAGTGAGGGAAACTTGTGGATCTAGATTTTGGGGTTGCTTTGTGTTCATCCCCTTTGTTCTTCCTCTCTTATTCCCTCCATAGCATTAGTTGCTTTGGTTGGAATTTGGGAGTGAAGGATTTGAGCACTTTGTGTGCTCTTGCCTTTTGCATTTGTTGCATCGGGTTGCTCCCTCCACGGTGATACGTGAAGATCGACGTTGAAGAGCTTTTTTACTCTTGGGTGCATTGTGTTCCCAAGAGCTTGTTGCCTCTTGGGTGCATTGTGTACCCTAGACGGTTGGAGGTGCCGCGAAGTCTTCGCTTGTGAAGCTTCGGCACGAGTTTGGGAGCCCCCAATTGAGTTGTGGGTGTGTGCCCCAAGAAGAAGTTGTAAAGGGCTCCGGAATCCGCCCCGAAGGATTCCGATAGTGGAAGGTGAACCAATCCCTTGGGTGAGGTTCATCGGAGAATAGGGTGAGGCCTTTGTGGCATCTTGAGTAGGCCTTTTGTGGCGAGCTCACACCCCTCCAACGAGACGTACTCCCTTAACAAGGAGGAACTCGGGAATACATCCTCGTCTCCGCGTGCCTCGGTTATTTCTATACCCGAGCTTTACTTATGCAATTTACATTGTGATAGCCTTCGTGCTTGAAGTTCATATCTTGCTATCATCTTGTTGCTTGAATTGCTTAGCATAAGTTGTTGGTGCTCATAGGTGAACCTAGAATATTAGGTTGTTGGCTTGTTAATTTAAACACCTAGTTTTATTCCGCAATTATCAAGCCCCTAATTAGAAAAAGTTTTAATCGCCTATTCACCCCCCCCCCCCTCTAGGCGACATCCGGGCATTGTTTGTTCTTTCAACGACTGAATCGCCGGCAAATCGCATCCGCTCGTCTCCGCTAGCCCCCGATACCTCGAGTTCCAAAAATCAACAGAAAAAATAGCATGACAATGGAGGTGTCGCAGATCACAAATGAACACGCTCGCGCCAGCGGCTCGGTCAACAAGGCCAGAAACGAATGAATCGCCGGCAAAATCGAAACCGGTCGCCTCCGGTCGCCGCGGGAAGAGAAATATAAAACCCTAATTGGCAACAACATGACAAGGGAGGCGTCGGACATCAACAATGAACGTGCTCGCACCGGAGGCTCGGTCAAAACGGCCGGAAAACGAATGACTCACCGGCAAAATCGAAACCGCTCGTCTCCATTCACCGCGGGAAGAGAAAAATAGAGCACTAATGAGCAACCGCAGAACGGAAAAAGGGGAGGATAAGGACCGCTTACCATCCACGCACGCGCTCGCGGCGGACATCCGGCGATACCGGTCGGAGATGAAGCAGACGCCGGGAATTGCCCTCCGGTCGCCGAGCGAAGAGAACGGAGACAATGAAGAGGGGATTGCGGGCGGTGGTCAGAACGGTTCTGCCTGGAACGTGGGCCCACATGTCAGCGACTAAAGAAAAAACCAAACGGTCGACTGGAGAGGGACGTGGGCGACGCCCGCGAGACGCCAGATCGCGTTCGTCCGTCGCCGATCGAACGGCTGACGAGGCGCGTCGCGTTTTGCCAGTTTCAAGCTGCTTCTGATTAGATTTTCCGCAACAGAATGGGTTGCCTCCCATAAGCGCTTTTCTTTAACGCCTTTTAGCTAGGCAAAAGGGAAAATTCATGTTTTATGAGGATCAACTTCAAGATCAAAATCATCAAGGATATCTTCAGAGGAAGAACTAGCACTACTAAGAGAATTCTTTGTTGATTCTTTGACTTCAACATTCTCAAAAACAGGATTTAAAATTTTAGTCTCTCCTATGTTTGGTTCATTGATAAGTTCTTCAATGATAATAGGAGAACTCAGCTTATTTATCTTGTTCGGTTTCGGTTCGGAAACCTTGGGGACATAAGTAAATTTAGGCCCCCTTCCTGCTGGAATTTCCTTCTTTTTAATTTTGAATGAGGAAAAAGTTGCACCTAAAGCATCCATAATTTCTTCCAATTTACCAATTCTCAAATTTTGATCATCCTTACCTTTATTGGTCTCAAGATTGTTAATTCTTCTATTTATATGTTTTAAGGATCCCTCAATCTTGCTACTACTATCAAGTAGTTTTTTATCTATTTTAGTTATCCAATTCATGTTTAGCAAAATTTTCTCTAAGAAGTCTAGCCTTTCCATGACGTGTTCCATTGTAGCTTCAGTTTTAGGTTCATTAATAGGTGGAGTCCCGACTAAACTTTCAATGATGTTGCAAGCCTCAATCGAGGGAGTGCCTAGGAAATTTCCACCTGTTAGAGTGTCTAGGACATACCTATACCAGTTTGTGATTCCAACATAAAAATTTCCAAGAAGAATAGTATCCGGATATTTTTTGTGGCACAATGTTGAGAATCACTAATCCTATACCAAGCATCTTTCAAACTTTCTCCCCCTCTTTGTTTAAAAGTACGAACTTCAATTTCAGGAGATGGAGAAAAAGGAGTGGAACTAGTCATGATAACAAGGTAAAACCGAAATAAACAAGGTGCTGAATTTTTTTTTGTGTGTTTTTCAGTTTTAGAGCAAACGAAAGGCAAAACAAGACTAACAAAAAATATACCAAGCAATACAATAACAAAGTAAAGTGAAAGGATGTGTGAAACTCCCGTAGCTGAAGCTTCCAAGTCCCCAACAACGGCGCAAGAAAAAGTTTGTGGCATGTTGACGGAAGAATTGGTAGTTCGAGAACCCTTCTTCAAATCCCCGGCAACGGCGCCAGAAAAAGTTGCTTGATGACGTGGATCACACGTTCGGTGGGGAACCCCAAGAGGAAGGTATGATGCAGCAAAGCAGCAAATTCCCTTGATTACAAAATCAAGATTGTCAGATCCAGTAGGATTTGGAGAAGCCTTAGGAAGGTGTCAATCTACTCTGGCGCTTGTAGATTAACGCGGACCTGCACACAATCACAAACAAGTACTTTGCCCCAACGAATTACAAAGAGGTTGTCAATCTCTCCGGCTTGTTGAACACAAAAGATTAAATGTGCAGATGTAAAATATGATGAGAGTGAAATATGACCAGTGAGCAAATGATGATGAAAAGCTATTAGAACGGTTGTAAACAGTGTAGGAAAATAGGACCGGGGTCCACATATCACTAGTGGTGTCTCTCCAAAAGATACACATGATGGGTAAACAAATTACAACATGGCAATTGACAGAATTGTGGGCGCATGACAATGCTATCATAAAACAATATAGTTCACCGCTTCATCTAATATGGGCATTACGTCAAAATACATAGACCGTTTTCCAACTACGTCTATGACTAATAATCCACCCTGGGATCGCTATCCAGCATGTCACCCGGAAGTATTAAGTTGCAAGCAACAGATCATTGCAATAAGCAAAGTGCATAATGTAAGCAATGTAAATAACACAAGGAAATAACACCGTTGTTTTCTCCCTAGTGGCAACATCACATCTTTAGTCTTGATCATTTTTGTCAACCCAAGCTCAGCAAAAAGAGGCATGAATCCACTATCTAGCATAAATACCCTCTCCGAAGATACTAACAATTACTTGGCCAAAGCATCCACTAGCATCGGAGAGCATGCAAGATCATAGATAAAACATAACACATAGATGAACAAGAGTAATGATTTCGACAATTCATCAGATCCATGCAAACACATCATGTAGCAGTTACAGATAATATGATCTTGATCATCATAGGCAGCTCACAAGATCTAAGCAATGGACTATAAGGAGGAGAGACGACCATCTAGCTACTGCTATGGACCCGTAGTCCCGTGGTGGACTACTCACGCATCACTCCGGAGGCAGGCATGGTGGTGTAGATGCCTCCGGTGATGATTCCCCTCTCCGGCAGGGTGCCGGAAAGAGCTGCATCTTGTTAATAGGTTAGTTCCATAAATCATGCCAAAATTATAAAACATTATAAAAACATGTGGCACTGATATATAATCAAGCATGGAACATCAAAAAATCTAGATACGTCGGAGACGTATCAGCATCCCCAAGCTTAATTCCTGCTCGTCCTCGAGTAGGTATATGGTAACAGAATAATTTTTGAAGTGACATGCTACCGACACAATCTTGATCAAGTAATCATGTAAAGCATATGAACTGAATGCATTGATCCAAAACAATGGTTCATTGAATGAAACAAACAATGATTAACCAGGTGCAACATCTAAACAAGAATTTACTAGAAAAGAGTACTTTGGAGATTTAAAAGTATAACACTTGACAATGATTGATATCTCACAAAGCAATATTTTTTCAGCAAAGGAGTTTGGCCAACACAAAGGAAGATTTAAGTTTTCAGCAAAAGCTTCAACTTGCAACATGTTTATCTCAAGATAAAGTCAATACAAAGTTTTCACAGTTAGACATAAAGATAACATGAAATAAAACTTGAACCAAAGTTGACACCAAGTGATTGCTTGAGGGGTAAAGAAGGAAGAGGAAGACTGACTCAACATAAAAGTAAAAGAAAGGCCCTTCGCAGAGGGAAGCAGGGATTAGTCATGTGCTAGAGATTTTTTTTTACAGAAGTAAAATAGTTTTGAGATATGCATGCTTTCGTCAACGACTTCACAGTAAAGAAACTAGCTAGTCCCCTGTTTCAAGCAAGGCTTTTAGACTTTTGAGAGCGGCCGGTACTTAGAGGAATGAGGTCACTCCTCGTTCTCCTTTGTTTCAGCATTAACCAATGTTTGCCTGATTTCTCAGGTTTGCATTGTGCAGAGGAGAATGGTGTGTTATATTTATATTTTGCTTAAGCCAGCTCTCGACAAATTCAAGTCAGGACGTATCCATCCTCACGGGGTGAAAGGGGGGAAATGACCTTGCTTGTCACAGGTTGTATCTAGCTTCCTACCGCTTCCTCATGAGCTTAAAAATAGGGGCACAAAAAGGAAAAAATTGAAAGTTTTAAAGATAGCACATGAAAATTTTACTTGGAGTGGCAAGGAAATACCACATGTAGATAGGTATGGTGGACACAAATGGAAAAGATATTTGGCTCAGGTATTTGGATGCACGAGAAGTATTCCGTCTCGGTACGAAATTTTTGGGCTTAGCAGGACATCAAGCAAACACATAACATCAACCTGGTTCAATGAATGACTACAGATATACATTATGCATAACCACTAGACTTCACACCGTCTACCTTGTTAGCCAAACTAACTCTTTGCAAAAATAATATCTAGACTCTGAGAGCTACCAAGCAGGACAAGCACCACAATTTTAAAGCTTCACAACAACTCGAGACGATGTCTGAGGGCACCAAGTGGGGCCTAGGCGCGGCCAAGGTGTGGGCCGCACCTGGGGGCGTCTGGGGGCTGGTAGCCCCCCCCCCCCCCCCCCCGCGTTCAGGCATCCTCCTGGCTCTGTACTTGTTTCCTCGTGAAAATAATTCACGTAAATTTCCAGCTGATTCCGAGAAACTTCCCCGAACAACTTTTCTGAAACAAAAAGACAGCAAAAAACAGGAACTGACATTGGGCATCTTGTTAATAGGTTAGTTCCATAAATCATGCCAAAATGATATAAAAACATCTGGCACTGGTATATAATCAAGCATGGAACATCAAAAATTATAGATACGTCGGAGACGTATCAGTCTCCCCGACACGAAGGCACTCTGATTAATAGAGACTAGCTCCCTAAGCATGGGCCTCAACCTGTTTACCAAACACTTTGAGATAACTTTATAAATGACAGTGCATAAACTTATGGGGCAAAAATCTTTTAAGGTCTCAGGTTGATCAACTTTTGGAATTAAGACTATGGCAGTATCATTGACTCCCTCTGGCATCCGTCCAGTGGCAAAGAAAAGCTTAACCGCGTTAATTACCTCTTCTTTAATAGAAGCGGGCTGGGAAACCATCCACCCCCGCAGCTTTAAGAGGTTTTATTTGAAACATAGCATCACCAATTTTGTCATCCGTTAATTCCTTGCATAGAGTATCATTCATTTCCATGGTCACTTTTTCTTGCGTCTGCGCTATTATAGCCTCTGAATTCAACGATGGGTCATGGGTAAACAACTCCTTAAAATAGGATACAACCATTCGCTCCATATCAGTTGGAGCATCCTTCCACACGCCGTCTGAATCCTTCAGTTTTTTGATTTTATTCCTGCGTGCACGCCAAACTGCTTTTTGGTAAAAAAAAACCTAGTGTTTCTATCCCCCTCCTTGAGCCATGCTACTCTTGATCGTTGGAGCCATAACATTTCCTCTCGATACAATAGCTCATGCATGTGATCAGTAGCCTTTCGGATTTCCTTTTGATCCACATTGTTGATCATTAGGAGCTCTAGCTGTTTTCTAGACTTGCTTAATTCTCGGACAATATTCCCGAATTTATTTTTGCTCCAACCTTGCAGATTATCCATTACTTTGTCCATTCCCTTCATAATGTTAGCCAGATCATGCTTCTCGCCTGCGTCCTTCCATGATATATTTATGCGTTCCGTCAGCTCCGCCTCACGCTCCCAAAAATTTCATACTGACGTCTTGGTTGTCGACACATGACCCTCTCCTCCTTTTCTGGATATGTAAATGAATAGGGCAGTGATCAGAGACCGGCGATGTGAGGTGTTGCACATGTGATTCCGCAAACAAATCGCGCCAATCTGAGCTAGCAACAACTCTATCCAGCCTTACTCGGACATTTCCTCGCCCATGTCTTCTATTATCATATGTGTATGGGACCACTGAAAATCCAAGATCAGACAAGTTAGAGTCAAAGAAAACCTCTCTAAAACCCTCCATTTGGTTTACCTATCTAGGGGTGTGAGAGAGGTGTTCTTCCTGCCAGAGAGCCTCATTAAAATCGCCTATGACTAACCACAGGAGCTCAGATTGAGTTTTGAGGTTACGGAGAGCTTCCCACATGAGATGGCGATTTTCTACCCGTGGTTCACCATAAACACAGGTTAAGCTCCATTAGGGAGCACTAGGAGACACACGCACATACACACCAATCGCCTGCTGACAGTTCTGTATGCAGGGCACCTTCCTCTTCGGGGGTTTAAGTTGGGGATGATGTGACTTTCCCCAGCTCCTCTGCCCCCACCAGGAAGACTAGAAAGTTTATCCCTGCTCCTACTGTTACTACTCAGGTACGCAGAAGCACAAGAAGTAACAAGTATGATGGTTTTAAATGCTCCTTTGTTTCTGATTCCAAACCATATAAATCAAAGGTTAAGGCTAGAAGGGTTCCTGATGTTTCCACTGAGGTGGAGCAAGATGATTAGCCTGAGAACCAAGCTGCTATTGAGGTCTATCAGAGCCAAGGTGCACCTCCCCCCACTACCATCCAGGTGTTGCAGAACATTGGTGTCAGGCTATGTGGTGTCCCACCTGAGGAGCTCTCCCCAAAGAAATTGCTGGCTAGTCTCCAGGAGGATGAAGAAGCTTCTTCCTCTTAATGTAATCTGGTTTTAATGAATATTTTGAAAAAATGGTTTGTACTATGTTGGAACATCAGGGGTCTTAATGCAAAAGACAAGCAGCTAGCTCTTTTGAATGCTATCAATTCTAGTGGATGTGATGTAATATGTTTACAGGAAACTAAAAAGTCCCACTTTGATCTCACCTTTATTAAATCCTGTTGCCCCTCAAGGTTTGATGAGTTTGTTTATGTGCCTTCCAATGGTGCCTCTAGAGGCTTAATTGTAATTTGGAATAGTTCCATTTTCTCTGGTATGGTCATGCACTGTGAGAGTTTCGCTCTATCTGTCTACTTTACCTCCACTCAGTCTGCCCAATCTTGGACTCTTGTCAATATATATGGTCCCTGTCAAGGGGAGCAGAGAGATTTATACGTTAAGCGGCTTTGATCTTAATATACCTGATGATGAGGATTGGCTGCTACTTGGGGATTTCAACTTTATCAGATATTCTAGTAATAGAAATAAACCAGGGGGCAATGTTTCAGATATGCTCCTGTTCAATGACTTTATTAGGGAACAGAACTTAACTGAGCTTCCAATTAAGGGGAGATCCTATACTTGGAGTAATATGCAAGCAGATCCTCTTCTTGAGCAGCTAGACTGGTTTTTCACTTCCTTGCACTGGACAACTTCTTATCCAGACACTGTGGTAAATCCCCAAGGAAAACCAACTTCTGATCACATCCCCTGTGGTCTCTATCCAAATCAGTATCCCTGGCGTCAAAATATTCCGGTTTGAAAATTATTGGGCGGCTCACCCAGGGTTCCTTGAGATTGTGGCCCAAAGCTAGAATAGGCGCACTCACAAAGGCAATAGTGCTGCAAATCTAAATGCCAAGTTCAAAAGGCTCAGATATGACTTGAAGCACTGGAGTAAAGGTATATCCAAATTAAAAATATGTATTGAAAACTCTAACAAAGCTATCTTTGAACTTGATAAGCTGGAGGATCAGAGGGGCTTAACTCTGCCTGAGAGTAACTTTAGGAAAATTCTCAAACAACATCTGCTTAGACTCTTGGAATATCAAAATGCTTACTGGAAGAAACGATGTATAGTCAGATGGACTAAGTTTGGAGATGAGAACACAAATTTTTTCCATTCTATGGCTAGTGAACGGTACAGAAGGAATTCAATCTCTAAGCTTGTTCTACCTGATGGTTCTGAGGCTGTCTCTCACTTAGATAAGGAGAAAATTATATATGATAGCTTTAAAAGCAGGCTAGGCACCAGTAACTCCCCTCCTATGCTTTTTGATTTAGACAGTCTCATTCAACCAACCCCTGGCCTGGAAGAATTATCTGTACCTTCCACTACTGAAGAAATTGATAATGTGGTTAAGCTGATGCCCGCTGACAAAGCACCTGGGCCAGATGGATTTAATGGCCACTTTCTGAAATCTTCATGGCATATTATCAAGCAGGATATCTATCAGCTCTGTTTTGATTTTTATGAAGGGAATCTGAATTTAGAAAGCATTACTATGGTATATATCACTTTGGTGCCAAAAATTGGTTCTCCTGCCACTGTCAATGACTATAGGCCTATTACCCTTCTTAATTGTTGTCTTAAAATCCAGACCAAGCTGCTAGCTAATAGACTGCAAAAGGTAGTATTGAAGATTTTCATAAAAAACAGTATGGGTTTCTGAAAGGGAGAACTATCCAGGATTGTCTTGCTTGGGCTTTTGAATATATTTATAAGTGTGAGGCCTCAAGGAAGGAGATACTTGTCCTTAAGCTAGACTTTGCCAAAGCTTTTGATACCATTGACCATAATGCTATGCTAAAAAGCATGGAGAAAATGGGATTTGACAGTAGGTGGTTAAATTGGATCAAATTGATCTTTGACTCTGGGATGTCATCTGTCTTGCTTAATGGCACACCTGGCAGACAATTTCACTGTAAGA
Organism: Puccinellia tenuiflora; assembly: GCA_012064385.1. Taxonomy (NCBI): domain Eukaryota; kingdom Viridiplantae; phylum Streptophyta; class Magnoliopsida; order Poales; family Poaceae; genus Puccinellia; species Puccinellia tenuiflora. The sequence goes on along the minus strand of QRDG01001475.1, from coordinate 623,114 downwards.
GAGGGTGAGACAGGGAGATCCTCTGTCACCCCTAATTTTTGTCCTTGCTGCTGATCTTATACAGTCATCCATTAATGCAGCTTTCAGGCAAAATATATTGCAATCACCTCTATCCCCTGATTTTGGAGCAGATTACCCAGTGGTCCAATATGCTGATGATACAATTCTGATTATGCCTGCCTGCCCCCAACAAATAGCTATTATGCAGGAAATCCTCAATAAATATGCTTCTTCCGCGGGTCTCCACATCAACTTCCATAAATCCTCCATGATCCCTTTGAACATGACAGCTGCCTCTGCTCAGAGTCTAGCTGATATCTTGGGTTGTGTGGTAGGGCAGCTCCCATTTACTTATCTTGGTTTCCCTATGGGAACCACAAAGCCCACTGTCCAGGACTTGATGCCTCTTGTTGACATAATTGAACGGAAGCTTTCTGCAAATTTCATGATGGCTTATAGTGGGCGAGTCACTGTGATAAACTCTTTATTATCCTCTGTTGCCATATACACAATGCGCTCTATTAAAGTGCCTGCTAAGATATTGGAGCATATCGACAAAATAAGAAGACATTGTTTATGGAACAAGAAAACTGAGGATGAGGAAAAATGCAACTCTCTGATTGCTTGGAAGGAGGTTTGCAAGCCCAAAAAGAAGGGGGGTCTAGGATTTCTTGACCTTAAAATCCAAATGAGGCTTTACTTTTAAAATCACTGCATAAATTCTATAATAGAGCTGACACCCCTTGGGTTCATCTTTTATGGAACACTTATCATGATGGGAGAATTCCGCATGCTTTGGCCCCCTGTGGATCATTTTGGTGGAGGGATATTTTCAAACTTAATCTTCTGTTCAGAGGAGTGACTAGGGCTGGAAATGTCTCTGGTGCCACTGTGTTATTCTGGAAAGATGCATGGATATCTGATGAGCTTGCCATATCTCATCCTAGAGCATTTTCATTTGCCTTGCAGGAAGACATCTCTGTTCAATCCTTCCTGACTGCTGATAACCTTGCTGGCCTGTTTCACCTGCCCCTTTCTCCTCAAGCTATGGATGAAGTTAGAAATTTACAGGAAATTACTGCACATATCACTATGGATAATTTTGTCCAGGGTGATGATTGGGATCTGATTTGGGGGGCTAGTTCCTTTTAATCCAGCAAATACTATAATTTCTGCTTCAGGAATGTCTCACCTCATGAGACTTTTCTCTGGATTTGGAAGGCCAAGTCGATGCCCAAGTTGAAATTCTTCTGTTGGCTTCTGTTATCAGACAGGTTGAATACTAGGAACATTTTGTGCAGAAGGCATTATAACATTGGTAACAACTTCTCTTGCCTCATGTGTCAACCAGCACCAGAGGAGACTCTGGAACACCTCTTCTTCAGATGCCCACAGCTAATCATGTGAACACATTTTGGGCATTAGCTAGGGGAAGAATGGAAGTCGCCTGGATCTAATTTCTGATGCAAAGACTAACTGGAGGAAGCCGATGTTTATGGAGATTATGATCACAGGTGCCTGGAGTATTTGGAAGGAAAGAAACAGGATGCTCTTTGATGGAGTGCCCCCATCTATTTCATCTTGGAAAGAGAGGTTTAAGGATGATTTTGCTTTGCTGGTTCATAGGACTAAGTCCTCTCTTCATGATTTTATTTTATCTTATGTAATAAACCTTTAGTAGCTTTTTTGGGTAACTGACTGGCTCTTTTTTGGGTAATGGAAAGCAGTAGGAGCCTTTCCTACTGTTATGTTATTAAAAAAAAAACATTGAACTTCTACAAGAAGACTCTCATGCCAAAATAAAGCCAAGCCACCACTAAGACCATCACTACTAAAACCAGCAAAACCTTTTAAGCCTAACCTAGTATGGTAACGACGCATTTTATTTTTATTCTGCCTAGTTTCACAAAGGAAAAATAAAGGAGGACTCCAAACTTGGGAAATAGTAGCCAGTTCTCGAGCCGTCGAGGCATTCCCGGCTCCTTGACAATTGAAAGATAAGCAATTCATTGCTCCTGACGAGACCAGCCTAAAGTCTGGTTGCTGCCTTCATCTTCTTCGTCCCTTCCCCCTTTTGGCCATCATTCTCAGTCCTTGCTTGTCCCCTCCCTGATACTGGCCTTGCGTGCTTAGAGTGCTCACTCTCCCCATTTTCTACATGCTCCTGTCTTGGTTCGCATAGTTTAACACCGAAGTCAGGTCAAGGTGGCTCCCCTGGACCTCCCCCTCCGCCAGGCACTTGCCTAGCGCTGAATCCGCCGCCGGCATATGGGTGTCCGTCGCGCTGCCTAGGGAAACCATAGAGTCTGACAGGTTCCGTATTGCAGGGACCATGTCCTTGGTACCAGGGCTGCTCTGCCTGGCCTGCCGTGGCACAATGTCCTCAAGGGGTGGCATCTCATTGTCAGATTCTTCCTGGAACTCATCCACCTGCATGTGTACATCCTGATCTTCAGACATCTTCAGAGGTACATGTTGGAAATATGCCCAAGAGGCAATAATAAAGTTGTTTATTATCATATTTCATGTTTATGGTAAATGTTTATTATCCATGCTATAATTGTATTAACCGGAAACATAATACATGTGTGAAATATAAACAACAAAGTGTCCCTAGTAAGCCTCTACTAGACTAGTTCGTTAGTCAAAAGTTGGTTAAGGTTTCCTAACCATGGACTTGTTATGGTCACTTGATAATGGAGTCACATCATTAGGAAAATGACGTGATGGACAGACCCAATTTTAAAGCATAGCAATTGATCGTGTCACATAGTTTCATTGCTAACGCTTTTGTATATGTCAAGTATAGTTTCCTTAGACCATGAGATTGTGTTACTCCCGTTTACCGGAGGAATGCTTTGTGGACATCAAATGTCACTTCGTAACTGGGTGATTATAAAGGTGGCTTTCAGGTATCTCCGATGGTACTTTGTTGGGTGACATGAATCAAGAGTGGGATTTGTCCCTCCATGTGACAGAGTAGATATCTCTGGGACCTCTCGGTAATTGAGCATCCGGAAGTTTGCAAACATATGACTAAGTGGTAGTCACGGGGATCCTATATTATGGAACGAGTAAAGAGAACTTGCGAGGTAACGAAATTGAACTAGATATGGTGATACCGACGATCAAATCTCGGGCAAGTGATATATCATGAGACAAAGGAAATCATATACGGGATTAATTGAATCCCCGACATCGTGGTTCAACCGATAAAGAACTTCGTTGAATATGTAGGAACCAATATGGAAATCCCGGTCCACTACTGGTTATTGATTAGATCATGTCTACATGTTCTCGAACCCATGGGTCACACACTTAAGGCTTCGATGTAGCTAGGGCTTAGGTTGAGATAATTAATGGTGTAGTAAAATGTTGATTTGGAGTCTCGGATGAGATCCTAGATATCATGAGGAGCTCCGGAAGAGTCCGGAGATAAAGTTTCATATATGGAAAGTGGTTTTCCAGGTTTCGGAAAAGTTCGGGAATTTTTCGGCAGGGTATCGGGAAGATTCTAGAAGGTTCCGGAAGGTTCCATAGTGGGTCCAACGAACCTAGAAGGGCCCGCATGGACCAAGGGGAGGTGCAGCAGCCCACATGGGCTGGCCGCACCTGGTCCCCAAGGCCCATGCGGCCAAGGCAAGTGGGAGCAGCACTAACCCTAAGTAGGGCGCCTTGGGGGGCAAGTTACCCCCCTTGGCCGGCCCTAGATGGGATTGGGGCGCCCCCCACAGCCCCTCACGCCTATATAAGGAGGAGGGGAGGGATGGGGCGCACCCCCTGATGTCTACTACACACTTCTATTCTTGTAGACTTGTTGGGCCTCCAAGCGCAGTGGTTTGTAGGACAGCGGCGAATTTCCCTTAAGTGAGTAACCCAAGGTTTATCGAATCCACAGGAGGTAGAGGTCAAAGATAACCCTCTCAAGCAACCCTGCAATTAAGATACAAGAAGTTTCTTGTGTCCCCAACACACCTAATACAATTGTCAGTTGTATAGGTGCACTAGTTCGGCGAAGAGATGGTAAAATGCAAGTGATATGGATGGTAAAAGGTGATTTTGTAATTCTGTAATAAAAATGGCAGCAAGCAAACAAGTGACAAAAGTGACTAAAAACGGTGTATCAATGCTTGGAAACAAGGCCTAGGCTTCATACTTTCACTAGTGACTACTCTCAACATCATTAACATAATTAAACACATGATAGTTCCCACAAAAATACATGTGTGGTAGACGTTACTCGGAGATCATTCTTTTGTGGATCAAATAGGATGAGAATTGCGTAGGGCTACGAAAGCACACCTTAAAGTTCGTATTCCACATCTATGGACACTTCATGCTGTCACTATCCGCATCCAAAGATAGTACTAACAAACAACACAACCTATTTCTTGAATAGTCTCTTTCTTCAATAACACAAGCATCAAGAAACCTCATGATCTATTCAATCCAACAAATAAAGAACAAACTCATGATGAAGATTCTTCCCATCTATTATCCATAGAGTCACACACGACACCCATCCTATCACCGAGGTACCAAGATCACAACGGTGGCTCCGGAAATTGTACTAAATAACACCACTTGAGAAACATCATATCCATTACACATAGGGAAACATCATGTATTCAACTACACTAACAAAGCTCATGATCACAACGAAGATCACATCATGGGAGAGAGAGATAACCACATAGCTACTTGTATAAGCCTTAGCCCCGATGAGGGACTACTCCCTCCTCATTGCGGGAAGCAGCGGTGTTGATGGAGATGGCTCCGACGGTCGATCCCCATCCCGGCAGGGTGCCGGAACAGGACCTTCTGAACCCCCGAAACTTGTCGGCGATGGCGGCGGAGCACTGTTGCGTATTTGGGAAAATCCTTCGGGGGTCAGGGTTTTTTCGTCGGGGATGATTTTATAGGCGTCGGAGGCGGCCAAGGGGGTGCCCACAGGGCAGGGGCGGGTCCCACCCGGGGGCTGCCCTGGGCCACGGCAGGGGGCCGCCCCTGGCCTGTGGGTGTCCCCCAAGGTCGCCCTTTTGGCTCCGGTCTTCATATGTCCAATAAAAAATTGTCGTAAATTTTCGTCCAATTCTGAGAATATTTCCAGAAGTAACTTTCTGCAACAAAATCAGCACAAAAACAGGGAACTGGCACTGGGCATCTTGTCAATAGGTTAGTCTGACAAATGCATTAAAATGATATAAAATGATAGTATAAACATGTGACAATGTCACAAAACTAGCATGGATCACTCAAAAAATATAGATACGTTTGACACGTATCAGCATCCCCAAGCTTAACTCCTACTCATCCTCGAGTAGGTAAGTGATAACAAAATAATTTTTGATGAGACATGCAACCAACACAATCGTGATGAAAATAGTAATGTAAAGCATAGGATGTGAATGAAGTGATACAAAACAATTGTCTATAGTTGATAGCAATAAAGCAATGAATAACCAAGATGAATCATTCAAGCAAAACCTTTCATAATTACTATGTTAAAGACATGAAAGCAATGTGATCCACATATTTGATTAATCCACAAAGGTAATAGTTCCATGAAAAAAGTGTTTGAGAATCAAAACAAAGAAGATGTAAGTTTTAGCAAAAAGCTTCAACTTCCAACGATAAAGTCAATATAAAGATTCATGTTTAATCTGACAATGCAATATGATCAATGATACCCAGGGTCAATGCTAGATGTTTGCTTTGGTGGAGATAGAAGGAAGAGGAAAACTGACTCAACATTAAAAGTAAAAGAAAGGCCCTTTGCAGAGGGAAGCATGGATTAGTTTTTATGAAACAGAAGTAAAACAATTTTGAGACATGCATGCTTTCGTCAACGACTTCACAACAGAGAAGCTATCTAGTCCCCCATAACAAGCAAGGCTTTTAGACTTGTGAGAGCAGCTGGTTTTTAGAGCAGCGAGTATGCTCTTCTTTCTCCTTGGTTTCACCGTTGTCCAATGTTTGAGCTGATTTCTCAGATTTGCATTGCGCGGAGGAGAATGGTGAGTTATATTTATATTTTGCTTAAGTTGCTCTCGGGTTGATTCAAGTGAAGATGCAATCCATCGACACCGGGTGAAAGGGGGAAATGACCTTGCTCGTCACAAGTTATATCTAGCTCTCTACTGCTCCCTCATGAGCTTAAAAACAGAGGCACAAAAAGGAGTATTTTGAATTTTTAAAGATAGCACATGACAAATTTACTTGGAATGGCAGGAAATACCATGCATAGGTAGATATGGTGGACTCAGCTGGCAAGATAGTTTGGCTTTGGGATTTGGATGCACGAGTGAACCATACACTCAGTACGAATTTTTGGGCTTAGCAAAGAAGGTATTTGAAGCAAACATCTAAAATTAACCGGTAACATAGTAGCATAAGACATTTATCCATCATAACCATAAAATCTCCACACCGTCTCCACTGTTGACCAGACAATTATTTTGATGGAAAGATTAGCTTAAAGAATTAACAACTACGAAACACCACATAGTTTCAAGTTTTTAACAGTATCTCTTTACTAATCAATTCCACTCAAATAACCAGCAAGTTTAAGCATTCATCATAATATCTCAAAACAAATGAGAAGTATCAAGTATCCACACAATGATCTACAATACTATGCAGGCTTTTCATTTCATTCCAATATCACATGAATAGCATTTTGTCCCTTTGACAATTCAAGCAATTTACCAATAACAACTCTCCAACAAATATAAGTGAAGAACATGAGAGTTTAGCAACAACTACTAGAAGATGTAAACAAGATAAAAGCTAAAAGCGAGAGCTTACTAGCAAACAAACAGTAGCTAAGAATACTCAACAAGATATAAGCGAAGCAAAGGAGTATTCAAATGAAAAAGCGGAGCGTGTCTCTCTCCCACACAAACAAAGTAAGGATCCAACAAGCATATGACCAGCAAACAAACAAAACAAAACTGAAAGTAAAAAGACGCTCCAAGCATAGCACATAATATGTAAAGTGATAAAAACGAAATTTAACGAAGACGACCTTATGATAGTCGATGAAGATGAGGGGATGCCTTGGGCATCCCCAAGCTTTGACTCCTGATGGTTCTTGATATTCAGAGGGGATGCCATGGGGGCATCCCCAAGCTTGGGCTCTAACTCATCCTCAATTTCTTCATATTCCTCTCCTTTGGACTTAAAACTCCCTTCACACAAAACTCATAATTTGATTAGAGGGTTAGTGCTCTCAAATTAAAATGCACATGTGTTCAACTCAAGACAAATTTCAAAAAAATTTATTGGGTATTAGCTACTGTTTACTAAGCCTCAATGTGGCACTCCTCCTCAAGAGTATGACATTTGACGATAGTAAAGAGCCGAATATAAAATAAAAGCAGAATCTGTCAAAAACTGAACAGTCTGTAAAGATTGAATTTTTCGAGGCACTTCTGTTGCTCAAATCAGAAAACTCAAAACTAAAGAAAGATATATAAAAGTACCAGGCTTACTGTCTAAAATTATCAGAAAAAGATTAATTTCAGGGATTTTCTATATTTTCGAACAGTGAAGGACAGAAATCTGTTTCTGGACAGCAAAACAACACCTCGCACGTTCAATGCATTAGAGGCTAAACTTGGCACAACAAACCAAAAGAAAAAGATACAATTAAGTTGCTACAGAGGCAACAACTCCATGACTCAAGAAAAACAAAAACAAACTGAAAGTAAAAGATGGGTTGCCTCCCAACAAGCGCTTTTCTTTTAAGCCTTTTAGCTAGGCATGATAATTTTAATGATGCTCTCATAAGAATAAGAGTTGGAACGTAAAAGAGAGCATCATGAAGCAAATATCAAACACATTTAATTCTAACTCTCTTCCTATGCATAGTCATCTTGTAAGAAAATAAATCATTGGAGCATAAAGCATTAAGCATAGGAAGGCAAAGCAAGTGCAACATTAAAACCTTCAACATAAAGAGGGGAAACTTCATAAGATGAAAATTTATATAACCACGCTTCCCTATCTCATAATAACTTTCAGTAGAATCATAAGAAAACTCAATAACATAACCATCACATAAAGCATTTTTCTCATGATTCACATGCATAAAAGTATTATTATTACTCTCCACATAAGTAAAATCTTTATTATTAGTAGCATTGAGAGTAGGACTATCATATAGAACTTGGACATGATAGACTAATTGTGTATTAGAAAGATGATGTTCAGTAGGAGAGTAATAATTATGACGAGTCTCGTAGGGATGATTAAAATCATTCTTTATGGCATAGTTATCATCACAATAATCATCAAAAATTGGAGGCATAATATCATCATAAGCAAGCGGATAGTCATCTTTCCAAGCATATATTTTTGTAAACAAATCATCATGACTTTCAATACCAAAAGGATTTTCAAACCCATCATCCCCAAGCTTGGGGTTTTCCACATTATGATTAGAAGAAACATGAATATTCCCAACAGTATAACAATTATCAATATCATCATTTTCAAAATTGGTGCCAAAAAGATTTTCAAGATCATAAGTAGTATTATTTTCCCAATCATGATCATAACAATAAGTAACATGCATAACAGAATCTTCTTCAATAGTGCCTATAGACTTAACATCAAGATAATAATGAATACAATTAAGTGGATCATCTTCAATAATTTTTTATTCATGCTCATTAGGAACAACCATGATGGGAGAAATATGCTTAGGGGATGATACCGTTTCCTCTTTATTTCTACTCCTCCCTCTCTTCTTCTTCTTCTTCTTCACCACCTTAGGAGGGAGTGGTTGGAAAGGGAGCTTCTCCACATAATCTGATATTAGAAAAGACAGGAGAAACTTGGGAGAATCTCTCCCTTTCATTATTGGCAACATAAGAAACATATGTCCTTTTATAATTTGGTGAAGTGATATTATTTCTAATTTTTGCAATGTAAGCATTGTCACGGCAATTCACAACACAATAATGATAAGCTCCCTTGAGAATGCTATTTTTCCCAAAAGTACTACTATCTAACCAAGAAGTTTTTTCTGATAACTCTTCACACCCCAAAAATAATTTAAGTTCATCATAAAGACTAGAGGTGATCATGTTATCACAAAACTGGCTAATAATTCTATCATTAAAGTACGAGCATTGGAAATTAAAATGACCTTATTCATTGCAAAGTTCACACATAAAAGGATAGAGGTCATTTAATTCTCTAGCAAATTTATATAAATCCTTAAGCCATTTGCTAGTTCTTTCATGCTTATGTTGCTTACAATATTTATCTTCTTCAACCCGAGTGCTTTCACAAGGTCTATGCACTCCACAAAAATTAACATGCTTATATGGAACATTATTTATAGAGATTGGATCATGTCTATTGCAATCATCATTAACAATTTTATTTTGTTTGCAAATGTCTTTGAAAGGTTCATGATGCTTAGACCATTTGTAACATCCCAAATTTTGGAATGTTCTAAAAATCACAAAAATTTAAAACTTTTGTTAATAATTAAATAAAGTCTCCAAAAATCAAGAAAAGCTTTTATACAAGATTGTTTTGACATCTTCAAAGTTATATTTTAAATTAAATATTCCTTTATCTTCAAATCTCAACTTTAATGTTTTGGAAATAAAATATTTAAATGAGTTTCGAATAGTATTTTCCACTTTGGATATTTGGTTTTAAAATAAATCATATGGGGATATTATAAACCCTAAATTGTTTGAGAAAATGATTTAAACATCTTTCAAATCTTTGTTTTATAAATATTTTATATTAAACTATCTTTAAATATGAAAATGTGTTATCATTTTGAATGATAATACTCATCTTATTTATCTGGTTTTTAAATAAATATTTTGGGATATTTATAAACCTTAATTTGAATTTCCCAAATAGCCATATAAGGCAAATTTGACCAAAAGGTTATTTTGGTAATTTTTTGACCAAAAATAGTTCCTAAATGTCTATTTTGACTATTTGGAATTTTACAAATTTTTACAAATTTATTTGACTTGATTTGGAGGCCTAAATCAAAATTTATAAAAGAAAACAGAAAAGGAAAAAGAGAGAAAAAAAAGAGGAACCGAACCCAACTTGGGCTGGCCCAGACAAGAGGCAGCCACCCAGCCCACTTTCTTTTTCCTCCTATATTTCTTATGGGCCGAAGCTGAACAGCCAGCCCGGCCAGAGCCGGAAACGAGCGAGCGCTCGTGCTCGTCGTCCTCCTCACCTGCTCGTACGTTACTTCCAGCATGGCAATATGGCACCATCTCTTCCCCCTTCTTTTTCCACCCAATCTAGTATTCCTTTGCCTTCCACTCGAACACAAAATATGTTCATAGCATTGTGAAGGTTCCATTCAGGAAATTTGTTTTCCATTTCGTCGACTAAATCATTTGACTCGGTTCCGTGAACCGAATGCCAACCAATGGCATGCCTCTCCCGATCTCCCTCCTCAGCCTATAGAAAGGTAATGTGAGCGCGTCACCTTGCTCCTCTTTCCCTCCTCCACAACTTTGCTGAACATATTATATCAAGAGGAGGTCTGTAAATTCCGGTCTATTGATGTATTTGTTTTAGATCTTGCCGAGTTCATCGGACCGGTGCTTCGTGTACGGTGAACGTTCCTTCAATTCCTTTTACACGTATACTCTTCTAATTGAGGGATACCTCCAGGACATGGACGTGCTTCAATATCTATTGTTGTCTGCACGAACTTCTAACCATGCCATCCGATATCGACATAGGTATGCCATGATCAAATTCAACATGATTTAATGAGTTTTGTTCGCGTCACTATGTGCCACTCATATTTCTCTATCATTTCTATTCAGAAATATTTTCTCGAGGAGCCCTCTACAAACCGTATAAATATGCCAATATCAGCCCCAACTCGAGTTCGTCGTCACATCTTGTTCTCCCCGGTGTCCAACTCGTCGATTCCTCACACCAGAAGATTCGACTCGTCAAGGCCTACCTCCAGGACATGGTGGCGCATCATTCCATTGTTGTTGGTCGCCTCGCCGCCGAAGCCACGCCATCCATGACATGGAAGATCGCCACCGAGCCATAACTCGTGCCCGCTGTCCTCACCAACCGTGTAACGACTTCCGACTCATTCTCGTGCACATCTACCTCGACTACATCGAATACTTCCGAGAGGTCATGTCTGATCGTCCATATGTCCACATCGTGTCACGATGTTGTCGCCCTTCTCATCGACACCGACGATATTTCCTTCACGTTGGTGAGCTCTCAACATGTTCTAATATTATATGTATACCATTTCTAATGTTTTAGATCATACCAACTTGTTATGATTAAACCAACGAATTTTCATCCATACAAAATTGGCCAAGTGCCAAGCCTTTTCTTTTTCGGATTTGTTTTGGACAGATTTTTGTCAAACTTTGAAAATTCATATCAATTCAACCATAAATCCGAATTCAACAAATTTGTAGTCTATGGATTCATAAGAATGTTTAGAACACAGTGGAACAATAAAATTCCACTTTTATGCCGTGCATGAACTTGGAATTTGCAGAACCTTTAAAACCATGTTTTGACCATAACTTGAGTTTTACAAACCATTTTTGAGTGAACCCAAGTACAGTAACTTTCTTGTGAAACCCTCTAACCATTAGAAACTTTGAAACGACCTTTTAAAATATTTCTTTTTGGTTTTTACAAAATTGAATCTAGATCATTCCATGAACATAATTGATCAACTATAAAATTTAAGTGCAAAGCACACCTCACAAATTGAATCATAAGTTGAACTATGATCACAAGAATATTAACACGACACAATATTACTGTATTGTTTGTTTATATTTGCTTCCTTGTGAATGTATAGAATTGTACAGAGAGGAACGTTCCTTTTTACCAAGCGTGTGATCAACACCAACTCCAAAAGGCAAGTGTATACTCAAATTCATGAAAGTCCTATTATTTTATTATGTATGCATTATAGACTTTTCTAGTAGTATGCATGATATGTTTGCTACAGTTTTATTATTATGCTATGCAAACTTGTTAGATCATGTCCTGTTGACTAGGTACCTACATTATTTTAGTAGAAATGCTTGCTGCTATTGTGAAAGTTTTGATGTAGTAAGTTAAGTGAAAACTCTACTAAATTAATGAACCACCTGGGTGGAATTGGATGGCTTCGGATGTTTAAAGTTGAGTGGCTGCTTAGGCCCATTTTCATGGTGTGAACCTGAGTATGTGCACTTGTGGATGGCCACCCAGGGTTTGAGATTAATGTCACACCATGTTTGTTTGCCGACCGTGCAACCACTAGTCATATGGGCTCTGTCTTGACGGAGTAAGTTGTATGGACCTGGGTCAGCGAGATCTAAAGATGTAGCGGGGTAGGTGGACGGTGATCTCGCTAGTAGTACCACGGGAAAGTACTTCTGAAAAGTCTCGTCTCGGTCTTCTCCTTTCCTTCTCACTAAATGAGGGTTAAGGTTAGAATGGGTTGATCGAGTCTAGTGGGGAAAGTGCCACAAACTCTCGAGAGTGTAAAACTATGATCATAGCCGTGTCCCCGGTAATGGACATTTACGAGTGACCGAACATGGATGCCGACAGAAGATCTCTTCATTCCAATTTCAGAATAAAATTTGATGGGTGAACACGGGTATATGAGACCTTGGATGCGTTCCATGGGTGTGTCTCATATTCTTTTTGAGAAAGAAAATGTTTTATGAAAAGTAGGACAAAATTTGCTTTACGCAATAGCCTTGAACTCCACTAGCCAAATAAGCATGTAGTATTAGTCTTGCCATTTTATATTCCACCAAAGTATCACTTGCCGGCCTGTCACAAGGTATTGACCCAAATTCCCTGGGCTGCAACGTTAATGTTGCAGGTTATTACGATGACGAGTGAGGACGTCTACCTTTCGAGCTTGCAACCAACATGAATGCCAGTGGCACATGAAGATGATGAAGCTCTCTGTGCTACTTATGTTTCCGCTGCCAAACTTTGCATTCAAGCTAGCCTTTGGCTATGCAATTTGTAAAGAATATTTTACCTATGGATCTCGCGATGTAATAATTATTTGGCATTGATGCATGGTATTACATCTATTTGTGAATTGCTATCCATACTCGATCCAGGGAATATCATATTTCACGATGTGTTCTTGCTTTTCTAAGCAAGGGCGCCACGCCATTTCTCTTTAGGAATATTAATATGAGAAACAAAAGATTTATAGATATCAACAACTATATGAGAGTCAAGTCCAAACTTAGCACTAAGCTTATTAAAACTATCAGTTTCAACAAAAGACTTAATGCAATCATACTCATAATTTATACCTAACTCTTTACCTTTGTCGATCTCCCAATCTTCAATGTTTTGTTGAATCTTTTCAATAAGATCCCATTTAGCATCAATCTTCTTACTTGTAAAAGAACCCATAGAAGAAGCATCAAGTATTTCCTTATCATGACGAGATAGCCTTGCATAAAAATTGTTAACAATAATATCCTTGGAAAGATCATGGTTAGGACATTTAAGCATTAATGATTTCAATCTCCCCCAAGCTTGAGCAATGCTCTCTCTGTCATGTGGCCAAAAATTGTAGATATAATTTCTATCTCGATGAATTTCATGAAGAGGATAAAATTTATAATAAAAGAGAGACATAAGCTCCTTCCAATCCAACAAGTGAGAATTGTCTAGAATCCTATACCACTCCAATGCTTTCTCCTTAAGTGATAAGGAAAATAATTTCCTCATGATTACCTCTCTTGATACACCTGTAATCTCAAACAACTCACATAACTCTTTAATATAAAGCAGATGATAACTAGGATGTATAGCTCCATCTCCTGCATAGCAATTACTCATAACACGATCAATTATCCCCATCGGTATCTTGAAAGGAATAAATTCAGTATGTGGAGTAACCTTATCCACCATGGGAGTGGTGGAGAGGTCACTCTCAAAAAGCAAATTCAAAGAACAATGTTCCATAAGCCAAACTAGTGAAATAAAAACAAGAAACAAAAAGATATAACTGCAGAATCTAAAGAAGATACCTTCAAGCGCTCACCTCCCCGGCAACGGCGCCAGAAAGGAGCTTGATGTATACTACACACTTCTATTCTTGTAGACTTGTTGGGCCTCCAAGCGCAGAGGTTTGTAGGACAGCGGCAAATTTCCCTTAAGTGAGTAACCCAAGGTTTATCGAATCCACGGGAGGTAGAGGTCAAAGATATCCCTCTCAAGCAACCCTGTAATTAAGATACAAGAAGTCTCTTGTGTCCCCAACACCCTAATACAATTGTCAGTTGTATAGGTGCACTAGTTCGGCGAAGAGATGGTAAAATGCAAGTGATATGGATGGTAAAAGGTGATTTTGTAATTCTGTAATAAAAATGGCAGCAAGCAAACAAGTGACAAAAGTGACTAAAAACGGTGTATCAATGCTTGGAAACAAGGCCTAGGCTTCATACTTTCACTAGTGACTACTCTCAACATCATTAACATAATTAAACACATAATAGTTCCCACAAAAATACATGCGTGGCAGACATTACTCGGAGATCATTCTTTTGTGGATCAAATAGGATGAGAATTGCGTAGGGCTACGAAAAGCACACCTTAAAGTTCGTATTCCACATTTATGGACACTTCATGCTGTCACTATCCGCATCCAAAGATAGTACTAACAAACACCACAACCTATTTCTTGAATAGTCCCTTTCTTCAATAACACAAGCATCAAGAATCCCCATGATCTATTCAATCCAACAAATAAAGAACAAACTCATGATGAAGATCCTTCCAATCTATTATCCATAGAGTCACACACGGCACCCATCCTGTCACCGAGGTACCATGATCACAACGGTGGCTCCGGAAATTGTACTAAATAACACCACTTGAGCAACATCATATCCATTACACATAGGGAAACATCATGTATTCAACTACACTAACAGAGCTCATGATCACAACGAAGATCACATCATGGGAGAGAGAGATAACCACATAGCTACTTGTATAAGCCTTAGCCCCGGTGAGGGACTACTCCCTCCTCATCGCGGGAAGTAGCGGCGTTGATGGAGATGGCCCCGACGGCCGATCCCTATCCCGGCAGGGTGCCGAAACAAGACCTTCTGAACCCCCGAAACTTGTCGGCGATGGCGGCGGAGCTCTGTTGCGTATTTGGGAAAATCCTTCGAGGGTCAGGGTTTTTTCGTCGGGGATGATTTTATAGGCGTCGGAGGCGGCTGAGGGGTGCCCACAGGGCAGGGGCGGGTCCCACCCGCGAGCTGCCCTAGGGCCGCGGCAGGGGGCCGCCCCTGGCCTGTGGGTGGCCCCCAAGGTCTCCCTTTTGGCTTCGGTCTTCATTTGTCCAATAAAAATTGTCGTAAATTTTCGTCCAATTCCTAGAATATTTCCAGAAGTAACTTTCTGCAACAAAATCAGCACAAAAACAGGGAACTGGCACTGGGCATCTTGTCAATAGGTTAGTCCGACAAATGCATTAAAATGATATAAAATGATAGTAGAAACATGTGACAATGTCACAAAACTAGCATGGATCACGTAAATATTATAGATACGTTTGACACGTATCACCCCCATGAAAACCTAGCCACCACCCCTATCCCTCCTCTCTCTCTCTCTCGTGTGCATGGCTTTGGCGAAGCCCTGTCCGTGGAGAACCTCCACCATATCCACCACCACACCGTCGTGTTGCTAGAATCTCGGGAGCCACTTCCTCATCGCTTGCGGATCAAGGAGAGAAAGTCTACATCGAGTTGTACGTGTGTATACCGTGGAGGTGCCGCTCGTGCGGCGCTTCATCGGATTGGATCTCGAAGGATAATACATATCCTCGCGACTAGATGAGTCTAGTTACGGGGATCGACTAGCAAACCCCTGCATCGACAAAACACGTTTGCTCGTTCTTCAAGGGTAAGAGATTGGATCTCCTCCTCGCTACCTTCGTCTAATAGATCTAGATCCGTTGGGGTTTCTTTCACTTGTTTCGTAGGAAAATTTTTGTTTTCTATGCAACGAACCATACAATGGTATCAGAGCCTAGATCTATTCATAGATGTTGGTGCGATTAGAACACAAGGAGTTGTGGGCGTTGATGTTTTTGTTGCTACCTCCTCGCGTGTGTTTTGTATCTCATGGGATAGTTGGATTGAAGTGGCCCGGACCAACCTTACTCGTCCGCATATGAGAGACCGGTTCCACACTTGACGTGCAACTTGTATTGGACACGTGGCTGGCGGGTGTCTGTTTCTCTAGCTATAGTGAGATGCGATCTACAATGGGAGGCCTTTAAAAAGGATGAGTAAATAAGCAACTTTTATATCACCGTTGTGGCTTTGTGTAGATTAGAATGGTTCTATCTCATGACCCATAGAAGCCACGTAAAAATTGCATAAACAAAGTAGAGGACGTCTAACTTGTTTTCGCAGGGTTTTGTGATATGGTATAGCCAAGATGTGATTTGTGATAATGTATGCAATGATCATGTTTTGTAATCTTTCATGACTTACATGTCGATGAGTACGGCAACCGGCAGGAGCCATATGGTTGTCTCATTATTTTATGTATGTCCTGCGTGCCATCTTTCAACGCCATGTAATTACTTTTACTTTATCGCTAAGAGTAGCAATAGTTGTAGTAGCAATAGTTGGTGGAGGCAACTATGAGACGGCGACGTCATGCTGGTGGTGATGGAGATCATGCCGGTGCTTTGGAGATGGAGATCAAAGGCACAAGAAGAAAAGGCTATACCATGTCACAATTAAATTGCATATGATGTTTATCCTTTTATGCACCTTATTGCTTGTTTAGATTTGACCGCGACGGTAGCATGATAAGGTGATCTCTCTCATTAATACCAAGACGTGTTCTTCCCTAGTATGCACCGTTGAAAAGTTCGTCGTGTTGAAGCATCACGTGATGATCGGGTGTGATAAACTTCACGTTCACATATAACGGGTGTAAGCCAGATTTACACATACAGAAATACTACGGTTTTCTTGACGAGCCTAGCATGTATAGACATGGCCTCAGAACACAAGAACTGAAAGGTTAAACATGAGTCATATGGAGGATATGATCAACATGGCGATCTTCACCTTTGAAGCTACATCATCTCACGTGGTGATCGGTTGTGGTGTAGTGGATTTGGATCGTGTATCACTAAACAACCCGAGAGATGTTGAGTTTAGTGGGAGTTCATTAGTAATTTGATTAATTTGAACCAATCATCATGAACAACAAATCAAAGTGAATTTGCATAATTTGTAGTAGTAAATGGCATCCGCAAACTACCTTACACTTAGATTGCTAATTGAGATGAAACTTTTATGATCTGGCAGAACAATTTTGATTGGTACCATGTTAGTGAAATTTAAATTTGAGTCCTATTGCAAATCTTTCGGTAAAACTGACCTAGCTCCATATGATTAATAGTTGATTGATCTAAAGAGCAATAATTCCGACTTAGTATCTGGTGGCATGCTTGTTTCCACAAAACTGGATCTTAAAAGAATGTTTTGAGAATCAAGGTAATCCGGGAGCTGAAAAGGATTGTTTTCAGAAACAAGCATGGAGTGAAAAATATATTGATATCCGAAACCCTGTTTGTGGCAACATGACAGAGTATAATTTTAGTGTGACAATGTGTGCTTATATTTTGAATATATGCAAGGTTTGCAGACACTATTATTGTTCTCTAATTTACTTCTTTCGAGCTACAGTAGCTTCATCATAAAGTTGTTATGATGGGATGGATTAAAAGTATGTGGTAAAAATTGTTTACTATACTTTAAGATAGCTAAGAGTGGAATCGGGAAGAATGCTAAAGATATGGTGATATTGAGTAAAGCAATCAAACTTCAAATTGCGACTCCGAAGGTGATAGTAAATGACTAACACGCCAAGGAGCATGTGCTAGTTTGACTGGCATTGTTTGATGTTGAATGATTCTTCTATAAAGGAAAGGGGGTACTGAAAATAGAATTACAAAAGTATATGGCAAGAAATAAAAGACTGGAAAAGTTCAGCTCAGATGTATATAAATGATATACTAGTTATAGATGTGGTTTACTAGTTAATGTATTCCTTGGTTATTTTGGATACCGGCTTGGATAGTATGATTTGCCATACAAATACAATAAAAGAAATACAATGGCCTAAAAGAACTAGTAGAAGATATTGTGACAAGAATGGAAATAAATTGTTATTTTTTTCACCGTTGCGTCCAACCAAAACTTCAAGATTTATTTTAAGAACTTAATAAATTGTTATTATGTTCCGGTTGTTTGTGAGAATAAATAGTTGTTCAAACTATGACCATGATCCATAATTGATGGATGAGTTAATATAAATCACCTTGGAAAATCTATAAATGCTAAACGTCGCAAGACGAAAAATTAAAGAATTTCACTTAAACTGTGACACCACCTTTTTAGTTCATATTGGAAAGGAAAACATGAAGGAACTCCATGTTGATGGATTTTTGGAGATAATTTTATTTCGGATAAATTGACGCTTGTGAGACCTTTTTCCAAAAGATGACTAAAACACCGGTCATAGGCCAAAGTTGAATGGACGACTAATTTAGTGGAGATTATAAATATTGATGTATATGTTCCATTATGTGTAGACGTGTGTGGTGGATTAATTTTCCTTCATACCACCGATGTTCTAAGTGGATATATGAGCATGTATGTTTAAAGAGAAAGGAGTTTGATATTTTTGAATTAGTTCAAAATATCATTCGTATGAAGCAAAAACATCGTAACAAGAAGATCAAGTATTTATGATTAGATAATAAAGAATAAAATTTGAGTTACGAGTTTAGCAAAAACATATGAGGAGTTGCAGAATTGTTCCACAACTTATGCTTCCCGAAAACCCCACATGAGTGTGGAATGTTCAGGAAACATGATCAAACCTTGTTGGACATGGTAAGATAAATAAAATGCCATTATATTTTGTAGTTTATGCATTAGAGACTACTGCTTTACACTTAAAAGAGTGACATCATGATCCGTTGTAATTGACACCATGTTTTGGGTAGTGACCCGAAATTGTCTTTTTTTTAAATTTTGGTATGCATAGCATGTGTAAAATGTTTACAACCAAATCAGATAAATACGTGTTTATAAGGTTATCCCAAACCTGTTGGGTATTTCACCTGTCACCGAACCTTGGACAAAAGTGTTTGCCGGGTAGGTGGATTTCTCGAGAAAGTGATTCTTGCGAAATAGGTGAGTGGGAGGACAGTGCAACTCAACAAGATTAGAGAATTATCGTCATCATGTCAAAGAGTAGCGCAACACCGGAAGTTGTTTTGGGGTTTCCTAGTTTGACTAAATGGAAGACACTACATGTGATGTAGAAACTTTGGAAAGAGTTTGCAAACTGAACCACGTAGGTCATTAAAAACTTTGTACCCAGACCAACTTGTGGTTTGAGAATGAAGTGTTGTTTTGACAACAAAGGACTTACAAGTTATAAAGGAAGTAGATTATGAGCCCTTACTTCGTAAATTGGCTATAAGCCGTTATATTCACACAAGACATGGATGTTCATATCGATTGAAAGTTCGATTTGTCGAAAAGATGTTTACGACAAAGTTCAAAGAGTTGATTACGAAATATTTTGATCTTCTGTAGCGGTGCTTTAGTCTTTACGGATAATTCTAGCAAAAGTTACATATTTTGATATGCAGTTGAATAACAAAACGAAATTCCTCTCAAGAAAGTTTGATCAAGGACGTGTATGCGACACGGTTCGAGAGTTTTGTAAAAAAATCAAAAGCTGCTCGAAAGGTACGCTAATTTCAATGGTTGAAATAAGCATAACGAAGTTGGAATCTTTACATTAATGAAGTTATCAAAAGAGCTTGATTCCATCATGAACGGTGAAGATTCTTGTAGAATTACAAGAAATTAAGTGGGAGCACTAAGACATATTTCTAATACTTTATGTAGTTGACATATAGTTGATTCGAAAGTATGTAATTTAAATTAACATGGATAGGTTTTTATATTGATAAAAGACTTAGGCTGAATAACATATTGGGGATCAATATCTATAGAGATAGATTGAAGCGCCTGATTTAGTTGAGCCAAAGTACATAGATGAAGTATTGAAGTAAGTCAATACATAACGACAAGAAGGTGTTCTTGACGCATGGAAGATGATTGAGCAATACTCAAGTGTTTTGACACAAGATGAGCAAAATTGAAATTGAGATTTCTAAATCGTATGTTCCACGATGTGTACACAACCATATGTGTCCTAAGTTATAAAAGTGTTATACCCGGATAATTCATATGATGATTAGACAACAGTGGGAAAGATCCTTATGTATTTCAGAAAAACTAAGGATGAGTGTTCCTGTATAGTAATGACAAACTACTGTAAAGTGTTACACTAAGTTGTCATATATACAAATAATTCTATCTCAAATTAAGATATGTGTTGAATAGAAGGTGGTATGATAGGCTGGAAGGAAGTTCCATGCTAGTTTTGAATGAGTTTCAAAAGGTATTGTGATGGATACTACAACAAAGCCAAGTATATTGTTGTGTTGACAACAAATAAGAAGAGTATTTTGAGTCAAGAAGTTCTTTATTGAACTAGGTGAATTTCCAAGAATGCGAGTACTATGAAGCTCCATTTTCATAATGGTGGTGACATTGATTCGAGCTGAGGAATTAAGGTCTCACAAACTGACCAAATATATACAAAGCCATCTCATTGGAGAATGAGTGATGCGTATAGATGCAGATACAAATAGACCTGAACCATTAGATCTTTTGATAAACCTCTTCCACGAGCAAAACATGATCAACACCAAAAGGCCGTGGGTGTTAAATTGCTACAAATGTAAACTAGATTATTGACTCTAGTGCAAGTGGGAGACTGTTGGAAATATGCCCAAGAGGCAATAATAAAGTTGTTTATTATCATATTTCATATTTATGATAAATGTTTATTATTCATGCTATAATTGTATTAACCGGAAACATAATACATGTGTGAAATATAAACAACAAAGTGTCCCTAGTAAGCCTCTACTAGACTAGTTCGTTAGTCAAGAGTTGGTTAAGGTTTCCTAACCATGGACTTGTTATAGTCACTTGATAACGGAGTCACATTATTAGGAGAATGACGTGATGGACAGACCCAATTATAAAGCATAGCAATTGATCGTGTCACATAGTTTTAGACCATGAGATTGTGTTACTCCCGTTTACCGGAGGAATGCTTTGTGGACATCAAACGTCACTTCGTAACTGGGTGATTATAAAGGTGGCTTTCAGGTATCTCCGATGGTACTTGTTGCGTGACATGAATCAAGAGTGGGATTTGTCGCTCCATGTGACGGAGTAGATATCTCTGGGCCCTCTCGGTAATATAGGATCCGGAAGTTTGCAAACATATGACTAAGTGGTAGTCACGGGGATCCTATTTTATGGAACGAGTAAAGAGAACTTGCCAGGTAACGAGATTGAACTAGGTATGGTGATACCGACGACCAAATCTCGGGCAAGTGATATATCGTGAGACAAAGGGAATCGTATACGGGATTAATTGAATCCCCGACATCGTGGTTCAACAGATAAAGAACTTCGTTGAATATGTAGGAACCAATAAGGACACCCCTGTCCCGCTACTGGTTATTGATTACATCATGTCTACATGTTCTCGAACCCATAGGGTCACACACTTAAGGCTTTGATGTAGCTAGGGCTTAGATTGAGATAATTAATGGTGTAATCAAATGTTGATTCGGAGTCTCGGATGAGATCCTAGATATCACGAGGAGCTCCGGAAGAGTCCAGAGATAAAGTTTCATATATGGAAAGTGGTTTTCCAGGTTTCGGAAAAG
Organism: Puccinellia tenuiflora; assembly: GCA_012064385.1. NCBI lineage: Eukaryota > Viridiplantae > Streptophyta > Magnoliopsida > Poales > Poaceae > Puccinellia > Puccinellia tenuiflora. Next base: position 601,219 of record QRDG01001475.1, on the reverse strand, counting down.
TTCGGGAATTTTTCGACAGGGTACCAGGAAGATTCTAGAAGGTTCCATAGTGGGGCCAACGAACCTGGAAGGGCCCACATGGACCGAGGGGTGGTGCAGCAGCCCACATGGGCTGGCCGCACCTGGTCCCCAAGGCCCATGCGGCCAAGGCAAGTGGGAGCAGTCCTAACCCTAAGTAAGGCGCCTTAGGGGGCAAGTTACCCCCTTGGCCGACCCTAGATGGGATTGGTGCACCCCCCCCACAGCCCCTCACGCCTATATAAGGAGGAGGGGAGGGCTGGGGCGTACCCCCCATGAAACCCTAGCCGCCACCTCTCTCCCTCTCTCTCTCGTGTGCATGGCTTGGCGAAGCCCTGTTCGCGGAGAACCTCCACCATATCCACCACCACACCGTCGTGCTGCTGGAATCTCAAGAGCCACTTCCTCCTCGCTTGCGGGATCAAGGAGAGAAAGTCTACATCGAGTTGTACATGTAGATACCGCGGAGGTGCTGCTCGTGCGGTGCTTCATCGGATTGGATCTCGAAGGATAATACATCTCATCGTGACTAGATGAGTCTAGTTGCAGGGATCGACTAGCCAACCCCTGCATCGACAAGGGTAAGAGATTGGATCTCCTCCTCGCTACCTTCGTCTAATAGATCTAGATCCGCTGGGTTTCTTCCGCTTGTTTCGTAGGATTTTTTTTATTTTCTATGCAACGAACCCTACAATACAACGCTGCCCCTCAACTCCTTCCTCGATCTCCTGATCAGATCCGACCCAAGGAACAACTCCATCTTTTCCACAGTATTTGCCAAAGTACGCTCTACCTCCACTGCAGTTCTAAACTCCTTCTCCTCAAAGCCATCTTTTGCTTCAACCGCCTCTGGCACCTCAACAATGTAAGGCAGTTTTTTTTGCATCGGAGCTCCCTGGCTGTTATTAGGCTTCCCAAGTGGCGATGAACTCACACTCCCAGTGGGCGAGTTAAACACCAAACCCTTCTTCACCGCCGGGTTGACAGAAGCTGAAACTATCCTCCACTCAAACTTGCGCTTGGGCGAGCACCTGAGACTAGCATCAAAATATAGGGACGGGGCACCGCTAATCTTCTTCACACACTCCTCCTTTGCATGTCCAATAAATCCACAATGAAAGCAAAAGTCTGGAACACGCTCGTATCTCAGCGGGTATACCACAGGCTGACCCTTGATTTTAGTGGAGAAACGGGTACGTAGACGCTTATTCAAAGGTAGGGTGATGCGTATATGCAAGTACTCGCTGAACTCCAACCCATCCTTGTCCACATCAACCTCCACCACATCTCCAAGGTGGCCTCCCACAAATCTTCCATAAGCTTCAGTTAGCTTGTTCCATGGTACATCATAAAATCGGACCCAAATCTGGATAGCATCAAGCACCATTTCCGACGGCCTTGCGTTCTCAACAAAAGGGTCAATCAGGACTGCAACCCCCTTTTGGATCCATGGTCCTTCACGTGCAAAAAACCTGTAGTCTCCCTCTGACTTGAAAGTGATGATGAAAAAATTATCTTTGAGTGGGGTGAAAGACATCGTATCACGGATACCCCAAACCTCCATGAAGTGCTTGTGCAAATTGGTAAAGTTCGCCGCCTTAATGGAGTAGTACCTCGCCAGGAGGCGCCAAACCTTTGGTGCTGATGGCGCTTCATTCATCTCCTCCTCTGGTTCCTCCACGCAGATGTCATCCTCCAAGTCCACCTCACCGGAAAGCCGCGCCTCCGGTCCCATGTTCGCGCTGTCCTCCTCTACCGCATCCCAGTTGCTGCCATAGTCCTCCGACCTCTCTGTTTACGATCTGGTGCTCCTTGCTTGCAGGCACGATCGTGCCATCCGTAGATGGCTTCGGGTGGGCGGAGGCCTCACCGACGTCCCCATAATCACCCCCACCACCGACGAAAGACATCGCTCGAATCTGCACGGGATCAGGAGGCTCGCCGGGATCGTACGTTGTCGATCTCTTATCGAAGGCTCTGATTAGGGTTTGTACTACGCTGTCCTCCCGTGGCCTTTTATGGCTTCCCTCCGTGGGGGAAAACAACACCGGGGCTCGATCGTGATGCACACGAACTCCTTCCTCTATAGGGATAATCGATCTAGACTCTATCCTGGATTCAAAACCTTTCATAAACATCAAGACAGATCCGTTCCCGTCCATGGTAAGGCTGGCGGCGCCGATCGCCTCAGAGTCGCCAGAGCCCAAACCCTAGAAGTAACGTAGACGCACGTAGGGATGGTAATGTTTTGCTATTAGGTCCATGTGTAGCCTTTGTCTGTTCTACACAGCAAAGAAATTAAAACGATTTTTGCTATTACTTAAAAAATCTTATATTATGATACGGAGGGAGTACATGAATCTATCCGTCCATTGATCTCACGTGAAGTTGGGTTGGGTCAGTTCACGTGACGCCGTCGGGTCATTTCACGGCCTCGGGGGAGAAGCATGATCAACAGACAAACAATATTATTTGCAATTAAATTTCACCATGGATTGCATTTATAATTATATATGTGCGAAAAATCTGTAGTAACAAATTTGCGACAGATAAAAGTAGTGAAGCGTACATCACAATAAAATCCAAAATGTAGTTATGTTCCGAGATCACACAAAATAATCAAAAAACTATGAGCTTTAATTTATTCTCCTCTTCTTAGGAGTGATTTTCTTGGCGGCCCTTGTCTTTGCTTTTGTCGGAGTCCTTGCTGGAGGCGTAGTGAACGCTAATTGAGATCCTCCATCTTCAAAAAGAGCGAATTGGCTTCAAAGAGGACAAAGATGTAAAACATAACGATAGACTAGAGAGAATTTTTATTTTAGTGATGCAATATATCACCTCCTTGTAACAAGTCAAGGACTTGCTAATGCCGTCTTTGTAGGTGTAGAAGGACTATGTGCAGCTTGGCTATAAAAGCGAGAAAAAGCAAGGTAAGATGTCACAAAATGCATGCCTTAAAAATTACTCCCTCCGTCCCAAAATAGAAATAGCCCGCCTTATATTTTGGGGTGGAGGGAGTAATTGACATGAAATATATTTACCTCGTTGTGACCGGTCCAGGACTCACTGACGGTTGGGAAATGATATTGATCCTTAGAGCATTTCCACTCGTCGCTCCAAAGCCCCCCATAGTCTTATGGAGTGCACCGGGCGAAAAACGGCGCTCACTAGCACGCACCATAGGCCTTTTTCATTCAGGGTGGCTCGTTATTTCGTCCGGGGCTACCAGCCCAACCACGCGTCGTGGGGAGTGCTTCGGTAGCACTAGACGAAATGGCGTGCGCGTGGGCTCGTCTTGTCATTAACACACCAAAACCGCGTGAAAGAACAAACGATGTCGCCTAGAGGGGGGGGGGGGGAATAGGCGATTAAAACTTTTCCGGTTTAAGTCTTGATAATTGCAGAATAAAACTAGGTGTTTAAATTAACAAGCCAACAACCTAAATAAACTAGGCTCACCTATGTGCACCAACAACTTATGCTAAGCAAGGCAAGCAACAAGGCGATAGCAAGATATAAAACTTCAAGCACGAAGGCTATCACAATGTAAATTGCATAAGTAAAGAGCTCGGGTATAGAAATAACCGAGGCACGCGGAGACGAAGATGTATTCCCGAGTTCCTCCTTGTTAAGGGAGTACGTCTCGTTGGAGGGGTGTGAGCTCGCCACAAAAGGCCTACTCAAGATGCCACAAAAGGCCTCACCCTATTCTCCGATGAACCTCACCCCAAGGGTTAGGTTCACCTTACACTATCGGAAATCCTTCAGAGCGGAATCCGTAGCCTTTACAACGATCTTGGGGCACACACCCACAACTCAATTGGGGGCTCCCAAACCTTGCCCGAAGCTTCACAACTCGAAGTCTTCGCGGCACCACCAACCATTTAGGGTACACAATGCACCCAAGAGGCATAAGCTTCTCGAACTTCAATCCCACGTATCACCATGAGGAACTCAAACCTATACACCAAATGCAAAAGGCAGGACCACACAAGGTGGTCAAGTCCTTCACTCCCAAATCCAACCAAAGCAACTAATGCTAGGGAGGGATTTGAGAGGAAGAACAAAGAGGAGAACCACAAAAGAACTCCAAGAACTAGATCCACTAGGTTCCCTTCACTTAGAGGGGAGATTGTTCGGTGGAAACGTAGATCTAGATCTCCTCTCTTGATCCCTAAAGATGGGCAAGAATCATTGGAGTGATTTAGAGAAACCCAAGCTTTTTCAAGGTCAAACAATGGAGGAGAGAAGAAAAGAATGGGCAGCCACCTCTTGGGGAAGAAGGAGGCTATTTATAGCCTCCCCCAAAATCTGACCGTTGCAGCCACGGGAGGCCAGAACTTCCGGGGTTAAGGGCCGGAACTTCCGGTGCCCCGGAAATTTCCGGAGCAAACCTCCGATGCAAAGATCCGGACCCCCTCCAGAGAGAAAACGCGAAAACGACTTAGCCAAATTTTCTTGGACCGGAACTTACGGACCAAGTACCGGAATTTCCGGACCCCCGGAAATTTCCGGGGGAAACTTCCGGGGCAAATTTCCGGAACCCCTCTAGAGAGAAACATGAAAAAAGACTTAGCCAGAAAACCAGGGAAAAACAGGGCCGGAACTTTCGGTGCACCTGCCGGAACTTCCGGGGGCCGGAATTTCCGGCCTCCGGGCTGGAACTTCCGCCCCTACGAAAAACTGCAGAAGTGCAAAAATGAAAGCGGGCATATCTTTCGTATCCGGACTCCGTTTTCGATGATCTTGGGCTCGTTGGACTCGCAACGAAAAGATCTAGAAGATCATGCAGAGAAACATCATTGTCCATCATGTGAGGAGGTCACAAGGAGAGAGTTTGACCTCTCTAAAAAGGACACGCCGAAAAAACCTCCAACACCAAAAACGCAATAGGATATTCATATGAAAACCGTTTTCGGTGAACTTAGCCTTGTCATGACAAGAACGACAAGCACCAAGACCACACCACGATAAGAGACAAATAAGAACCAATAAAGATGATTGCAAGGATGCAAAGATTTGAGATCTCCATGAACGATACGATCAAGATACTCGGTTGAGAGCCCCTCTTGATAGTACGGCTATCTATCCTATAACCCGGTCTCTCAACTAACATCATGAGACCGGTAAAATAGAAAGCCTATCAAGAACATACCTTTTCCTTGCGCATAATCCACTTGTGGTCGATGAAGACGATCTTCATCTCCTCAAGACGAACCACCTTTCTTGATTGCGCTTCGCTTGGTGAAGGCTCACATGTTGCTCCCCCATACACTAATATGGGAGAAGCACTCTTCGACATATCTTCACTTGGACTCAAGTGTTGATCAACTCGCACTTAGCCTTGATCAAGAAATACTCTTCTTTCCGTAGCCTTGACTCCAACAAATGGAGATCAAGCAATGCAAATGGACACACCTACAAGTAGCTCAATACAAACATTAGTCCATCGAGATTGTCATTAATTACCAAAACCACACATGGGGGCAACCATGCACTTTCACCGCGCCAAACCCGTCGTTGTCGTCATTTTTCTTTTACCCCTCTCGCGAAATCAACCGCACCGCCCCTCATCGTCCTCGTTGGTGGGCCCGCCCTTTCATACACACATAGAGGAAATGGAGCGGCCGCGGTCGTCATGTCCGTCACAATATTCATTGTGGCGCCAGTATCGACGTCACAGTGTGCCATCTTGTCGCCCACGCGGCGAGGCATGCATTTACCACGTGGCGACGTTAATTCTGATCCATGCCGGCTCAGCTGCCTCCGCCGCAGTTAACCCCCCATCTCTCTCTCGCGCACATCTCTCTCTCTCTCTCTCGCAACACTGCTCTCATCTCTCTCGCTGCGCTACTCTTATCCCTCTCGCCTCCCAACTCCCTCGTTACGGCAATGGCATTCGATCGGCGCAATAGCGGAGCTGCGGCGAACGGCTTCGGGCCGCGGAGCCTGCTGAAGCACGAGGCCGATGCGCTGTCCCGCGCAAGGTACCCGTGCCCATTGGACATGCGCGTCGGGCACCGGTGGTCGCTCGGCGTCAGCGGCATGCCGGTACCCGACGCGCCTTGGCCACGGGAGAAGGACTGGAGAACCCAGGTTCTCCGCCATTACTGGCACGAGCTCACCGCCGAGCAGCGCCAACAACCGGAGTGCGACTCGGCGAACACGGAGCGGCACGACGCCGAGCTCCGGTGGATCCACACCGAGCGGATGGCGCGCTGGGACGGCCCTGGACCGGCGCCACGGGACAATGAATGCTGTCGGGCCCGCCGTCATGGAGCACATATCTGCCGGAGAACCACGCGCCGGCGAGCCATGGGCGCCGAGAAGGACTACGACGTCATCTTCCTCTCGCTCGGGCTCTTTCTCGCGTCTTCCTCCCGCTCCTTGCCCTACTCCCGCTCGCTCCAAAGCCGGAGCCGGGCGCGAGCACCCTCATCATCAACGACGCTCCCTCCCGCTCCGCTACTCGTCGCCCTCCGCCACCCCTCAAGAAGGTGAAGACGGAGACGTCGTCGCTGCTGCTAGAGTTGTATGCGATGCAGCAGTAGCTCGCCTCCGACGACGACCCCGAAAGTGTCGCCGCCGTGTTCGAGGCATCGAAGAACACCATACCGACGCTGCCTCTCCTGAAGGCTACGCATGGCTGTTAAAGGACCACCTCGCGATCACTGGGCCTCCATTGCTCGACCTCACGGACGATAACGACAGCGGCTTCACCGGCGGCGCTAACGGCGACGAGGCAGGGCCCGATGACGGCTACGCAATCGAGGAGGAGGACTACGACGTCTTCCGCTACCGCTAGGTTTAGATTAAGTATTAGTTAAGTTTAATTCAAATGCATAAAGTTTGCTAAATATTTGAACGAAATTGCGTTTGTTTTCAAATTTCAATTTTTTTAAAAAATTATCGAGGCAACGAGTGGGGAGAGGCGCCCCCATAGTCCCATCTCGCCCGGACGGCTCCCATAAAGCTCATTTCAGCGCCAATCCGGATGAGATGTGAGGGGATGAATGGAGATGCTTTTATAGGTGTCAAATTGTTACATACTATTGGTCCTTATCAGCTCCCCTACGGACGCTGGCCTTGGGATCGAGAAGCTGGATTTGATGAATTTGAGGCGCTGGAGAGTTATCGAACACGCATGTAGTTAGGTTGGGCATATTTCCTGATTCTCGAACCCGAAACCCGAATAACCCGAACTCAATCCCCAATTGACCGATCCCAAAAATCCTGATCGCTTTCTCGGGAAACTACTATGAAATCCCGAAATTATTTTGGAAAATTCGGGATATAACTATGGTTACCCGAACAACCCGAATATCCCGAAAATATAAAAGCCCAAGCGCCAAGCCCATCGAGACAGCAAGCCCAACAAGGTCTCCCTCCGTAACCCTAGATGACTAGATCCAGCCCCGCACCCGCACGCCAGCCCGCACCCCCACCCCGCACCCGCACGCCAGCATCCCGCACCCCGCCCCAGTGGCCATCGCCCCGCATCCAGTGCCCCGCACTCAGCCGCCGCCGTGCCCTTCCTCCCCATGCGGCTCGACGTGGCCGCCGCCGCTTGCATCCTGTCGTCTCGCCGCCTTCCTTGCATCCCGCCGCCCCTTGCGAAGCAGCGTCCCATCGGCCACCGTCTCGCCGCCTTCTTTGCGAAGCAGCCCCGCCGACTGTCATCTCGCCGCCTTCCTCTGCATCAAAGAGCAATTTTCTCGAGGCCTAGCTCCTTTTTGGGCAAATCGGGAAAACCCTGATCCCGATACCGATACCAAATATCAGGTATCCGAAATGTCGAGATTTAATTATTTCGGGATAATTTCGAGAATGAGATCTGAAAACCTGAATTGGAAAAAACTCGAAAAACCTGTCCCGAAATTTCGGGAAATCGCGAACGCCCACGCTGGCCGAAATTCCCTCCAAAATTCCAGCCTCGCGGGCGCGCGTTTTTTTTGAAGCCCCAAAATGTTTTCCATCTCTCACCGCTGTCTCCCCCTCCCGAACCTCTCATCCCGTCTCACTCTCCCTGGCGGCGGCGGCGGGGAACGGCGAGCGGTGGTCAGTACCTCCTCTCCCCGACCATTCCTCTACCGCCCTGTCCGCTCCCTTTATTACCTCTGCGCGTTGAACGGCCTCTCCACCCCCTCCCCCCCCCCCCCCCCCCCCCCCCCCCCTCTCTGTCGACGGGATCTCCGCTGACCCCCCTCCCCGTCTCTGCAGGAGCACGGGCGGTGACCGAAGGACCGAGCCGGCGAAATGCCTTGCTACTACGACGTCGATGACATCCTCATGGAGGAGGAGGTAACCGAGCTCGTCTTATCTTCTGCTGCGCTTACGCTTGTACGGATGGTCTGAATATGTTCTCACTGTAAGTCTGTAACTGCAGCCTATTTCGGCTGTTTTCCAAGTGACTGCAAATGGCGTTGGTCTGCTAGATCCCGGTGCTGAGAGAAACAGTGTAAGCATCTGTCCAGTAGCTTCTGTGCATTTATGTTTATGTGTTATGATGTACCTGGTGATGGGTGGTAGATGTAACGAGGGTAACACCCCACTCGAGTGTAGGAGGGTGATAACCCTCATTATCGATAACAATGCGCAATGCTGTCAATTCTTCCTCTGCTTCGGTTGTTCACGTACAAGTTACTTCTGAAACATGTGCACTAGTTAAATGATGTTTACCTGAGATGCATCCTACATATTTGCTCATTTTAATTTCTAAAACAGATGTGTGGAACCCTAGGTGTTTTCTTGTTTTGACCGGCGTGCCATATTTTTACTGGGAGTTAGATGCTTTGTGTCTTGAGTACTTCTTCTTGATGCTGTGGATAATGAATTGGGGGATTTTCTCTGGTTCTGAGAAAAGAGAACTGATTATGTATATTCTCTATGTTCAGGTTGAAAGGGTGCGAAGGTAGACCTCCCATTCTGGCTTGCGCACGGGATGCTGTCTCTGGAGCAAGCAGTGTCGATAAATGTACCTCCTTGTTTCACCCAGAAGTAGGTTTCTCTGTAATCTTTGTTTGCATTGTTGCATACGCATCAATTGTTAAGAGGGATGCATGTTAGTTATTGTTCTCATCTCAACAACCTTACATGGAAGTTCCTCTCGCCAACTTGATGAAGTGCACTTTAGTAGAATATCGACATATTGTGTAATTTTGTGGCTAGTGCTGCGTACTATTGTGGTATGTTGGAGTTTATCCTAGAAGAGATGTCTTAAGGACATATATGCTGCAGAACTCGGAAGGAGATCCAAGCCGATGCAGCCTGTGTTGATTTGAGGATTCGCTGCCCTTACTTCTATGAGCTAGGATGCAAGATTGTTCCTTTGTAAGTTTTGGATGACTTAAATTCTCAATTCTTCACTAAAATGTTTATATACGATCTTTGTTAAAATAGATACCTACTCCATTGCCATGTTGAATTTTGACGATCCTTACATATGCTACACAATTGTTCTGTTTAACCTGGTAATTGTGTTGGCATACAACGCTTCGTTGCATTATTATTTCTGCATTTTTCTTTTTAAAATGCTCGTTCTCCATGAACAAGGTCACTTCGTTATTAGTATATTAAGTTAAAACTGGATAAACTGCTGTCAGTTTGAGTAGCAGCAATCTTGTGGGGAACATGCAGTTTTGTTATGGGAATTGCTTGAATAACTCCAGAGCATCACTGTAAATTGTGTGTTTGTATGTTGACTGCTTGCGAACAGAAAATAAATGTAACCGTATGGTTTTCTTTAGTGAAGGCCCAGAGTAACACACATTCTTTTAACCACAGTTTCAGTGCTATCTCCTGATCTCAGTTTTTAATCAAATAAGTTGGAAATTATGGTTGATCGGAGATTTTGGATTGAGATGGATGGTTGTGCTTGAAGTTACTAGTCGTATCGGATGATCCATTTCATCCTCTTTCAGCAAAGGAAGTTGGACTAAAGTTAGCTAAGCAAAAAGTACCAGCAGCCTGTCCATGCCCTTTGAGTCTGTAGCCGCCAAATCTAAAGATTTACAAATGATTACTTCCATCCAGTGATTTCTGGTTGGTTTAGTCTCATGGTCTGAGCATGTTTGATATTTCTAATTCGACACTTAACAGTAAGCTCTCATTTGTCCAATAAATGATTGATAAGGAATATTCAGGTATGCCTTCTTGCCTTAGTTTTAAGGCGACGGTCTAGTTATGGCAGTATTCACATGAATTGCAACTTTTTGGAAATGTTGATTGATCTTTCTTTTCCATTCATTTTAATCCGAATGTTATAGTATATGGTTTGCTTTGAATACAGTTCGCTGCTGATTCTGCTATTGTTACTGTGGCCGAACTACCATTCTACAAAATTTAATCCTATGTACTGCAATCGTTATAGTCTGTATGCTCAAGGATTCGGACATTAAATTCTCCTGCGTTTTTGCCTTCAATTTTGGCGGCGACTAGAACATAAGTTATTGAATGTTTAGTACCTGCATGTACCACTTGGTGTGAGCGACTGGGTGAACATGGGGAGCTATCACTTAAGGATTTATTGGTCATGCTATCATCCTAATTGGGATTTGGGTGTTTCCTGATGGTGCGGGTGATTACTGAAAATCTGTGTAATGATTTACAGATTATGATATATGTCAATCATAGTACAAATGTGCACCATTTTGTAGCCTGGATTATGTGACACATTCTTCTGGGTTTGGGTTAGCTTAGAGATCTGAATAGCTTTATAAACAGGCCAAGAAAGGCTCTGAATTACTCAACTTGCATGTTTGGCTGCATGCCTGGCTTCCATATGTGGGTGTTAAAATTGGCCAAACCCATCACAGGCAGTCCTCACTGCTGTTTTCCAATATTTTCCAACTCTGACATGTTGTTCTTTATTGCCTTGTTACTACATACACTGAAGTTATGTATACGATCAAGTTATTATCTAGTAATGTCTGGGCATGTTATATATTATTACCAAGTGATGTTCTGAGAGCATCTGAACTGAAGCCAACATTTTTAATAAAACTGGAAACCATTAACCTGACAAACAAGATATTTGTCTTATTCAATATTATTCGCAAGGACGTCTGGATAACACATGTTTTTCTTAGGGAACACATATTTGTTGTTAACTTCAGTTTGTAGAGAACTATATATTACAAAAATTAACTCAGTATGTAATCTGGAAATTTAAATATGAACTGAGGGGATGACCAATGTCTATGAGTCGTTAAGTTGGATCGAGTCGCCGAGGTACCGACTTGAAGACTAGTCAATGACTGTAAATGGTACAATTACTACACTACTGCACTAAAAACATATTTTCCTTTCTCATTTTTCTGTTTTTTGGCTATCAGCTGTGGAATATGAGTAGGACCGAAGAACATGTTTTAGTATTGAAATTTTAGAATTCAAAACAAAGCACATCCGATGTGGAGCGCCAAGTACTGACTTTTAGACTAGTCGGGTGACTCTTAATCATCGGATGAGATACAACACATGTATACAGTGGATGATCCAATAATTCAGAGGACTGTAGGGCTGTTGGAGGTAGTCCAGATGTCTACCTTTAAAGTTTGGTGAAATAGTGGCAATCCTACAGTACAGTATACTCCTGCACATATATAATTATGTCATTTTTTTCACTTAAGTTGTACTTCTTTTTTTGTTATAAAGGTCCAAATCAATTATATTCCTCAACGATTTATTTGTTTGCATGATTACATCGACAGGGTGAGCGATAAGAGCATTGGCCAGTTCCTGCGCTATGCTTTCACCAGCAGGTACAAGGAGATACTGAGCAAGTCGCACAGCTCGTCCACGACGACAGTGCCAAAGTTCGCCACACGCCTTACAAAAGAAGAAGCTCGAGGTACAACAGACTTCTCATTGCCGCATGCACTTACTCGGTTACTGACCATCCCATTTGTTTCCCTACCATTGCTTGGGCTGAGTCATCTTCTTTGCGCTGTGAAGTGTTTGATTCCGCCAGGGAATCGATGACCACTTTCAAGAAATGGCGTGTCGGGGGCGCGAGGCTGCAGAAGGCGTCCATCCTTGGCAGGAAGAGGAAGACGAAGCTTCCTGATGGGCCCTCTACGCCCTGAACCAACCGTGCTTTGCCGTTGGAAATGGATTGCTAGAGCTGTTGTACGTATCTGGTACTGTCAGGAGTAGAAAGTGACGGTGATACCGGTCTGAGATCAGACATCTATGTTGTCTGAGAGTAGCTCTAATCTTCCCATGACTTGTTAGGAAATAACCAGGTACCAAGATGTTTGTTTTGTATGGAAAAAAAGCAGCACCTAGTTTGTGAAGCATAGAAATCTGTAAGAAAAGATGCACCCTCGATGTCCCAGTTCACAAGTGGCTGGAGCACACAAGTGTATCAACGGATCAGGCCTAAATTATTTGTGCTCTGTTGCGATTTACAAACTGTACTACAAATATTTGCATCTATGTAATCACTTGATGGGCACAGCAATGCTTGTACATGGGGCCATCAGCTGATATCCAGTGTGGGGTTTTGAGGTGAAGAATTCATTGCTTACCTGTTGCACAGACCTGATGATTCACAGTCCATGGAGGTGTCGAAGGGGATCGGACCGGCATCAGCTGACACCCAAACGGTTTTGAAGCGACAAGATTCATCTTCTCAAGATAAAGCTTCTGAAAATCTTATGCAGTGAGAGCAAACAGGCACAGCTTGATTCTATGTGTAGCCAACACAAAATGCGGAGCAAGGATGCGGAGAACACAAAATGCGGAGCAAGGATGCCTGGCTGCTGCAATAACCAGCATCTGCATCGCAAAGTGTTTACATCTAGAGCAGCATATATGTATAGTCTAGGTACTACAGTTTACTCTACTTTCCCTTCCTTCTTCTGCCCACAACTGACTGGGAATGAGCTCCTTCGCTTGGTTCTTTGTCTGCTTGAAAATGCACTTGATCCAACTCACAGGCAAGTCGGCCGCCCCTCCTGTCTTCTCCTTTGTCGTTGCCATCTCCTTTACCCAAGTTCCGCAGAACACAGACATGGCCGGCTCACACTGTACTCATTCACTTTGCTCAAAACGGTCTTCACCGCATTGCGCAGGTCGTAGTCGCCCTGCTCCGCCCACAGGTTGCAAAGCCACCGTTAACCATTGTTTGAGAACCTTTCTGCGGTCGATGCCGGCCCAACCAAAAGAAGATGACGAAAAAGCATCAGCCTCATATCATACAGGTGGCAAATATCAGACAGAAGTTGAATGTAGAACGGCCAAACCCTGAGCAATTGTACAATCATCTCATGAAAGAAAACCTTAACGACTGCAAACATTGATTTGAAAAAGGGTTAATTAGGTGCACGGCAGTGACTAAACACAAGAAGAAGCAGGAATAGTCAATGACGACCCTTGTTCTACTAAACGTTTTTGTTTTGTTTTGTTTTGCGGGGAGTTCTACTAAAACGTTGGTTAGTAAGTTTATATGCTGATAAGCTGCAGGAAGTTTGTCTATCTGCGAAATCTAATTGAACAAACTAAGATTCCGAATCTTTAAACAACCTTGGTTCGGATATTGAAAAAGCGTTAAGTCTTAAAATGCTGGACGGCGTGCTGTGATTAAATTACACAAAAATATAGAAAAAAGTAAATACTAAATAAAGAACTCGGTGTCAGCTTGCTTTGTACGGATAGGATACTTATGCATCCAAATAAGAAATCAAATTTCTCACATGGTAATCATGAAAAAAGTACAATAATACTTCATTTATATGATACTTCATATAATATGAATTCAGATGATCCGGTCATTGTAATAATGAGAAAAGTACAATACTATGTGACATCTCCCAAAAAGCTTATGGTGCCTAACTTGTATATAATTATAAACAGGTGGATAGAAAACTGAAAGCACGAGTAATTTACTTACTTGAGAAACACTAGCATTTTCCAACATGCAGATTATGCATATTTTCACCAACAATCTGTGGCATATACAATGAGATCAGGACGACGACAATACCTCAAGAATGAGCAATGATTCACGTTTCTGCTCAGCTTTGGTGAGAGCAATAGGTGATGAACCATAATCATGTCTTATACTGAGAAGACCAAAATATTTAACAGAAGAAACTACACGGAATATGATGATGAGCAAAGGTAGGATACATTTCATAGCCACAATTTTAGGACACCACTACAAATAGGTCGAAAGATATAACAATGCTCTCCCACAAACCTGTGAAATGGTAGGTAATTTGTACCTTTTGTGAATACGACGACCAGATCGAATAGAGCGGACAAGCTCAGTAACCAAACATGCATTTCTCACTCTATATATAGTGTTATGTACAATTACGCCAGACGAACAACAAATTTGCAGATTATGAAAAAGCATGGGAGGATTACACAGCTGCAATGGCGTTCGACTGACGACTCCGTGATCCCCTCATGTGATCGCTTGCCGCTCTTATGAAAAAGGATAGGCTCGGAGCATAATTTCCAACCAAGTTTCCTCTTCCATTGTCCCTCAAACTCAGATGATACAGATGGCACGGTACACGAAACTTGGATCGGTTCAGTCCAGAGCAGCTTTTGTTCCGCAAAACGGCGTGGGCTTTGGGAGGCCGTCGAGCAACGGCCGGGTGATTGACTCGTGGTTGAAGGCCCACTTCGAACTTGACCACACGGAGACCCCGTTGCTGTTCTCCGAGTACACAAAGCTCGGGGCACTCGGCGACTTCCGCACGGCGGATTTAAACCCGTCGAGGAACGAGACGCTGCTCTTCACCGTGAGATCAGGGCTGCTCGCGTCCGTGCTTAGACGGATGCTGGAAATCGGTCTTGGAAGAAAACTTCTGATCATCTTGATCGAGTCTGAGAGAAGGTCGTCTGGTGTATCAGCTTCCACTTTCTGCCGCCGGCGTATGGAACCATCTTGATTTTCTCTGGTTACCCCATTGCTCTCGATACCACTCGCACCATTTGTTGCGTCCTCCGAGTTATGGCTTCTGCCAGTACCTTGGATGCTTCCTGGTGGAGATGGGGAATTGAGCATTGTTTCGCTACCAATAACTTGAGAGCTACCGTCGCTGTACAAGGACATTTCAGCACTATAATCCGTGCCATCACTTCTATGAGAACTTAGGCCGTAGTAGCTCTGCAAGCTGCTCATTGCAAGCGAGGAGCGCTGCAGACTAGAATTGGATGGACCTAATGAGTCCGCAACGTCCCTGTTTTGCTGATGATTCGGAGCCCACTCTCTGGACAAAAAAAGGAGAATAAGGTTATAAATTGTACATAAGTACAACTCAAGTGGTTGAAATGTCTTTGGTATGACAGATCAAAGGCTCGTCTACGAACCAAAATGGACAAAATGCAGCTAAAATGTCATGACGGTAGGAAGAACCACTAGACACAAAAAGGTGTGACAGCTACTTTCATTATGTAATTGGTAAGATGAGTCGTCTGTATGTGAGAGTATTTTAATCTTAGCAGTGAGCATCAGCAAGAAAACAGGTTGCAGTTTATACATAGCTAAACAAAAAAAAAAAAAAAAACCAATTGGGCTCATGGACTGTGTGCTACATCATGGAACAAAAGGAACCAAATCATAATAAAACATGAGGAGATATTTACCTTTTTGATGGTGTACTGGAACCATTCACCCTCACAGAAGAGGGCACGAGCCTTCCTGGTAGAGGTATGAGCAATGCCTTGTGAGCATATATCTGGCTGTCAGTCACAAGACTATTCGCCCTCTTAATGTCAGATATCTACAAAAAAAAGAAACCCAGTAACTTCAATACGGTAACCAAACTCGCTTGATTTGTACTTGGGAGATAGCCACAACTTCAAAGTACACTACTTGGAGCTTTGGACCAATCTGATGCGCACACAGACCAGGCGCAGCCCTCTTGCAGTAACCAGACGAAGCCATGATGGGATCACGGAGAGTGGAATTATTTACCTGGACGCCGTACTTGATGGCGATGCCGGCGAGCGTGTCCATCCTGGACACCTCGTGCTCCAGGAAGTCCACGGCCGAGCAGCAGGACGCCGCCGGCGGCGGCGACACCAGCAGCATCCCCCCGCCGCCGTGGAACTCGTCGGACAGAGGGTGCGAGATCCCCATCGGCCACGAAAGCCCTTCCTGCCGCTGGCGCCAAATCGCCCTTCTTGCGGTCGGCTGGCAGATCCCGCCGTGGTAGGGGAGGCCTATGCTTGCGGTGATTCGTGAGAGCCTGAGAGGTCGAGAGGAGGAAGGAGAAGAACCAAGCAACCTTCCTCAACCAGTCGCTCGCAAAAATTCGATTTTTATCTTCTCCTCCTTTTCGGGTACGCTCGATCTGCCATCTGATTAGAAAGAAGAGAATGTTATGTAGTACACAGTTTTGAGGCTGAAATATATTACAACATCGCCGCCCAATGCAAAAGAGCCATGAGCCTTAAACCGGGTATTTTTTACCGAATCTGGCCGTTTCTGCTAACTAATAGCAAAACTGGCCGCTGCTGAAAACTATTTTCAAATCTGACCTCTCGGGTCGGCGCCATCCTCGACGGCGCCGAACCAGTACACGTCGGCGTCAGGCAAACTTAGCCAAAAAAGTTCAAAAGGTTCGGCGCCATTGTCAATGGCGCCGACCTCACTTCGGCTGACGGTCAGTCCTGGCGCCGACCTGCACATGTTCGGCGCCATCCTCGTTGGCGCCGACCCCAGGGGCCAGATTTGGAAATAGTTTCCAGCAGCGGGCAGTTTTGCTATTAGTTAGCAAAAACGGCCAGATTTGATAAAAAATATTTAAACCGGTAAAACTATATCGCTCGGGTCATATGAGATGAGTTATCTCTACATCGAAGGTTATATATGGTTTTTTTTCTGTCGTACGGATAAAGAGAGACTCACTCATTTGAGTATTTCTAGTTCAAAATTTGATCTCAATTTTTGTAAAGTACTAAAAATCCTTGAATGAACTAGAAGCGGTATGCTAACGAGATCCCGCTTGACAAATTGTAGATAAATAAGAGATCAAAATCATACACTAGGCAAATAAGATGGCAAGAAGGTGTGTAGCACGTTTTCCATATGATAAAATTCACCTTCCCGATTATAAAGTATCTTAGTTAACTACCATCCGTTCAAGTAGTCAGGAACAATGGGAAGATAAAGAGGATTGCGAGACTGCTTCACGGATGACCAGGAGTAGAGGCGTTTGCGTTGCAATTTTATGTGCTCATGCGTACCCCTTCTCTGGAATCTGCTTCCTTCTTTCCCTGTCTTTCACTTTTTTTTTGTGCAATGTTCAATATGAAATCATTCACAAAAATATCTGCTTCATAGTGAGATTGACTAACATGCATTTAGGAGAGAGTTACCAGCTTCACCACGGTTGTGGTTGCCCCTACCAGCTTCCGTTACCAAACAATTAGTATATGAAGCGATGCTGCGTAGGTAATCAGGTTTCTTTGGTGAGTTTATATCAGCAAAGAAATATTTTATTTGTGGTAGATTTTGTGCAATTTTTTTTCGAATACTAAGCACACCAAAACTTTCTTTCTTTGCACATTACAGTTGTATTTGCACATAGAAAGACTACAGAACAGAAGGACGATTATTACTTATGTGTTGAATTAGAGCCGGTGAGTACTCGGTTTTGGTGATTTTATTGAGCATTGGCATTTGATGCTCACTTGAAATATCGTGCAGTGTGAAATTCCTACAGGAATTAACGGTTTATTTTCCTGTGTTTACTGATTTTTGCATATTGTTTTCATAGGTCATACCATATACATCATATTTGAAGAGGAACCAAAGAAACTAGGCAGTGATTTTTATTCATTGGCATGATTAATAAATTTATAGAGCAGAAAGAGATCATTCAATCTTTTTAAATTACTTTATTTTTCTTTTGCGGGAAGTACATTCCTGTTGTAGTGTAAGAAACAGACCTTCAAAACTTTGAATGCCACATATAACTCGAATTCGTACAATTTTACTTGTCAGTTATCATAACTAAAAACTTTGTCGAGAACCTTGAGATATAGTTCGTCTTTCAACTTCTATAGCACTTCATGTCAAATTTTTGATAAAATTCCTACTCGTGTTTATGCGGTCGTGAGCCTCCAATGATGTGATGTACTTTCTGTGTCACATGTAAATTTCTTGTTGCACCAGTAACAGATGTTAGCATTTTTTACGTCGAGACATTTACTAAGAACATAGTGTAACTATTGAAATAATTGTTTGATATAATATGTGTTTACTTTGGCAACGTGCGGGCTTTGTGCTATTCTTAGTTAACTACTACTCCCTCCGTTCCATAATGTAAGCCTTTTTAGCATTTCTCTTTCCATCCGTATCTAGACATGTTTTAGTGTAAGGTTACCTTACACTAAAACATGTCTAGATACGGATGGAAAGAGAAATGCTAAAAAGGCTTACATTATGGAACGGAGGGTAGTAATGGATTATTCACCAATTGACCGCTTTCAGTAGACCCAAAGCGATTAGGGACTCTCTAACTTGGTAAATTCACTGACGTGTCGACCCTACGGGTGGTAGGCCCACGTGTCGGTGACTCAAAGTCACCTGACTTCGAACACAGCTATGTCAAAGAATCCGTGCCGCCACGGCCCGCCACCGTACGAGCCCTGCGTCTCCACCAACCATCCCGCGCACGAGAGCCCGTACCTGCCACCAACCCAACATCCATCCGCACCATCCATTCCCTCCAATCGACGGCTCCGATCGATCCCCAAACCGTTCGGGGTTTCCTCTCTTCCACCTACCCCACTTTCACCCGCCTCAAATCCCCTCCCCATTGGAGTTACCTGACACAACCACCACCGCCGCCGCTGCCGCCATCGCAGTCGTCGTCTCACCGTTTCGCGACAAGGCCACCCGATGGCGGCCACGGCCTCCTCCCTTCTCGCCGCCGCCGCCGCATCCACCTCCCGCGCGGCTTTCTCCACCTTCCGCCCGCGCGCGGCTCCTGCCGCCGCGTCCGCCGCCTCCATCCCCTCCTCGTCCCGTTCCTCATTCCCTCCTCTCCGCGCTTCCCTCCGCAGCCGCATCGTTGCCAGCGCCGCTCCCGCGATGCAGCCGCCGGCGGTGTCCAGGGTCTCCACGGTGGTCGACGTCGACCTCGGCGACCGCAGCTACCCGATCTACATCGGCCCCGGCCTCCTCGACGAGCCCGCCCTGCTGCAGAGGTACTCGACAATTAGCACGGTATTTGTGCTCCGTGTGGTCGTTCGGTGATCCTGATGTCTAATCCGCGCAGGCATGTGATCGGGAAGAGGGTTCTGGTGGTGACCAACACCACCGTCGCGCCGCTCTACCTCGAGAAGGTGACCTGGGCGCTCACGCACGACAACCCGAACGTGTCGGTCGAGAGCGTCATCCTGCCCGACGGCGAGCAGTACAAGGACATGGTGCGAGTGAGATTCAGCGTTTACTTGTGTTTCAGTTCATTCCATCATTTGGATGTAGCTAATCTTGTTGTGATCCGCAGGACACGCTGATGAAGGTTTTCGACAAGGCGGTGGAGTCCCGGCTGGACCGTAGATGCACGTTCGTTGCGCTAGGGGGCGGTGTCATTGGTGACATGTGCGGGTACGCCGCTGCCTCGTTCCTCCGTGGCGTCAATTTCATACAGATACCCACGACTCTGATGGCCCAGGTCCTAAGCTTGATTTAAATTTTGCTAGGGTTCGAGTACATTTGGTTTGGTGCTAATGTGGGGCTGGATAAACTGCTTTAGGTGGATTCGTCTGTTGGAGGGAAGACTGGGATTAACCATCCATTGGGGAAGAACTTAATTGGGGCATTCTACCAGCCACAGTGTGTACTCATAGACACAGAGACTTTGAATACGTTGCCCGACAGAGAGCTGGCTTCAGGCGTTGCTGAGGTGGTGAAGTACGGGCTCATAAGAGACGCACCCTTCTTTGAGTGGCAAGAGAAGAATATGGCAGCAATATTAGCGAGGTATTAAGCAGGTTTTGAAATTGACATTAATATTTAGCACTAACAAATGTTATTTTGATTTAATAAAATAGTAGTAAGGTAAAGATGCACAATTGCATTAGATATGTGGTTGATATAGGGGGCTACTCATTAGAGTAAGAGTTACAGATTCTAATTAGCTGCTTAGTATAATCTTGTTAGGAGTTTTAGCCTGTATAAGTATAACCGGTTAAGTTTTCTCGTTCATGACCAGTTTGAAATATTTGGAGCGCATGTGTTGTCAACATTGTCTTTTGATGGTTTATGTGAGCCTCAGGCCCCCCTTGTCTTTGTTAAACCATTCCGGTAGTGATTTGCTTATGATCATGGTCTTAATGTTTACCTTTCGTTTTTGTAGAAGTTGAGTGGTCCCCTTTGCATCAAATAGTTTTCAGCATCCTGGTTTGAAACCTGATCAGCTATATATTTACATTTGTTGGAATGCATAATTGTTAAGCATATTAATCATACGAATAACATGATTTAATTAAACTTTGGGGCAGTTCTTAATGTTTCGAATACCATTATCTGAAACGCAATGCTGTTTTTTTTTTGAACATAAACGCAATGCTGTTTAGTTTGCCAGAACAGAGAGACAAAGCTCAAAGCATACGATGTTCTACTGCTAAATGTGAATCAACGTACATGTCAGCTTAGCTCCGTGTGGCTTTGCTGTCCTGTTCCCATGGATGAATTTACATTCAGACGTATAACTATTCAATTCTTTTATTATCCATGTTAGCTTCGAGTGTTGTTCTAGCAGCGCAACTGCTCACATTTTCTCTGTTAAAATAATTTGAATAGCTTTCTCCCACTGTTGATCATGAATCTGTAGTTTGGCATGTTTCTGTCATGTCTTAATTTGAATTCTATGTCTGTAGAGAACCAAGTGCCCTGACCTACGCTATAAAGAGATCATGTGAAAACAAAGCTGAAGTGGTTGCTCAGGATGAGAAGGAAAGTGGCCTTCGAGCAACACTAAATCTGGGTCATACGTTTGGTCATGTACGTAATATCTCTGATCATTGTTGTTTTTCATGTTAAGTTATTCTGTAACACCATTATGCTGTTCCATATAAACATACTTGGAACAGTTGCCAAGCCAGTAAAAGTTTTACTTTATTTTCGTTGATGTTTGGTTGAAGCATTTGGTAGAGACTACTCCTGTACTAATAATTAGTGCATGTTAAAAAAGAAAAGAAAACAACAAAAAAATGTTATTTTTTTGCTTTAAATCATTAAATGGTTCTCATTGTGATCTGTAGTTCTTTTCTTTGTTTGCTGCATGCTGAGCTAGCATTAGCGTTCCATTTAGAAAATTTGCTATAGAATGGTTCCGAATAACATCTGAAACAGAGTTGTGTTGATGAAAATATTTTCTTTATGCTAGTTGTGCACAATATCTGCTTTGTCTATATGCTACTTTAGGTTAATAGTGTATTTGTTGCATGGGGTATTTGTTTTTGTTACCTGAAATCCTGTATTCATTTTCTTAAGATGCACCATCCTGTAAGGTGTCTGTGTCTCCACATCCAGGCAAATATAAGAGAAAACAGAGAAGACTAAGCAACCTGGCTGCAGTTGTCTTGTGGCCATTGCTTTAGAATCATCCTAAGGTCACATGACTCTTGACTAACAATCTGGGCACCCTTGTACCAGAAACTAAGCAACCTCAACAACTTTTATGGAAATACCATAGCAACCTTCTGTTTTGTGAAGCATTCCTGTTACTCACTGATCATTTTTTTCTTAATTGTCAGGCTATAGAAACAGGGCTTGGCTATGGAGAATGGCTCCACGGGGAGGCTGTTGCTGCTGGAACTGTAAGATCACTTCAATGCCTGATACCACCTCTTTATCGTGATTTTATCTTGTTTCCTTAGCTTCTTCATCTGCTTCTGGGATGGCATTACCATATAGGTTATGGCAGCTGACATGTCTTACCGCCTGGGCTGGATAGACGAGTCCATACAAAAACGGACGTTGGACATACTAGAGCAAGCCAAGCTGCCCGTTACACCACCAAAGGGAATGACAGTGGAGAAGTTCAAAAACATCATGGCTGTAAGTACCTTATATTGGCAGAAGCACTTGTCATAGTACTAAGATTGCTTTTGTTAGTAAATAGATCAGCTTCTTTTACCGAACAAGTTGTTGTCTTTGCATTACTTTGTGTGCTTCGCGATAGCAGACCTATATGCTTGGACAAAGTTGTTCTGTTTTAGACTTTTAGTAGTGAAGAGCAGTCTTAACTGAATTCTTGCATGATGCATTAGGTCGACAAGAAGGTCGCCGATGGACTGTTGAGGCTTATCCTTCTGAAAGGACCTCTGGGAGGCTGTGTTTTCACCGGCGAATACGACAGGGAAGCCCTGGACAAGACCCTCCGTGCATTCTGCGACAACTGATCCTTCTCGGTTGGAACTTCGGCACTTTTGTATACTAATAGACTGTAATATCACATCGGAAAGAGAAACTGTGTGTGTGCATTGGATGCTATCTTTTTTTTTCATTTTTTGGCTGAAAATACTAGTATGTGCTAAGGGGTTTGAAATAATGAAATGTGGTAAAGCAGTTGTGATCATTCATTTTGAATAACAGAATTCCACTTCGCCGTTCCACTGTGTCGCTGTTAGCCTGTTACCATTCCCTGACAAGAGCTTTCTTTTTATCTGAATATTCATGTTTTATGACAAACTTGCAGGAAGATATTTCAGTTTTTTGTAGTGAAAAAGAGTTAGGTGTATATGCTGTTTCTTGCAAGGCATTATTCTGTTGCTATCAGAGTTAAGACTAAGAATTCTTGCAATGACAGTGTTTGATGATCCTGAGGAGATATCACGCGCTGTAGATAAAGGGAAAACAAATTCACACATTACGCTCGGGTGCTGTGTAATACAACCTCTGTTCCAGTTTAATTGCCGTCATTTGTGTATAAATATGGTACGGAGGGATTGGTAGATTAGCAGCGGTGTATAGTTCAGTACTAGTAATGTCATCTCGTGTCTCACGCTTTTATATATCGTTGAAAAATTAAACAAAGACAAAGACTGTTCCGAACGTACGTCCGTGGATATAAATAGGACGACGCAAGAAAAGGTAACTCCTATTCCCAGGTTGTGAGGGAAGCGAGACAGTTACTCACCACTCGTTCTCCATTCCCATTCTCGATAGTGATCTCTCTCTTTGCGAAGACGAAACAACACCCGAAAAATCCAGTCGATTCAGACAGATGGCTTCTCGATGGATCCGACCGGAGGTACGCATAACCGTGCATGATTTAGTTTCTCTCATTTCCGGTCGAATCGCAGCATGCACAAGCACACACATGTTCCGTTTGTATTTTGAATTTTGCTGCTGTGTGTTTGATCTCGTTCGAAATCATTTCACTCTTCGTGCTGATCATCATCTCCGACGATCGATCTGACTGATGCAAACGAACAAACAAACATGGATCCATCATCCAGGTGTACCCGCTGTTCGTGACGACGGGCGTGGCGGTGGGCATCTGCGCGATGCAGCTGGTGCGCAACATCACCACCAACCCGGAGGTGAGGGTGACGAAGCAGAACCGGGCGGCGGGGGTGCTGGAGAACCACGACGAAGGGCGGCGCTACTCCCAGCACGGGGTGCGCAGGTTCTGGCTCTCCAAGCGCCGCGACTACATGCAGGCGCTCGACAACGTGCCCACCGACCCGCCCGCGCCCGAGCAGTAGCAGCGGATCGATCCCACGGCGGCGGCGGATCATCGTCGTCCGTCACGAGAGACCCCGGCCGTCTGTCTGTCTGTCTGTCTGTAATCTAGCTGCCTCGTGGCGCACATTTCAGTTTGGCGGCTCTTCCATGGCTTCAAGGAACGATGCCTATGAATAACCAACCGGTTTTATGCATGTTTGGGTTTGTTTTCTCTCATATGTTGGGTTTGTCGTGTCAACTGAAAATTCATATATGTTTTTCTTCAAAAAGTAAAAGAATTTTATTCGAACTACACATGATCACATCGCCTCTTTCTTGATATATACGAAATTTACCCGTCCCGCCTCGTATTATCATTGTTATGGCGGAGCTTGACCGTGCATGGTAAGATATTTTTTTACTTAAACGGTGGGATTACAATCCTTTGAGAGGATATCAGCTAAGAAAGATGGGGTGAAATTAATCCATAAACACCTTCTCTCATTACTGTGGTATAGCTCACCGGTGTTGTCGTGTTGAACACTTGGAGAAAGCTTGCACTGCTCTTGGTGGCAGGTTGATGTGTTTTATCTTTGCTTAAGCGCAAAAATGAAGAATTCCAGTATTTTTATTATTCTTTTTATTTATTCCTTCAGAAAGAGATAAGAATTGGTTTGGTGAATCGGAAACAATTTTATTTTATAGAAGACCTTGCATGGTACGATCCTTCTTTTACTTAAACGGTGGGATTACAATCTTTTGAAATGATATCAGCTAAGAAAGGTGGGGTGAAAATTAATCCACAAACACCTTCTCTCATTACTGTGGTAAAGCTCACCGGTGTTATCGTGTTGAACACTTGGAGAAAGCTTGCACTGCTCTTGGTCACAGGTTCATGTGTTATGGCCCGAGCAGTAGCAGATCGACCCTAAAAACATTTGAGTTTGGGGGCTCTTCCATGGCTTCAATGATGCCCATGAATAACCAACCGTTTGTGTTTGGATTTGTTTTCCTTCATATGTTGGGTTTGTTGTGTCAACTGAAAATTCATATATGTTTTTTCTTCAAACATTTTTTTTATTATTCTAACTATACATAGTCAACGATGCCCATGAATAACCAACCGTTTGTGTTTGGATTTGTTTTCCTTCATATGTTGGGTTTGTTTTGTCAACTGAAAATTCATATATGTTTTTTCTTCAAACATTTTTTTTATTATTCTAACTATACATAGTCACATCGCCTCTTTCTTGATATATACAAAATTCACCCATCCCGACTCGTATTATCATTCTTATGGCGGAGCTTGACCGTGCATGGTAAGATCCTTTTTTTTTACTTAAACGGTTGGATTACAATCCTTAGAAAGGATATCAGCTAAGAAATGGGGTGTGAAATTAGTCCACAAACACCTTCTCTCATTACTGTGGTAAAGCTCACCGGTGTTGAACACTTGGAGAAATCCTGCATTGCTCTTGGTGGCAAGTTGATGTGTTATGGCTCTTTCTTGATATATACAAAATTCACCCATCCTGCCTCGTATTATCATTGTTATGGTGGAGCTTGACCGTGCAGATGAAGGGGACAAAAATCAAGCCGCTAAGAGCTGCGTCGGGCCACCCAATAGATTGTTACCAATTCATGACAAGAGTATTCTTTTTTATCTGAATTTAAACCTATAATTCCATCGGCTCATGACATGTGTACAATATGCTTGTTAGTATTCAGAGTTGCCGCATGTTATGAAAGTTGCGACCAGATCCCGCAAATTGTACTGAACCGCAAATATGTTTAGGGTGAACCGAAGCGCTCGTACCCCACTTTCTCAGTATTGGAATGGATTTTTTAGGGTCTGAAAAGCCACATGAGGGTTGGCGGGAGGGAAATGTTAACCCAATCGTCATCGGACTGGCGTGCGCCGGACACACCGGAGTGTGGCGAAATTCCGCCACCGCGCTCCGATTTTGTTCAAATCCCCGCCAATTTCCAGCGAGCCATCCCGATACTGACCGACTCCCAAAAAAGTTGGATCAAATTACCGTTGAGTTCGTCCACACGTCCATGGGGGCATGTTGTCAAGCGAATGGGGTTCTAGGCCAGGTCGAGGCGGAGGCAGCCATGCCGGTGACAGACGGTGCTAGGCAGTTTCATGGCAGAGGCGCTAGGGAACTGGCCGGTGGGTGCCGTGGTCAGAGGATGAGGGAGAGGGACCAAAGTAGGAAGGGGTGTGTGGTAGCCGGAGTAGGAGGAGGAAGCGGCTACGACTACGACTGTGGCTAGTTCTTTTCGCCCACTAAATATGGGCGAGGAAGGACATAGGAAAATAAAAAGGAAATAAAAATATAGAAAAAAGTATTTTTACGTGGTACCTAAAAATGTTTGTTTTAGAGTATACTAAAAACGTTTTGGAGCCACGAGATTTTATGGGGGTGTGTTGGAGATGCTCTTATATATACCATGTGTCATAAAGTACTGGAATATCGCTAAAAAAATATAAAGTACGGGAGTAACAATAATCACGCGGTACACTCTGCTGCAATGCTGCATACGGTTCTGAATGACGAAACACATGGTTTTTACCTGAATACTGAACTAGAGCGTTCCTTGTCAAATTCGTAAAGAATTTGGACGAAAATTCCTGCGTTGCAGCAAGTCAAACGGGACGACTATTCTCTCGTAAGCAATCTGGACACCATCGGTTCGACGCATGGATCGTGAGACAACACAACACACAAGGATCAAGCAGTAGTACTGAATCAATGAGAAGAACATTGTTACAACCTCGTCACGATCCTGTCTCGGGCACGGTAAAAAAAAGCTAGTACCCACACGATCCATGAACGGGCTTCACCTTCATCCATCCATCCAAAGCTCACCTCCCTCCCTCGCGCTTAATTTGTTGCCGTCTCCGACAACCAACGGCTAGAGCCTGAGCAGGCGGCGGAGCTCGTCGGTCGCGCCGACGTCCACCACGGCCCCGGCGCACGACGCGGTCGGGGCCTTCTTCCGCCCCTCGGCCAGCAGCAGCGAGGTCGGCATCGGGACGCTGCTGGGCGGCGGGGAGACCGAGTACATCGAGTAGTCCGTCGACGTCCAGGCCGCCGGCGCCGCCACCAGGATCGGGGCGGAAGGCGACGGCTTCCTGCTGGGGCTCGGGCGCAGGTGCTGCGTCGGCGAGGCCTGGAGGTGCGCGGGCAGCGGCAGGAGCGGCGGCTGCGGGAACGGGCTGCGAGCCATCAGAGAAGAAGGTAGGTTCGCCGAGGAGCTGCTCAAGGATTTCAATCCGGTCTCCATCGTCAGTGAGTCAGTCAGTTAACCTCCTTGGACCTGGCCAAATCTGTTTCTGTTTAGCAAACGAATCTGAGCAGCGAGAGCCCTAATTAGTTGGAGAGAGAAAACAAGCTTTACAGCTGAACCAAACAAAAGAAACCAAGCTCCAGCCAACAAAAACAGGCGGAGATGAAGATCTGATGAACTATAATAGAAGCTTTGCTCGCTTGCAGATCTGGATCAACTAAAAGAGATGGAGAGCAGCAGCTGCTGAAGAAAGTAAAATGCCAGCTGAAGAAAAGATGAACAGACAGACAGGAAAAGCAGGAAAAGGAAGGGGAAGGAGAGATATGGTGTCGTGCACACTAGTGCAGGTATCCGTTGCGGTCGTGACCCCGCCATTATATAGAATAGAGCCGCGGCAGTTGCTCCCCGCTCCTCCCCCAACGGATACCATGTCCATGTGGTAGCCGTGCTTGCTGGGCAGCTTCCGACGGGCGGGCGGCAAGCATGTGGGAGGTCGCGTGCAGCGCGGACAAGGGAAGGGGATGCCGATGCGTGCAGGGATGGTGTGGCCGCCGGCCGGCACGTGGAAAGTCGCCTCCTGCCGGCCGAGTTGCCGCACTTGTCCGCCACCGCCGTGCCCCTGCTTGCTCTCTCGCCGGCGAGTCACGTCACGTCTCCGTCCGTCGCCGCCGATCGACGGGACTGGAGGCTGGAGGCGCGGCACGGGATGCCAGCCGCGGGCGTGTGGGTAGTTGCCGTCCTTCGTTTGTCGTGTTTCTCGTGTGGGTGGTTCGGTTGCGTCCCCGTGACGGACGGCAGGTGGCCATTGTTTATGTTCTTGGACGGTCACCTGCCCTGTCTCTGATTCGGCCGTATCCTTGAATCGAATCCTGTCTCTTTGGACGGACGGCGAGGTCGCCAACTTGCTGCAGAACCGGAGACAAGATTTTTACTTATGATGAAAGCATCTACACAGATGATGCATCCTAAAAAATAATAAAAATAAACTGTCATATAGGGCACGAAAGATGAAAAATGGTTAAGATGATGCATCACTAATCCAATTTTTTTACATCGTGTCCTAAAAATAAATAGATTTGATGCTGGAGCGCCAAAGCGGTGTGTCCTATCACATAACAGCATCTCCTGTAGATGATGTAAAATAGCAGCCTAAAAACTGCTTGATATAAATTTAGAGATATTCTAAACCGGCGGCCAAAGTACTTCTCCATATAGATGGGATTCGGAACAAAATAGTTCTGCATCAATCAATCGTGAGCCTCTAGTGGTTCTCTCCGTAAAAACTCGCGGCCGCCATGTTTTGGCCTCTGTTTTTGTGCCCCATCACTAGCATTGCAATATAAGCTATTTCGGCCAAATCAAATTCTTCATCGGACCGATGAACCATCATACTCATATGAAGTCATCTACAAAAATCATAAATCTAAATCAACTCACTAGTTCATTCGAAATAAAAACAAGATTAAAGAAGAAAAACCTTACCATAGCCTCATACTCATACGAGGAACCGGAGGACTGGAGGGAGCTGCGGCGCGCGCACGTTACGCCGCTTTGCGCGACGGACCACGGACCACCACGGTGCGTTCTCGTGTTTGCCAGTTTTTTTTTCTGAGTCGAGCGAAATGCAGCTTTATGAGTACCATCTCCGGGGCAAAGATGAGACCGGGCCTTGGTCTGAACAATCAGGAGTGTGCTACCTGGGCCTGGCGTGACCATCGACTGAAGCTAACCGCATCCATGTGGGCCGCCTGAGCGGATACTTTAGCCTCGCGCAGTAGCCCGTCTGGTTGGCTTTTTTTTTTTCCAGTTGCCCGACGACAAGGACAAGGCGAGCGAGTTCTGCCCGCCGGACGCTTCCATCCACGTTTTCCATTCCTCAACCTCCCCCTAATTAAGTTAAAAAACACAGATACGTTCAGCCATGTATCGCTCCATATCCTACCTATCACGCAATTTGTCTGGAACGACAAGCTCCGTCGTCTTATCCATTGCTTGCCCTGCCGACAAGCTCGGGCGGTTGACAGCGAGCGCCATTTTTGTCTGTCTCAAGGAACCTGACGCGTTGTTGAGGATGACACTGTGCGTCAAGGCGACGGTGTGCTCAATAATTTTGGACATGAAAATAAACCCCTCAGGACTCCACGCGTCCACATCCACGTCATTCTCCACCGTTCTGCTCCGCGAGGTGACACGATCGCGCATGGCGTCGTCCGTATCTCCATGACGGAACAGGGTCTTGATTCTGACCGCGACCTTGCTTGGCTGGACGGGTAAGGTCAATCGTTGGCGCCTCGCCTCACCATTATAATCTTGACGCAAAAGCCATGCAGTGCTAACTAATTTAACCGCCTAAATTCTAGTAGCTCGACAAGTAACGAATTATGTAGATGATTGGAGGCTAAGGGCATGTACAATGGGATGACGTCAGCCTTCTCTTAGCGTTGACACGTAGGATATTTGTCTAGTTGGCGGAGAGAGAATGAAGAAAGGGGAGGTTGCCTTCCCTTAGCTAAGAGATAATCTCTTACGAAATAAGGGAAGGCTAATTTCACCATTGTATCATTTGTCTTCCCTTAGAAATACAATTTCCTACTGAAATATAATTAATTTTCATTAATTGCTAGGGATGGCAATAAGAGATAATGCATTGTACAACTTATAATTTTTCCTTCTCTAAATGACGTGGACAGCTAAGAGAAGGCACGCCTTCTCTGCCATTGCACATGCCCTAACAACTCCCACCACAAACACGCACAAAATAGGCAAGCCATGAAATTTGGAGAACATAGTTTCTTATTAATTCCATTTGTGCTGCTGTCATGTGGAAAATTTGGAAATTTGTAAATAATTTTCTGTTCAAATTTTCCTTGTAGATCTGGCCATTTTTCGGAGCGGACCTAAAAACCCCAACATGCAAAATCTAGACCCGAGCCCAACCGACTTAAATTTTGGAATCTAGGCCCGAACACAAACAAAGCGACGATAATAGTTATTTCGGGTCGGGCCAGGTAGGATCTCAGTAAACAACCCTATTTCTCACACTCAAGCCCCGCCAGAAAGCACAACGGGCCAAGATTTTAGGCGGGCCAAGATTTTAGGCGTGAAAAGCTTTATTGGAAAAATATCAAACATGTTTGGTAGAAGATGTTGAAAACAAT
Source organism: Puccinellia tenuiflora (assembly GCA_012064385.1). Classification (NCBI taxonomy): domain Eukaryota; kingdom Viridiplantae; phylum Streptophyta; class Magnoliopsida; order Poales; family Poaceae; genus Puccinellia; species Puccinellia tenuiflora. The sequence goes on along the minus strand of QRDG01001475.1, from coordinate 571,102 downwards.
TCAAAGGTGGAGAATTATGTTCAAGGATCAAATACTGCAAAATGTCCTCGTGTGCCGTAACTTGCCCATCGCCTGACGCACCCGAGATCGGACCCTTCTTCCCCCTCACTCCATCTCGTCATCGTCCTAGTCGGTGTGGTCAACGGCGGAGCGCGAGGAGGAGAGCGCTAATGTGTCCTAGAATATCCAGCTGGAGGGCATTGGCGTCAGCAGAGCTAACCGACTGATAAGGGGTTGCCCGATCTTCTCAATGAGCAGTGGTAGATGGATGTTGATGGTAGATAACTTGCGAGATTCCGACGAACTCTCCGGCTGCTCCCCTATTGCCAATGCAACAGCTCTTCAACCCTTCGTGACGCCTCACACCGATGCAACATTGCCGCCGACCACGAAGCGGTTTCTGCAATCTACTAATTCCCAATGGAACAACAGATCACACTCAAACTTTGGTAGCAATAACCTCCAGATCGAAACAAAGTGGAGGGGTGAATTCCCGATCGAAGCAAAGATGAATTCTAGTATAGATGAATGCTTAGCAATCCAATCTAGGGTTTAATCAAAACGTGGTCTAACCTATCTAGCTGCCGGCCTTGGCTATTTAAGGGAGCCAACCGACCTAACTCGAAAACCTAACTTGGTTCGGACTCAAACGGGTACAAACCGACCCAAAAGTGGGTTCGGCCGAAAATCTGGCGCGCAGGCCGGGGCAAGGCCGGCCTCAGGCCGGGTCAAGGCCGGGCTAGGATTTGCATGGCAGCCTAGCCGGCCTGGCCGGGCTGAGGCCGGCCGGCTCGGGTGCATGCCCGGCCTAGGCCGGGCTGAGGCCGGCCTTCCATCGTCTTGGAGGCCGGGAGCTTCTGGTGCCTGGCTGGCCTGGCCGGGCTGGGGCCGGCCCCAGGCCGGGCTGCTTGGATTTCTTCGTCATCCTTCCTTGCACATGCCTCCCGCTCCTCCCTCGCACCATAGATGACGTCGTGCTCCATTGCTTGTTCCTCCTCTGGCCCTCCTCCAATTTTTGTGTTATCAACAACCCTAATCATACACAAATGCATAGACTTAGGCAGTATAAAGTTCTCATTATCACAAACATCATATTCGATTAAGAGCGAGTTCACCTGTTGTCCAAGTAGCTTGGCACGGGCTCTTGTCATCGGTCCAATCCTCACTTCATTGGGCTTGTCTTGAACAGCAACATCCTCTATGGGAGAAGATGGTAAAGGACTAGGGATGTCCTCATCATCCACCCCCTTGAAAAGGCGTCGACCTCGACGCGTCAAGGTCTTCTCCAGCATATGACGTCAAATCAGCAACATTGAAAGTATTACTGACGCCAAACTCAGTTGTAGGAAGATCTATCTTGTATGCATTATCATTTATCTTGGCAAGAACCTTGAATGGCCCATCACCCCGCGACATTAACTTGGACTTGCGCTGAACAGGAAATCTGTCTTTACGAAAGTGCACCCAAACCATGTCGCCGGGCTGAAAGATCACCTCCATTCTCTTCTTGTTTACACGAGCTGCATTGTACTTGCCTTTCTTCTCAATTGCCTCTTTAGTCTTCTCATGTATCTTCCTTACAAAATATGCACGCTTCGATGTCTCCATATTGACTCTCTCATGTAATGGAAGCGGCAGCAAATCAAGCGGAGTAATGGGTTTGAAACCATACACCACCTCAAACGGACATAGTTGCGTGGTAGAATGTACCGCCCTGTTATATGCAAACTCCACATGCGGCAAACAATCTTCCCACTCACGCAAGTTCTTCTTGATCATGGCTCGCAACAACGTTGATAGTGTGCGATTCACCACCTCCGTTTGGCCATCAGTTTGGGGATGACAAGTGGTACTGAACAACAGCTTCGTTCCCAGCTTGCCCCAAAGTGTCTTCCAAAAATAGCTCATGAACTTGACGTCTCGATCAGAAACAATCGTCTTGGATACTCCATGTAAGCGCACGATGTCCCTGAAAAACAGATTAGCAATATGCGACGCATCGTCGCTTTTGTGGCAGGCAATAAAGTGGGACATCTTAGAAAAACGATCCACTACCGTAAAAATAGAATCATGTCCTCTCCTTGTTCTAGGCAATCCTAACACAAAATCCATGCTTATGTCCTCCCATGGGGTTGTAGGTGCAGGAAGAGGAGTATACAAACCATGAGGCTTCAGTTTGGACTTTGCCTTGTTGCAAGTGATGCAACGCTTAACAGACCTGTCCACATCCCGCCTCATCCTTGGCCAATAAAAATGATCAGCCAACATCAGTAATGTCTTCTCACGTCCAAAATGTCCCATCAAACCGCCACCATGAGATTCCTGCAACAACAGCAAACGCACGGACGATTCTAGAACACATAATTTGTTAGCTCTAAACAAGTATCCATCATGCATATGGTATTTTTCCCAAGCTTTCACAGCAGAACAGTTAGCAAAAGGCATGGAAAAATCAGTATCATTACCATATAAATCACACAAACTCTCTAAACCAGGAACTCGAACATCCAAGCATGTCAAAAGCATGCTTTTCCTAGAGAGTGCATCAGCAACCACGTTATCTTTGCCTTTCTTATACTTAATAATGTATGGGAATGATTCAATAAACTCAACCCATTTAGCATGGCGTTTATTCAAGTTAGATTGGCACTTCAAATACTTCAAAGCCTCATGATCAGAATGTATGATAAATTCTTTTGTCCACAAATAATGTTGCCAAACCTCAAGAACACGAACAAGCGCATGCAATTCTTTATCATAAACATGATAGTTCAATTGGGCACCATTTAATTTCTCCGAAAAATATGCAATTGGTTTACCCTCTTGCATCAACACACCTCCTATTCCTATGCCACTAGCACCACATTCAATATCAAATTGCTTATTAAAATCAGGAAGCATAAGCAAAGGTGCAGAAATTAAACGACGTTTCAGCTCATCAAAAGCGGCATCTTGGGCTGCGCCCCAAACAAACTCAACACCTTTTTTAGTTAAATCATTCAAAGGTGCAGCAATAGAACTGAAGTCTTTCACAAAACGTCTATAAAATCCAGCAAGACCAAGAAAGCTCCTTATCTGACTAATATTCATGGGAATATGCCAATTTTTAATTGCTTCAATTTTAGATTCATCAACCTCTACTCCATGCTTAGAAACAACAAATCCCAGAAATATGACCTTATCTTTGCAAAAAGTGCATTTAGCAAGATTACCATACAGCTTATTATCACGCAACACTTGCAAAACTTGTCTAATATGAGCAGAATGTTCAGATTCATTGCGGCTATAAATCAATATATCATCAAAATATACTACCACAAAGTTACCAATGAAATGCCTCAAAACATGATTCATCAATCTCATGAAAGTACTAGGTGCATTAGTTAAACCAAAAGGCATCACTAACCACTCATATAAACCAAACTTTGTTTTAAAGGCAGTTTTCCATTCATCTCCTTCTTTCATCCCAATTTGATGATAACCACTACGCAAATTAATTTTATAGAAAATAACAGCAACACTTAATTCGTCTAACATGTCATCCAAACGGGGAATAGGGTGTCTATAACGAATAGTGATGTTATTTATCGCTCTACAATCTACGCACATGCGCCAAGTACCATCTTTCTTAGGAACCAAAATAACAGGAACAACACAAGGACTTAAGCTCACACGAATATACCCTTTGTCAAGAAGCTCTTGAACTTGTCGTTGTATCTCCTTTGTCTCCTCCGGGTTGGTCCTATTGGGAGCTCGGTTCGGAAGTGATGCTCCTGGAATCAAATCAATTTGATGCTCAATACCCCGCAATGGAGGCAAACCAGCGGGCACTTCCTCCAGAAAAACGTCACCAAAATCCTGCAAAACATTAGAAACACCAATAGAGAGAGGGGTCATGTCGTTAGAAACAAGAATTTCCCCCTTGCACACAAGCACAAGAGGTACTAGAGTGGGATCCTCACGAAACTCTCTCAAATCAGATTTGGTGGCTAACATTACTATTTTGTTCTCTCCCTTACTTTTCTTTTTACCACTCAAATTTGGCTTGTGGCTCTCGCTCACCGAAGGTGGAGTCTCTCGCCTAGCTAATCTCTCACGCTCAGCCTCACGGTTAACTTCAACTTTTTGGCGAGATTCATTGACTATCTCTTGAGGTGTCATAGGCCGTAACATCACCTCCTTGCCATGCCAATTGAGCTGATAGGTATTTGTTCTCCCATTGTGTCGCACATCTCTATCAAACTTCCAAGGACGTCCCAACAACAAGTGACAAACGGTCATTGGAACCACGTCAAACTCCACGGTATCCTTGTAAGGTCCAATCTGAAATTCAACTTGTACCATGTGATTAACCTTCATCTCCCCACTTTCACTCAGCCACTGAATAAAATATGGATGGGGATGCGGCAAATATTTCAGATTCAGTTTTTGACAGAGCTATTTGCTAGCTAAATTGCGGCAGCTTCCACCATCAATGATTAATATGCAAGAACGTCCATTGCCAATTGCAGCCCTTGTTTGAAACAAATTACATCGCTGCTCCGAAGAACTAGGGCCACACTTAGCAACTTAGGCGTGCACACAAACTCGGCATCCGCATAATACAACTCATCTTTATTTTTCTCCCCAAACTCGGCATTAGGATCAACCTCATCACCACTCTCATACTCACCGGTCTCCTCATTGATCAACATGACCTTCTTGTTTGGACACTCATGTTTGAAGTGACCCTTGCCTCCACACGTATGACAGTTCATATCACGTGTACAAGCTGTAGAATTGGAAGAGCCAGCAGCACTTGCAGCAGGTTGTGGTGATTGCTTGGCATTAGGGGCAACCGAAACTGACTTTGAAGGAGCAGCACCACGGAAACTAGGAGCAAGACTAGACGGCACCGGACTAGGTGTCGTTCGTGATGAAGAACTACCTCGCCCATAGGAAGAACGAGGCGCATATTTGGCATCTTCGGCCAACTGTAACTCAGCTTCACGTGCTTGATGCAACAAATCTTGTACATCGCCATATTGATGATGACGCACAATTCTCTTGATGTTAAAGCTCAAACCTGAAAGGAAACGCTGCATAGTTTGTTCAGGTTCTTCTCGCACTTTAGCACGCTGCATGATCATCTCCATCTCCTTGTAGTACTCATCAACGGATTTGGCGCCCTGCTTCAAATTCTGCAACTTATCATATAAAGAACGGAGGTAATTGCGAGGAATAAAACGATGACGCATCTCCGCCTTCATCTCTCGCCAAGACAAAATTGGTGCATCATTTGTTTCACGCCTAGCACTCACAAGACCGTCCCACCATAGCAAAGCATAGCCATCGAACTCAGAAGATGCAAGCTTGATCTTTCTATCTTCTGTGTAGTCATGCAAACGCCATAGTTGCTCCATCTTCAACTCCCAGTTAATATATTCTTCCACATAAAAAAAACCTTCAAACTTGGGAATGCTGAATTTGGGCTTACCAACGCTATCATCATCACGGTTGGGTGCATGACCAAAATTTTTGCCAATCATACGGCGCGCACCAAGAGGCGCAAATCCACGACCAGGAGGTACATCACCACCTCGGCCACCTCCACGTCCACCATTAGCGTGTGGTTGTGGGTGTTGTTGTTGCCGTTGCAATCTCTCACGACGAGCAGCAGCTTTCTCATCATCCTCCTCAACATCAAAATCAACACAGTGATCACCATGAACACTTGCGTCATCAACAGGTTGCTCATTTCGTTGCGTCAACACTCGCACATCACAGTTCAATGTACCAATAGAATTCTGAATCGCTGTCAATGCAGCTGCAGACTCAGTTGCCGTTTGTAGCACATTGTTAACCTTAAGATCCGTAGCTGTCAAATCTGTTTGTAACTTGTCACATTGAGCGCTGAATTGACGTGTCAGGTGATATTAAAGAGCTTCATACTCGGCCCAACAAACAGGAGCGTTGCCGTCCTTCTTTTGCGTCACCACACCATCATTCTCATCTCCTGAAGACATGATTAGTGCACACAAGGATATGTAGAAATATGTATGTCGAAAACTCTCAACTCACTCAAACCAAAAGAAATTGTGTATCTTACCGTTCCAAAGTGAATAGTATAGCTTACCACTTGTATGGACAGAACGTGCACGGATGGGGTGAAGCAAATATTATGGGTCTCAAAGTGTTACACAACAAAAACCAGGGTATTTTAGTGGAGCTTGGTAGGGGTACCTAACTACACCAAAAGACAAACCCTAGTGCTGGTCGTATGACACACTAGAAACGCACACGGTAGAGATAAACGGGGCAAAGTGACTATGAACAAGGATGTCACGAAGCACTACAAAGACACTAGCAAGTAGCTCAGATTAACAGGCACACGATTGCTCAAGTACTAGCAGTGTCACAAAAGATAAAGAAAAATTTGCACTTTGATCTCTTTCTATATATATTTTTTTGTCTAACTATTTTTTTAACTATCTATGAGCAACAACTTGAAAAGCAACAAGACACACGTCCAAGAGCAGCCTGTGAGCACAAACGTTAGCTAGTCTTATATGGGTAAGCTCCTAACACGGGCTGTAGAAAGGCTGTGTCTATGTTTTTCACAAAAAGTTCGTTTTTGCCGAAACTGAAACTTCAAAGGCCAAAAACTCGATGTTCCCGGACGAATTTGGGGATTCGGAGCCTGCCGAGAGGACGAAAACAGTAAATCTACGGGGATGGATTTGTGGATGCTCACCGAGTAAACGCTGGAAATCTGATACCAAGATGATAAGGGGTTGCCCGATCTTCTCAACGAGCGGTGGTAGATGGATGTTGATAGTAGATAACTTGCGAGATTCCGACGAACTCTCCGGCTGCTCCCCTGTTGCCAATGCAACAGCTCTTCAACCCAATGGATATTCGCGACGCCTCACACCGATGCAACGTAGCCGCCGACCACGAAGCGGTTTCTGCAATCTACTAGTTCCCAATGGAACAACAGATCACACTCAAACTTTGGTAGCAATAACCTCCAGATCAAAACAAAGTGGAGGGGTGAATTCCCGATCGAAGCAAAGATGAATTCTAGTATAGATGAATGCGTAGCAATCCAATCTAGGGTTTAATCAAAACGTGGTCTAACCTATCTAGCCGCCGGCCTTGGCTATTTAAGGGAGCCAACCGACCTAACTCGAAAACCTAACTTGGTTCGGACTCAAACGGGTACAAACCGACCCAAAAGTGGGTTCGGCCGAAATCTGGCGCGCAGGCCGGGGCAAGGCCAGGCTACGATTTGCATGGCGGCCTAGCCGGCCTGGCATGGCTGAGGCCGGCCTTCGACGTCATGCTCCATTGTTTGTTCCTCCTCTGGCCCTCCTCCAATGTTTGTGTTATCAACAACCCTAATCATACACAAATGCATAGACTTAGGCAGTATAAAGTTCTCATTATCACAAACATCATATTCGATTAAGAGCGAGTTCACCTGTTGTCCAAGTAGCTTGGCACGGGCTCTTGTCATCGGTCCAATCCTCACTTCATTGGGCTTGTCTTGAACAGCAACATCCTCGATGGGAGAAGATGGTAAAGGACTAGGGATGTCCTTATCACCGACGGTGGCGGAGGAGGCGGGGACGACGATTGGTGCTGGTGGAGCCGTGGGTGCGGGATGTCAGACTCGATGATGGCGAATTGGAGCATCGCGACGCCCTGGCGGAGCTATGTACATATGTGTGTGGGGGGCACCGTCCCCCTACCTTTGGAATACCTACTGAATATTTTTTACAAGCTTTAGAATATAAGTGTCCGAAAATTAAAAGAGGTATTCTTCTTGGCCCGGGAATGTGAAGGTAAGTATGTATACTTTTTTTTTGTGATCGATCATCCTCTACTAACTAAATTTTCGTGAGAATATATATGCATTGACTATGGAAAATATTAAATCATGCCAATATTTCCATACCGTAAGCGAAGCGTACATTTTCAATGTGACAATGTTTGCTTTTGGAAATAGCAAAGGATTCAGTGTGGGAGGCTTCTTCATGGACAACTGCTTTTCTCGGCTATGTATGGTAGTATTTCTCTTTTGACGGACGGCACGGAACTCTCGATATCACAATGGTCAAACATTTCTTCATATCGGTTCAGCGTTCTAGAGAAGTCTGAATGCTTAGATGAAATTGATGCTCTCTCCGTTTCATAATACGTATAAAGCCTTATACTGTATTATGGAGTACCAAAATTTTCCACTTATTTGTCTTGTAAACTTCAAATATTTTTTAATTGAACTTCATTTTTCTTAGTAATGCACATAGTGATGATGATTCACGGAGCACACGAGCGCTGCACGCATCGCATGTCGTGCACCACACGGACCGGACACGGCGTGCCCCGGCCCGCACGCCAGTGAACGAGCCACCGAGCGCCGGCTGTCCACTCGCGCGTAGTTTAATAATCGCCTTTAATTAGGGCCCGGCTCGCCTGGGATCGCGGCCGCAACGTGCCCATCGGGACCAGACCCTTCCACCGTCCCTCGCCTCGCTCACTCCACCCCGAGCCCATTCGAAAACCGAAGACCGAAACGGAGCCATTTGTGTCTGTCTCTCAAGGAACCTGATCCCCCCCCCCCCCCCCCCCCCCAAATATCAAGGAACCTGACGCGTTGAGGGCTCATTTGGTAACTGGAATCCCGGGGGGATCCCGGCCTTTTCCCGGGGTGTATTTTCCCCTATTCCGGAGGTCGGGAACAGAATCCCGGAGTTTTACACATAATTCCTCAGATTCCCGGTCGGGATTATTTTCCCTGGGTATTTCTTCCCCCCGCAACCAAATGAGCCCTGAGGATGACACTTTGCCTAGGAAGCGTCGGTCCAGGTCAAGGCGACGGTGTGCTGAATAATTTTGGAGGTGAAAAACCCCGCGCGTCCACATCCACGTCGCTCTGCTCCGCGAGGCCACACGATCGCACATGGCGCTGTCCGCATCTCCATGACGGAACAACCGCGAGCTTGGTATGGTTGGACGGGTGAGCTCAAATCGTTGGCGCCTCGCTTCACCATACAATCTTGACGCAAAAGCCATGCAGTGCTGATTAATTTAACCGGCTAAAATCCACTAGCTCGTTTTTTCTTCTCTCAAGGACCTAGTATTTGCCATGCAAAATTAGGGACAAATCGTATCGATCTGTACTGCGGCGGTACGGACGTGGGTTATGTGCCTGCTATCCTTGTTCTTGCTAAAAACTAATCTTCTTCTTGAGTACGTACGTTGGAGTGAGATGAGAAAATCAGTTTTGATTTCATCGATCATTTCCTTTCAGCATTTTTTTCCCTTTGAATAACCAAAGAGAAATCTACAACAGCTTCTCTTACGGTTCGGCCTCATTCGTATGTAGTGGTCCTTGGGGAGCTCTCTCCTAACCTCCCCCACCCCCGTGCACCGCGCCGCACCGGGGTCCCCTCCCCCGAGCGCGTCCCCACCGCCGCCGCCGCCGGTGGCGTCGCCGGTGGTGTCGCCGTGTGAAGCCCGTGTGGCGTGGCGGCGGCGGCGGAGTTCCTCAGCCGCCATGGAGGCGCAGCGGCGGCGCCCGCTCTGGCCATCTGTGGCAGCGGTACAGGCGACTTGGAGGCTTCGGTGGTATTCCGGCGGTGGGTGGCGGCGTGGATCGGGCAGGCCCGATCTAATCTCATGGATTTGGTCGGGCTTTGATCTGAATCTCGACGCCCTCGATGTTGGTGGCCAGCAGTGCTCCTGGGGTGTCCTGCACCGTGAGGAAGCCATGGCGGTGGTGGTCTTCTCTTTCGCCGGAGGAGATCGGCCAGTTTTGTGGCTAGTTTGGCAGGTCTCGTCATCTAGTCCCCGACGGCGAGGCATGGCTGCCGGTGAAAACCGGCCCCGACTTCGGTCATGGCGGACGATGGCGATGTCTGTTCGTCGCTACCTTGTTGAAGTCATCGTTTCTGCAGCCTGTGTTCTTCTCGCTTGGGCTGCTCAGGGGGAAACCCCAGACCCGGGTCTCCCGGATCGGACGATGGCGGCGCGCGGCGCCATTCTCCCTGCTGGGGGCATCGTTTTTGGAGCAGACAATGGTTGAAGGTGGTACTGAGGTGGAGCGGTGTGCATCTACTGCGTCGACAATGGCGAGTCTCGGCGGCGCAGCGCAGCGCAGCGGGGGCTCGGTGGCGGACGTGTGCTGATGGATTCGCGCAGGGCGGGGACGTTGTCTGGCGTCGTGGCGACGTCGACAGCAGGCTTGACAAGGTCATCACATTGATCTCCCCTGAAGATGGGTACGCGGAAGACGGCGGCAGCGATTTCTCAGCGTGTGCACTGGTGTGCGTCGAGTGTCGTTTGGACCGGTTGGTGCTCCCAAGCTTGCTATTGGGCGGCTTGTTGAGTCCACCGGATTTAGATGATGTGCGTTGGTGTGTGAGGTCAGAGCATGTGGCTCTAATCGGTCCACCCCCCTTCATCAAGATTGTAGATGTAGCGGGTTTCGCCTAAATGGTGGCTTCCGGTTGATTGATGTATCTCTTTGTAAGGCTATATGGTTTCTGTTTTTATTAATATAAAGAAGGTTGTGTGCATCCTTTAAATGCAGGGGCCGGGGGAACACCCTCCATTTCTAAAAATACACAGTTTCTCTTACGGGGAAGAGATGATCGGTTTAGAGACCGAAGACGATCACGTAAAGTGGCCCTATCTTATGAAAATCGGGCCAAAAAACAAAAAATACAAGTAACGAATCATGTACCACTACTGGAGACATGCCTTTCTGTCCCGGCCCGTGAGGGGCTTTAGTCCCGGTTGGCGAACTGGGACTAGCCAAGCGGGACCGGCCAGGTTACCAGCCGGGACCAAACGTGGCCGCCGCAGAGCGCGCCCCCTTTAGTCGCGGTTCGAATAACGGACCACGACTAATGATTCTCTGCCACGGCAGGAATTTGGGCACTTTCTGTGTCGCGGTAGAGAATTCATTTTGTTTTCTTTTATTTATTTCTTTCTTCGTTTAAAAATAGTTTTCGTATATTTCTACGCGTACACGTTCGTGCATATATATAAGATAACTTGTCTTGCGATCGAGCATACAAATATATACAATTACATGGAGATCACAATTACCAAGACTAAGTCCGTCTATTCGATTACACGGCCGGAGATCATCAGTAGCGCCTATTCACACTAAATTCTCCGGCGTCGTCTACCATCTCTTTCATAAAAAATCCCGCCAGTTTCTCTGCAATTCCTATTACGCGTTGCTCTGATAGGAACTTTTCCCGCATTCTCTCGAACTATATAAGAAAAGGAGATCAATATGAACATCAATCATGATAACAAAAGGTGAGGGTAATAAAATAATGTTGTGAATGTATTGCTTACGTCGACTCTATAATCTTTTATGCTCAGTGGTAAACGTGCGAATAAACTCGCAAACGTAGTATCCACATAGATGCGTCCCCGATGGCTGCCTCGCGCACTTTACGAGAATAAAATTCAATCAAAATAATAATCTAACATCATAACTATATTGAAACTAGAAGTAAACAGATGCGCGGACATTTCTCGTACTACTTACCGAGACCGGAGTAAACATCAGCTCATCACTAAAGGAACCCCGTCAGCACACTCTTAATATCGGTTCAGCGTTCTAGAGAACTACTTATCTCGTACTACTATATGGTACTATTTCTCTTTTGACGGACGACACGGAACTCTCGATATCACAATGGCCAAACATTTCTTCATATCGGTTCAGCGTTTTAGAGAAGTCTGAATGCTTAGATGAAATTGATGCTCTCTCCGTTTCATAATATAAAGCCTTATACTGTATTATGCAGTACCAAAATTTTCCGCTTATTTGTCTTGTAAACTTCAAATATTTTTTAAATTGAACTTCATTTTTCTTAATGCACATACTGATGATAACGGTTTAGAAAACAAAGCGATATGTGATGATGATTCACGGGGCACACGAGCGCTGCACGCATCGCATGCCGTGCACCACACGGACCGGACACGGCGTGCCCCGGCCCGCACGCCAGTGAGCGAGCCACCGAGCGCCGGCTGTCCACAGCAAAGGAGGAGAGGGAGCGAGCGTGGGCCCACTCGCGTAGTTTAATAATCGGCTTTAATTAGGGGCCGGCTCGCCTGGGATCGCGGCCGCGTGTGCCGCGACGTGCCCATCCATCGCCCCGACGCAACACAGACCAGACCCTTCCTCACTCCGAGCCCATTCGATTCCTCCGCCCCCGCACCCTCCAATCTGAAGAGGACGAAGACGAAGACGAAGACGAAGACGAATCCCCTCCGCCGCGCTCCATGGCCGCCCGCCTCCCCTCCTGAGCCGCGCCGTATCGACGGGGCCGGTGACCGACCGACCGACCGACGGAACGCCGCCGCCATCCCATCTCTGGTTCGTCGTCGTCGTCTCTCCCTCCCCCCCCACCCCACCCTCTCCTCTCCTCCCCGTTCGTTCGCGTGATTCGTCCACCCCTGCCGCCCCTCCCGCGTCCCCGTAGCGTTTTGTTTCCCCGTCGCGTGCGCTGGCTGGTTCGGCGGCGACCTGGGTACTACATCCCGTATATCTCCCGTAGGACTAGAGATTTTGAAATCCGCCGGGGGTGGCCGCGTCGGCGCCTCCGCTGCCCCGTGCCGTCGGCGGATATTCGCGTAGGTATTCTCCGTGCTAGACGGTGGTGGGTATCGTATCCTCTTCCTATTCGAGGGGAGCGGCGACTCGCTGGTGGAGACGGCCCCCCCGATCCTGTTGCCGCGGCCTGATCGGGCGCCGTTTGGATGTCGATTTTGATCCGTCGGCTTGGGTGGGTCGTGCATTTGCGCCATTCGTTTCCTGATCGGTCCGGTCTCCATTTGTATGTACTTGTGTACTTGGCAGTTAGCAGCACCGGCGGTCTCATTGTTGTTTGGGCAGTATATACACCCTGTAATCTGCATCGCAGGTCTACTTCAGATTAGTTCATCAATCAATTGGATTATGTAAAACCAAAATTTGCATAGCAGGAGATATTTATTTCGGGATTCAGGGAAGACTAAAACTATGCTTATTTATTTCATCTTTTTCCTGTATATTGTCTGATAATTTTCCCATAGAAATAATCTGTTGATCTGCTATCAAATACGAAACCTGCCTTAAAAGCAAAGGTTAAAGCACCAACCTGACCCTCAAGCGAGAGCAAGCTGCCAAAATGTGCCACCTTCGAGCTTCTTTTCCTCCACCATGCAACTTGGTATTGGTGGAGCCACCCTATATTATTATTCTGAAAGCCGTGCAAATCAACTCGAAAGCTACAACTATTCTCGTTGCCCCAGCTACCTTTATCTTTATGTATGTATGTTGTCAAACTGATTGGCACTAGCCATGCTAAGCTTTGGTTTTATCATTAACCTGCCTGTCGTTTTCCCTGATTATTAAAGAGCATTTCATGATATGTTGGCTGAGGCATCACTTCCACACTGTGGTGGGACCTTCCATTTTCTTATGTTGGAATCTGCCTTTTTTTTCTTTTCTTTCAGCACGGGTATAGATCCGTCTGTGATAGAAGAGATTGGGGATATTTTCTTGCCATTTGCATAATATTGAATAGGATATTTGCAAAAAAAAAAAAGAGTTGAAAGCCACTGTTACCTGGCAATTTTCGAAGTGTTATTTTGATTGATTTATTCACCTTAGAGTAATATATGTCTTTTACTTCTTTCCATGCGTTTAATTCTGGAACTTCTGACTGAAAGCTCGCATACTTTATAAGGTCTTCACAACTAATCAGAGATGGGCGTAGTCAGCACAGTACTTGGTTTCTCTGGATTTGGCTTTGGATTCACTGCTGGTATTGTCATCGGTTACTACTTCTTCATCTACTTCCAGCCAACTGACGACAAGGTGGAGCATTTTCTTCCATTCTACCTGTTTTTTCTTACTCTGTATAATCATCATTGGGTTGCTCTATATGAATACCTGTGATAGCTATAACTTCTTAGCTAAAAAGTCTCTAGCTATTTTGACTGAGGTTATCTGGAGATAATTGGAGCTTATGCTGTGAAGAGATACAGTTGCATGGAGTCACTTATGACCACACTAACTTTTGTGTGCACACAAAAACCTAATTCAGTACTTACCACACAGCGTTGATATAACCTGCAAGTTTAGCGGAAATCCATTTCGGGTAGTGGCCACTGCCCAAAAAACAAATTTCCAAATGTCAAAAAATTCAAAATAAATTTTTTGCATATACTTCAAAACATTTTGTGCTAGCACAAAAAATTTCGTGGTGAAAAGACATTTTTTGTGAGCTGTGCAAAAAAGACAAATTCGGGCAATACAAAATGACTTTGTACGGGACATGTTTTTGTCTTTTTTGCACAGATCACAAAAAATGTCTTTTCACCGCGAAACTTTTTGTGCTAACACAAAATTTCCTGATGTATATCCGATTTTTTTTTTAGAATTTTTTGACATTTTGAAAAGTTTTTAAATTTTTTTTACACAACGGGTGCAGATGCACCTGTGACCCGAAACGCCGCCTCCCAAGTTTAGTACCTATTGTTTGATTTTGGGTTTTGAAATGCTACCTTTCCTTTATACTCAATGTATGAGAATAGACTCTGCACTTAATGCCTTGTATACTGGAATAGACCACTTCGACTGTTAGGGCCATGGTATTTTCCTTGGAAGTCCCATGCCATTACACTAATTGGTGTTGTCACGCAAATTAGTTGCATGCTCTTAACCAATAACATAGAAGTCTCTGTTGTAACTGTGAAATGTACCTCTGATTGTAGCAACTTTGTGCTCTCTAGATTGTAATAACCAGAACCTATGGCCTGTAGAGAATATTTGATTAGTGTTTCTTGAGTCCATTGGATATTGGACGGCTCAGTATCACTATACCACAGAATTTAGGTTGAGCAATACATGCGAATTTGCAGTAATAAAGCTTCATACTTTAAATAAAGTATTCAGTCTGCTTTCAGTTTTCATTTCCACTTTACTTCATATGTTTTCCTGATTCTGTTATGTTCATAATTTATATATGATATGTTTTCCTCTTTGTTCTATATATAACGGAATGTATCTGTGATGTTTATGATCATACTCCAGTATTACATCCTGGTAATGTTTCCTCATTATTGCCTTTCAGGATGTCAAAGTTCGTCCACTGGTGGAATACGACTCAAATTCTTTGGATGGAATCCTTTCTGAAATTCCGATGTGGGTCAAGAATCCTGACTATGATAGAGTATGCTTCCCCATATCTTAAGCTAGCAACTACTTATTGGATACTCATTATACTGGAGCTATAGCGCTTTCCCTCATATTTGTTGTTAGGTTGATTGGCTGAACAGGTTTGTGGAACTGATGTGGCCTTACCTTGACAAGGTACTTGATGCTGTCGATAACTCTTGAGTATGAGATGTTTATTTCTTATTGAGCCTAAGATTTGTGTGCTATTTGTTTTATTTATCCTGTAGGCTATCTGCAGAATGGTGAAGGATATTGCAAAGCCAATTATTGAAGAGAACACTGTGAAGTATAAGATAGATTCTGTTGAGTTTGAAACACTCACTCTGGGTAGCTTACCACCTACCTTTCAAGGTTAGTAGTATCTTTTAGGCCTATAGGCTCTGTTTTCTTTTACTCACAGTAGTATTGTGTTCTTTTTTTTTTCTTGACATGCATGCGGAATGCTACTGTATTTCACATTGTTTCAAACCTTTCAACTAGAATATCAATAAGAAGAAATGCATTTTACTTGTGGATATTGCTACCACTCCCGCTACTTTTAATAGGACATTTCATATACTCTTGATAAGAATCATTACATTTCAATCCTCTTTGGAGAATTGGTGACATCTACATGTCTACTTGTGATAATGCTGTCCTTTGAATTCTCTTCATATCTTGGTGTTATGCTATACTGATGTAGTGATGTGGCAATCTTACACTTGATGTTTCTTCCCAGGAATGAAAGTCTACATCACAGATGAGAAAGAGTTGATAATGGAACCATCTCTCAAGTGGGCTGCAAATCCCAATGTCACTGTTGTTGCAAAGGCTTATGGGTTGAAAGCAACTGTCCAGGTATTACTTCCCTCTGTCTTGAGTTCAAATCGTAAGTCGTTTTTGTGGTCTTTAGAATTTAACATAGTGATGCCCTTTTCCCTGCTCTTTCAGATTGTGGATCTGCAAGTCTTTGCTTCACCTCGTATTACTTTGAAGCCGTTGGTGCCTACATTTCCTTGTTTCGCTAATATCCTTGTCTCTCTTATGGAGAAGGTCTGACAACTGATTGCTTGTATTCTTACTACCCGACTGTTCATTTGGTTCTTCATTTGTTTAGTTCTTTAACTAGTTATAATTGTTTTTTCCAGCCACATGTTGATTTTGGGCTAAAAGTTTTTGGAGCAGATTTAATGGCTATTCCTGTTCTTTACAAATTTGTACAGGTATTCTTGACCCTGTTCTGAATCTTCTTATGTTTAAGCTTCTTCGTCTGTCACACTTCACTTAAATGTTGATTCGTCAAATGTGCAACTTACCGTGATATGCCACTCTAGCTTCTTCCTGTCATATATTGGTCTACATGTGTTTATATGCCCATGGAAAACAACATTGTTCTGTACCCAAGGATAGATTTTTGCCTCGTTATGAGTTGATGTAAACATTCTATATTTTCTTGTTAATTTTGGTGTCTAATTCATTCACTGAAGTGGTGTGCGGCATCTCTCTGACCTAACGGGTGGTATTCAGCTCACCCCTTTGAATAAAAATAGTTATAATTTAACTATTCTGTTTTGTGCATTTGCAGGAGACCATCAAGAAGCAAGTTGCGATCATGTATTTGTGGCCAAAGACACTAGAAGTTCCTATAATGGACCCCTCAAAGTAAAGTTTTGATCACCCAGTTTGTTTTGTTAATATTTCTGAATACCTGTTGCTAATGGCTCCCGCATATTCACAGAGCATCAAAGAGGCCTGTTGGAATTCTACTTTTGAAGGTTGTAAGAGCTCAGAATCTGAAAAAGAAGGATCTGTTGGGTAAATCAGACCCCTACGCAAAACTTAAGATGTCAGATGATAAGCTTCCATCCAAGAAAACAACAGTAAAGCGCAGCAATCTCAATCCAGAGTGGAACGAAGATTTCAAGTTTGTTGTGACAGATCCAGAAAACCAGTCGCTGGAAATTCATGTCTTCGACTGGGAACAGGCATGACTTACCCTTCTTCATGAAATATGCTGCTGTAGTTTTTCTTCTTGTAAAGTTACCAAATAATATTCAGCTATTTCTGTGATATATACAGGTTGGGAAACATGAAAAGATGGGCATGAATGTGCTTCAGTTGAAAGAACTTCCCCCGGAGGAGACTAAAGTTCTGACTCTTAACTTACTAAAGACCATGGATCCAAATGATGTACAAAATGAGAAATCTCGTGGTCAGATTACTCTGGAGGCAACGTACAAGCCTTTCAAGGAGGAAGATATGGAGAAGGAAAGCATGGATGGCACTGATGAAGTACAGAAAGCTCCAGAAGGTACTCCAGCTGGTGGTGGGCTACTTAATGTTATAATTCATGAAGCTCAAGATCTTGAAGGGAAGCATCACACAAATCCATACGCTAAGATAATCTTTAAGGGAGAAGAGAAGAAAACAAAGGTAAACTATGGCTATAGTATTATTATGCACTTTTAACATTGCTATATGCAGAGGTTATGATACTGTTTAATGCCACATGGCACCAAATTTCTTCGCCTATACTAGGTGATAAAGAAGAACAGGGATCCACGGTGGGAGGATGAATTTGAGTTTGTTTGTGAGGAACCACCTGCAAATGATAAATTGCATATTGAAGTCCTAAGTAAAGCTGGAAAGAAAGGGATATTACATGGCAAGGTATGATTATGCACATGAAATTCTTGCTCTTAATTGATGCAGTAATTTACTACTGTAGAAACGTTTTGGTTGCTCCGCAACTAGATGAGGAGAAATAATACCGGAGATCCTCTTTAGTTCATAACAGATGTATCATCACTGATAGTCACAGTTAAGATACTAGTTACATTTCTTCCTTTCCGAACATCTGCTCTTCATTGTTAATTTGATACTTTCAAGTCCTTCAGTTTCTTTCCATATGGGTATGGAAGTTTGACTATCTATCTCTTTTATGATGTCTTAATGCATAGAATAGGTTTGAAGTTTTCTTATCTTGATGCTTATATTATGTTTCTACAGGAAACCTTGGGCTACATTGATATAAGCCTGGCAGACGTGATCAGCAACAAGCGGATCAACGAGAAGTACCATCTCATTGACTCGAAAAATGGGCAGATTCAGATCGAGTTGCAGTGGAGAACTTCATAGAAGCTGGAACTGCAAGGAGAGTGCCAAAATGCTTGGACGTCACAAAGTACAGCAAGGTTTATGCCATAAAGCAGTCTGCGAACACCTGTAGTTGATTGAGTTCATGTAGATATCTGCCTCTAGACATCTGTTCTTTACCTTGTTGAGATTTTCTGTTTATCATTCAAATGCTTCTTCAGAACAGCATAGGCTTGTTGTAGACGCCAAAATGGAATTATAACTTCTCTGGTGACTAAGGGCTGCGAATGTGTTCTCTGACAGATCAAAATTTACTGTTCTTCATGTTAAATGGTGCTTGGGCACCCATCTGTTTGACATTTGTTTCTACTTTGTTGAGATTTTCTGTTGATCATTCAATTTTTCAGAACAAACTTGTTGCAGTCAAACCAAAAATGGAACTACAGCTTCTCAGTGGTGACTCAGTCCCCTACCTTACAGATGCCAATATGTTTCTCGACAGATCAAAATTTACTGTTCTAAGTGGTGCTCATGAACCCATCTGTTTGACAGCGGCAAAATACCTGGTTGATATTGAAGGCTTTTACTTTTGCATAAAACATCAGATGTCAAAACTAATTACTGAGTAGTATATATCATAGGTGTAAGAATGCTGTGCTGAACCTGCAAAGGAGGGAAGGCACACTAGATTCTAATGCAATTGTCGGAGCTAAGACGGTTGAATCCTAAGGTGTCACAATCTTCTGCCATCAAAATCCAAACTGATCCCCTACTACACGACATTCTGATTCATCGCTGCTCAAGTTCATTTACAGCAAGTAAATGAGCTCAAGGCATTTCTCTGCCTACCCAGGTAAATACAGCAAGTAAATGAGCTCAAGGTCTATTCCGTCTACTACCACCATTACACTAGGAGTCTACAATTGTATACATTTTATACAGTGACCCTACACCAGCCAACTCACCACTCTCAGGTCAGTAGCCTCTTCATGTCGAGCGGAGCCCGGTCGGAGCTCCGCTTGAAGTTGTACACCGACTCGAACGCCTCCATGCAGACGCTGGCGAAGCCCGTCATCGCCTGGAACACGTTGGGGAAGCCCGTCTGGAGGTTGTTCAGGGTCATCGCCCTCGTCACCCCGAAGCTCTTCTGGTACTTGCTCTTCTCCTCGTCCGCCCTGCTCCTCAAGGCCTCCACCTTCGCCCGCTTCTCCGACAACGACGTCCTCCGCGTCGTCGTCAGCTCCCCGTAACCCTCGGCGGCGGAGTACGGCCCGTGCTTGGACTCCAGGGACCTCAGCTCCTCTGTCCTCTTCTCGAACTCCTTGAATGCGGTGTCCGACCTCTTCTTCTGCTTCTGCTCCTCCGCCTGCTGAACCACGACAGCATGGATCACTGACAGGAGGGTCTTGATCCCTTCCGAGGCCACCTTGTCAGGGATCCGGTCGATAGCTAGCTGCCATTCCTCGCACAGGCTGTAGATGTCGGAGTTCTGGATGTTTTTCACGAGCGGGTTGTGGTGGCATTGGAACAGGGAGAGGCGGAGCCAGCCGGTCAACGAGTAGACGTAGTCTCTCTGGGACTTGACCAGGCTGCAGAACGCCGAGTACCACCTGTCCACCTCTATCTCGAGCTGGAGAGCTGCTTGCCGGTGGTCATTGGAGGTCGGGTTGGTGCTCAGGGAATTGGCGAGGTATTCAAGCTGCTGCACCATGTGGGTCTGGACTTGGTGACACTCATACATGCCCCTCCACATGCTCATCAAGCTGCAATGCATTCACACAAGAGAAAATATGTATGAGAACAGAAAAATACACAAGTTGCCCAAGAAAGGAAAATGTACTGCCAGGAAATAAATGATGCATCTAAGTATCTGAGTATATACTGATATTCATAGGATGCCCCTTCAGACTGCAACAGGGGATAGCTGGTATCCTAGTACACAAGTAACTGAAGTAAAGCTGTAGCCACAAAACTTGGTAATGGACAATTCAACCAAAATTTGTGTAGCAGTAACAAAGAGGAGGTTTGCAAAATGGATGTGTATTTCTATTTAACAGTTCTTTCATTTAGAGGCATAATGATGGTGTTAAACCAAGTATACAGCAAGTTTAGTTCACCATATCATTGATGAAAAACTATGCGAGAACCTGAGAAGCGCTAGTGAGACACGCAATCGCTGATAACATAGCAGAAGTGCCATGAACAAGGGGACTCACATGGTCTTTCCCCTTTCTCCTTTACGAAAACAAAGCTCTTTGAAAAACTGTTGAGCTACCAGCCAGACGTTCTAAAATTTCCTAAAGACAGTTCCAATGGCGATGAACAGCACAACACTAATCATCAGACTCATTGCATCAAGCAATGGCATGTCAAACACCACCAACACTATCACCTCAAAGGTTTGATGTGCATGTTAAACCAAGGATACACCAAGTTTAGTTCACCATATAATTGATGAAAAATCTATACGAGAACCTGAGAAGCACAAGCGAGGCACGCAATCGCTGATACCAAAGCATGCCATGAACAAGGGACTCAGATGATCTTTCCCCCTTTCTCCTTTACGAAAACAAAGCTTTCTAAAAAAACAATGATCAAGCCAGCTAGATGTTCTAAAACTCCCTAAAGCCACGATAAACAGCGCAAAACTAATCATCAGACTCATAGCACCAAGCAATGACATGCCAAGCACACCAGTATGGCACTATCACCCTCAAAGGTTTGATGTGGAAGTAACCTAGCTAGGTCACCATTGCCCAAAGGGCTCAGCTCAGCTGGGCCAGGCAATGATGCATGGGTCTGGGAGAGATCTCCCAGCCAGGCCTAGCTAGTACTGACCGAATCAATGAACAGGAGATCCAGCCAGGGCAGTCAAGACATGAGGATCCCAGCAACACCACACCACACTACTTCACTACTTGAATGCTCTCACCTAGATCAGTGAATGTTGACTTGCTACAGTGCCAACGGTGAGTACAAGAGGATCAAAGAGAGACGGCAGCACGGTATGGAGCTATGGTTTGTAGGATCAAAAGTGCAAAGAACTAATGGCGATGCTGCTCTCACAGGCTCGTTTGGGAAAGTCCCTTACCGTGGTCCATACGTGCGTCCAAGCCCAGCCTAGCTACATCACCAAAGCTCATATGCAAGCATGCAAAAGACGAAAGGTACAAGAGGAAGTAGAGAGACATGTGAGGTACTGGTCTGTACTGGATGCATATGGCACTGAGTGAAGTTAGATTGATGAATGGATGGTAGTGTTGTACTGAGTACTGACCCAGCAACGAGCTCAAGGAGCTGGGGGAACAGCTCGGATTCTCTGAGCCTGATGATCTCGGAGGTGGTGGTGTCGATGGACTGGGTGGCCACCAGCATCTTGGACTCCAGGCTCTCCATCTCCATCCTGTTCTTCTCCATCTTGAGGTAGTCCACACCCCTCACCTCCTGCTTACTCAGCAGCCCCACCTTCTTATCGTGATCCTGCTTAAGCACCTCGTAACTCTGCTCGATTTGATTGACAATGACGGTTAGAGAAAGTGTCACATAAATATCTGGTGAGTTTTGATGTGAAAAAGGGGAAAAACTCTGCAAAAATCCATGCCCTATTCCTATCAAAAGAAGCATAAGGATTCTTATCTATAAAGCTTTAAACAAAGCTGACATTTCATGAGTACTTACAGAAGGAGAAGAGTAAAATATCCTATATTTGCCACGGCAAAGGAACTAAACAACACAAAACTAATTTCATATGAAGGATCATATCAGTTGAATTGTAGTAACAGTATTCAGAGAACACAGTGGCACATGAATTTAATCTTTACAGCTCCTCTCTGACTAAGCCCTTTCAATGTTGTACCATTAATATAAAATAGAGCACATAGATCATCTTTCTACTTGGAAGAATCCAAAGGCACGCACGGTGTATATCATATTTACAGAACCTCCTCATGACATAGAGGGGGAAAAACTACTGCTAAACGAACTAACAAACAATGCAAGCAGTGTCCATGTGCCTGGTATGTACTTTTTATCAAGACAGAACCTACTGCCACCCCACTGAATCCTTGTGGGTATATCCCATCCCAGCACAATATGATAATAACCAAACTGCTAGCAGCACAGCAAAAGGGCACTTGTCCTCAAAAGCACCAAGCCACTCACTCACTCCGGCCACTGCTTGAGATCTATCTAATCAAGCTGTACATTTCGATGAATCTGTGTGCTCAAGCTACAGCACATTTCGATGAATCTATCAAAACTGAAGTTGGTAAATACTGTAGGATAAAGCGGGTTGCGGATGAACGCACCTTGACATCAAGAAACAGCTTCTTCTCCCAGGCGTAGAGCCTCTCGACGGTGGAGGAGTGGCTGAGGATTCCGCCGCCACCGCCGTCGTCTCCTCTGCCGAACCTGGAGAAGCCATTGCTGCTGCCTTTCCCGTAGCCTCCGCCCCACGACCACCCCGTCGGCTTCAAGTTCTTGCCGTAGCTCAGCACCCTCCCTGAAGATTGAAGAAAGAGGCGAAATGTGAGAGCGGGGATGCAGGAAGGATGAATCGGGTGATGGATTAAGCAAATCGGATGCGTGTCTTGCCTGGGAGGCCGTGGTTGGCTTCGGGGAGCTCGCAGATGGGGGCCTCGAGCAGCGCAGCGACGCGGGCGCCGGCGTCGGCGGCCTTTAGGAAGTACTCGTCGAGCTCGGTGGCGATCTCGGCGAGGTCCTTCTTCCCGGCCGCGCCGTTGCCGCCGCCGCTGCCTCGGGGCAGGGCGACGACGGTGAGCTCGCTGGCGGTGGAGGTGGTGGTGGTGACGACGGACGGGGCCGGGGGCGGGGCCTGGGCGCGCGCGGCCGTGGTGGCCACGGGCGGCGCGGGGGCGGGGGCGTCGGGGACGGTGGTGGCGGCGCTGTCGTCGTCGTCCCAGTCGGCGTGGCCGGCGGGGGAGCGGGAGGAGGATGGCGCGAAGGGATCCCAGAAGTCCCAGCTAGAGGGCATTGGCGCCGGCGGGGGCGGAGGCGGAGGAGGAGGAGGGGGGAGGATCTGGGAGGCGCTGACGGTGGAGGAGGAGGTGGTGGTGGTCCAGGAGTTGCGTGCGGGGCTGAGCGGCGGGGGAGGGGGCGGGGGAGGAGGAGGGGAGGGCGGCGGCTGGTGGTGGATGTGGCGGTGGGCGTGGTGGAGGGGCCGCGGGTGCGGGCTGTCGGCCTCGGCGGTGGCGAACTGGAGCAGCGCAGCGCCGGTGGCGCGGAGGGAGCGCAGGTAGAGGGCGTGCGCCGCCGCCATGTCCCGGCGCGCCTGCACCAGGTGCTTGGTGTAGCGCCGCCGGGCCTTGCAGCGGGAGACGGCCTCCTGCCGCTCCAGCCGCGACTGGCAGCAGCCCATCGCCCGCCGCCGCCGCCGGCCGGCCGATCGGTCGGTCCCCTTTGCTAGCTGGGCAGCAGTAACCGTCGTTTCCTCTGCTGCACACTCTTCACTCCGCTCTAGCTTCCTTCCAAAATTTGTGCTGAGAGTGAGAGTGAGGTGGAGGGGAGCTGAAAAGTAACCGGCGCGTTGGCTCGGAGGAGCGGAGAGGGGGGAGTGTGGCTGGCCTGGCCGAGGATGAAGAGAGAGAGAGAGAAAGGCTTGGGCAGCGTGCATGGGACTGGTGTCTTTCCCGAATCCCCGTGGTGCCCCCGGCGCGCGGCGCGAGGGGCAGCGTGGGGAAACCCGCGGCTCCAACGGTCGTGCATGCGGTGCCGTGTGCCGCCGCCGACGTGGCGCTTTTGGCTCGGTGCGTGCTGGATTTATTACGATCGACAGATTTTTCTCGCGGTGGGTGGGTCGTGAACTCGGATTGATTACCTGCGGGTTTTGTAATCGCTCGTCTGGGTTTATTGGGTTACTAGTCAGCTGCATCGCGATCAAGGCAAGTACATGTATATGAAAGTGGGAGCTCTAAAATCTCTCATTTTTCTTTCATTAGTTGTGCCAATTAAGTAGAGTATCATGAACTTTCGGCGGAATGAACCCTCTCATGTCATTCGCACCCTGAACTGTTAAATTTTAAATCTCGATTTAAATTAAATTATGTACCCTATGTCATATTCATCTTATTTTCAAATCTCTAAACAGTAGGTGGCAGTGGCGGGAACGACGGACGCATCCTCCATAGCCGCCGACGTTGGTGGCCGGCGTCCACGCCCCTCTCCGCGAACGGGATTTGCGAGGCGGCTACCAAATAGCAGATCCCTAGGCGGACCGGCCGACGATGCCGAGCATGAGACCGTGGCATCTGCGCATCCCGCGGCAAAGCGGCTGGACGGAGCCGAGGCACCCTGCACATCCCGTGGTGGAGCAAGCCAAGGAAGAGCGCCATGACAGTGTCGGCGATCTCCTCAGTGTGGTTGGCGTCAATGTGGACGAGAGGTGGAGGCCGAGGTCGGCGTCAACTCTTAAGAATGGGTGTTTCAAGAACTTAAGTTGACGACACATTCGGGGGAGCTAAGACAGAGCAGGAGCAGCCATCACCGAAGGCCACGACAGGTTGGCGAGGGACGGAACAGGACCGCGTCAGCGGAACTCGACACCACCTGAGGCGAGCGCGGAGAACGCGACATGCTCCACCCTAGCCATGCCCGCCATTAGCTCCTGCTCCCATGTGGGGGAGATTTTACACATGAATAAAAATCAATCGAGAGATTTTACACACAAATCAAATTAATTGAGGAAGAAGATGAATACGACATGTGGGTCTCACTTGTCAGAGAGTGGCCGGGATTTTCTTTTTCCCGGTGCGCCAAACAAGTTTAGGGTTCGATTTAGATCGGAATTCAATAGTTCAGTGTGCAAATGATAGGAATTTCGAGGTACGGATTCATTCCGTGGAATCTACGAGTTCAGGGATGAAAATGGATTTTTCGTCTTGTAATAACAGATTTGCTGCTCCGGGATAGAGGTCAATGCTTATGTCTCCGGTGCGCGCACCCCCGTTCCATCCACGGTGGCAGCGAGCGCGCAGGCCCGTGCGTGCGTCCGCACTTTTCATTTGGTTTTGGCTTCGTTTGGTTCTTTTACGGGTGGTGAAAAAGGTCGAGACCGACGGCGATCTACTTTGCTTTTGCTTTTAGTGTATCAATCCATCGAAGCTGGATTTCAAGTTCGTGCATTTTACGGGTTCCAACCTGTAGCCTCGTCAAAAGAATCCGCCGCCGCCGCACGGTACATACGCACACCGCTGCGCGCGATCATATCTGATGGCGAGGCGCAGAGGAAGAAGGTTAGGAAGCAATCTGGACAACAATGAAGTAGCGACATCCCCGTTAAAAAAAAAGAGTAGTGACATCGAGCTGATGGACCCACCAAGTTGCAAACAACAATAAAGTTGCAGCTCGATCTTGCTTCACCTCACTTAGGCACGTAAACTAATATTCAACCACTAAGAGCATCTCCACCAAGGTGACTAAATTGTGTCCGGCACCTCTGATGTAGCGGTTGGCCCGATCTTCACGGATTTGAGGCGGGAAAGAGGATGAACACGAAGAACACGGAGGTGGAAATGAAGAACACGAGGGGAAAAAGGGCAAATCGTGGGGATAACTCGCGAAGCCTACAAGGGAGAATCACCCGGCAACAAACCCCCAACGGAGTAGCCTCCGGATCCCAAAACCCATGTCAACAACACGCTTAATGAAACCAATTTCTCTTACCGGCCGGTCCACCGATCCAATAGAATCCTTGAGGGAAAGATTGGCTTGTTCTACTAGAATCACCGCAGTGAGAGAGTAGCTACAAGAAGAGGTACATCATCCTCCGCGGAGGAACCCATCATGGGAAGGAGCAATGCTCAACTCTCAAGTTCATTCATCTCTACCCTCAAATGGAAAAGGGGAAAATCTATTTATAGTCTAGTACAAAACAGGGGGGGTCCGGCCTGGGGGCCGGCCTGGAGGCCGGCAGCGCCTGGTGGGGGTCCGGCCTGGGTGCCGGCCTAGGCCGGCCTGGAGGCCGGCTGCGTCGGGAGGTGGCCCGGCCTGGGTGCCGGCTGCGTCTGGAGGTGGCCCGGCCTGGGGGCCGGCCTGGGCCGGCTGGGAGGCCGGCCGGAGCTGGGGGTGGTCCGGCCTGGGGGCCGGCCTGGGCCGGCTGGGAGGCTGGCTGGCCTGTCTCCGCCTCTTTTTTCCTCTTCTTGTCCTTGACGTTTCCTCCTCCTCATCCACGCGTATGCCTTGGATGAAATCAACTCTTGGGCTTCCTCGGCACCTTCCATCGGCTTCGTATCCATCGTGTCAAACCTAGCAATGCAAATGGGCGGATGCTCAAGTAGCATACCATTCCAAAGGGTAGGAAATGAGATCTCGAAGAGGAAGGAGTTCACCTTTGAAGTCCATGGTGACTTGGCATGTGTCGGATGGCTTGTCATGGTGATGGACGAGGGTTGGGCTACATCATCTCCCCCTCCTTCGAAAAGCGTCGTCCTCGACGCTAGCACGTTCTCATCATGTGAAGGAGATAGATGTCTCGTCGTTGAAGTGGAAGTCACCATGCCGCTATTGTTACCTATGCGCACCAAAGACCAAGCAAAATATGTGTGTGCATGATAGAAGAGCACATCATTGACGACATTTCCGAATTTGTTCATAACACCATTAGCACAACACAAATATATGGAATGGAATACAAATGCAAGGTCAATGTGCAAGCAACTCGTCCAACCATCCTCAAAATGTGGGAACACAAAATCTCCAAGAAAATTAGAGAACGCTAAGATAGCTATCTCATTTTGAACCATATGATGTTCATTGCATTGAAAGCATCGGAAAGAGAAGTTTGTGAACCACACAAAGTGAGAGAGGCTCTTATCATCACCATCATGGGTGCAAACAAAGCAAAGAGAAGGGCAAGTGGTCATCGATTTTGTTGCAACACCAAGAGGACAACATCCAAAGGTCTCATGACAAGACATGCTCAAAATACCATTATGGTTGCAAATAAGCCAACGGAAAGAGAAATTGTGCATCATACTTTTTGCAACACATAAATCATTTACAAGGAAGATCAAGGGAGCATGAATGTCACAAAGGAAAACCAAAGCACTCACATGTTTGCACGCGAACCAAAGGAAAGAGCAATTGTTCAATTTGTTTGAGGCAAAACATGGAAAAGCAAATAGAGGTTGGCCGGAGCCACAACTCTCATGGAAAATGCTCTCAAGAGCTCTTTTTGTCAACTCATGCTCAATGGAGGTTGACATGATGAAGCGTGAGCCATTACACACAAAATTCCATAAAAAGAAATTGTGTGCATGGTAGATGAATGCATCATCCATTATGACGCATCTATCCATTTGCACATCACCAAACACACCAAAATCAAAAGGAATGTATGACATATGTGAGTGGTCAATATGCAAAAGGAAGGGAAAATTCTCAACATGGCAAAAGGAAGAATCTCCAAAGTTTGAGAAAGCTATGGGGCCATTCTCATAGGACATCATATCAACATTATTGCAAACCAAGCATTGGAAAGAGAAATTGTTCAACTTCTTGGATGCAACAATGGGAGAAAATTCGAAAGTTTCATAACAAGGCATGTATATGGAAAGATCATCACAAATAGGTAATTCCGCATAATCAACATTGGTTTGAAACAAGGTATCACATGGGAATATGAAAGAAGCATAGGTGACATCAAAATGATCCTCCATAGCATGCAAGCCATCACAAGTCATCATGTCCACTAGTGGGATCATGGCATCATCAACACCCATATGCGTACCTTTGTAGTCCCGCTCATGTGAAGTAGGTGTTGTGGTAGAGGTAGCGGCGTCCATGTGGCCGACTTGTACATCTTCATGTAAGCATGGGGTGACATCGTCTTCATCCTCCATGTACATCTTTTCCATAATAGGCAACATCATGTCGTGGCTTGGCGTCTCAACATCCATGGAACCTAGCACAACATGAGTAAACACACTAGAGGTAGAGGGTAAGTTGTTAGAAATCGAAATGGCCTCACTTAACCTATCAACTACCTCTCCCAACTCAAGTGGTGTATCACTCATTCCCTCAAAGTGGAAGCACTCAATCTCGCATATGGTGGAGGCACTCAACTCACTTGCACTCTCACTCAAGTGGGCTAGGTGGCTCTCATGCTCACATAGGATTGGTACCATCTCATCTTGCAAACACATAGAGATAGGCCTGGTAGACTCAACTCCATTCGCCGCCTTGGTTGAAGGGAAATTCCCATGCTCAACCTCCTCAACCTTTTCGCCTCCAAAGGTGAACGCCGTAGGGTGGGCATCATCACTCGACTCCTTTGCCGAAGGGAACATCCCATGCTCGGCATCTCCACTTGACTTGACGTCCATAGTGGTAGCATCCTCCATGCTCGCCTCCTTGGTCGAAGGGAAAATCCCATGCTCGACCGTCTTCTCGCCATCTTCTTGGCCACCATCTTGTAGTGGAGTCGACAATAAGCTCGGTGAAGTCTCATGTGAGGGCTTGAAGAACTTGGATAACCCGGCAACGAACTCCTCGCGGATGGTCTTGAGGTCGGTCATGAGCTTGTCGCTATCGGCGTCGGCCTTGAGCTTGGCTTGCTCGATCTCGAAGTTGGAATTGTCGGTGTCGCGCTTGGTCTTCCACTCGTCGAGGATGGCCTTGAGTTTGTCCAATTCCTTCGTGTAGCTTGATCTACTCTTGGACGTCCTTTCGGTTGTGGCACGCGGAGGGGACTCCATATAATGTGTACTTGCCACCATCTTGTATGTTGATGTAGACGCGTGATGGCGTGGCCTTGAGTAGCTTGTGTCCTCATAGTGATGTCGATGATGATCATGAGTAGACGTACGCCGATGAAGATCCTTGGTGATCCTTGACGAAGACTCGTGTGCATAGGCACTTTGCGTTGGCCGCCGTCTTGAGGGCGAAGTAGCTTGACGTCGAGGAGGAGGGTGTGTCTCCTTGTCCTCTAGGCGTAGATGCCTTGTGCTCCGTCCCCTTGAGCTTGAAGTAGGTGCTTGACAGCGGTGGCGCTCTTGAGTTCGTGGCCTTGAGGATCGTCGAGGTGGGTACTCATCGTCGGTGTCGTCATCTACATGATGTGTAGCGTGTCGTTGGGGATCCTTGACGTGCCTTGAGGAGTCGTAGTCCATGTAGGGTCCCGCCACATCATTGGAGTTGTAGTCATTGTAGTGGTCCGCCGTGACGTTGATGCTTGAGGGGTCGAAGTCGGTGTAGCTCTCCATGTCATGGACGGTCGCGGCATCATAGTCGTAGTGGTGTTGGTGCTCCACCATGTAGTCCATGCTCATGGAGGTGTCGTCGATGTCGTGGTCCACCATGTCATCCATGCTCGGGGCGCCGTAGTCATTGTCGCTCATCATGTCATCCATGCTTGGCGCGCCGTAGTCGTTGTCGCTCATCATGTTCTCATCATCATGGCCTCCATAGGATGCTCCGCTCTCACTAGACATGGTCAATCACAAGACAAGTGTAAATATATGTGGAGTGGAAGGAACTAAGAAACCAACCTCACCTAGTAGATAGTATTGGAACTAGTGGACCATGCCAAGAGAAACCGATATACAAGAATGCGGGTGACTTGAATTTCAAAGATCCAAACGCAACTCCAAAACACACACGGCTTATGAGTGGATAGGTATGAATTGTGGAAAGCAAATGGAACAACCGGAAACCAAGATATTGTAAAGGCAAGAAGAGAACCACGATGACCACAAAGCAAATACAAGTCGATCTCAAAGGATATGAGTGAAGCTCATACAAACACACGCTATGATAAGAAGGACTCGTGCAACCAAAAATGAGCTAGTGATGGACCTAGCGAAGACTAAAGCTCAAGTTGCACAAGTACGAGAGAAACCAACTCGATTGCAAATATTGGTGGGCTACAAGATTTGCACAAAGATACCACACCTATGAATTTTTCATCGAGCTTGCGCGACTACTATAAGAGATTAGGCAATGAGGCTCTTTTCTTTTTATTTTCTCTCTTTTGATTCTTTTCTATTCTCTTTTGGCCTCTTATTCTCTTATTCTCTTTTTGCCTCTCACTATGCTTGCCAACAAGAATTATATCAACTAGCGCATACTAGGTTTGCTCGGAACACTACGAGGTATCAAGTGTGCGAAGCCCAAGCAATCATAGATGAGCAAGTCTCAATAGGTAAGATAGGCACAAATGGCTTGGCTAACAAGTGATGCAAGGTGGGAGAAGAAATGGGGAAGTTATACCTTTTGTCGACGATCTTCACCCGTGGAGTGGAATGCCTCTTCCTTGACCACGAAATATGGTGGCAATAGATGATGGATCAACCGCTATGGTGAGGTAGAGCTTGTCGGTAGCTTCGATTAGAGACGAAAATCACCAAAAACGGAGTCCAGAGTGAAAAGTTATGGCCAAAACAAAATTTGCAGAGAGGCCGGCTGGGAGGCCGGTTGCCTCAGCTAGGGGGCCGGCCTGGGAGCCGGCCTAGGCCGGCCGGGAGGCCAGCTGGCTCTACGTTCCCGTGACGCGAAAATGGGCGATTTGGGCGGAAAAAACGGCCTGAAAAACACCAAATCGGAGGGGAAATCAAAAAAATTTGGCCATGGGAACACAAAGGGAGGTAGATCAACAAGTATAGCAATGGATCCATGGATCAAAACCTACCAAAACTCACTCAAATCTCAGATCGATCCAAAAGCAATTTGGGGCTATTTTTGGTGGAAATTTTCGAAATTAAAAAAATCAAAGAATTTTTTTGTGTATTTGGGGGTGGAAATAAAGGCAAATCCGTGGCAACCCTTGCTCTGATACCATATGATGTAGCGGTTGGCCCGATCTTCATGGATTTGAGGTGGGAAAGAGGATGAACACGAAGAACACGGAGGTGGAAATGAAGAACACGAGGGGAAAAAGGGCAAATCGTGGGGATAACTCGCGAAGCCTACAAGGGAGAATCACCCGGCAACAAACCCCCAACGGAGTAGCCTCCGGATCCCAAAACCCAAGTCAACAACACGCTTAATGAAACCAATTTCTCTTACCGGCCGGTCCACCGATCCAATAGAATCCTTGAGGGAAAGATTGGCTTGTTCTACTAGAATCACCGCAGTGAGAGAGTAGCTACAAGAAGAGGTACATCATCCTCCGCGGAGGAACCCATCACGGGAAGGAGCAACGCTCAACTCTCAAGTTCATTCATCTCTACCCTCAAATGGAAAAGGGGAAAAGCTATTTATAGTCTAGTACAAAACAGGAGGGGGGGGGGGTCCGGCCTGGGGGCCGGCCTGGAGGCCGGCAGCGCCTGGTGGGGGTCCGGCCTGGGTGCCGGCCTAGGCCGGCCTGAGGCCGGCTGCATCGGGAGGTGGCCCGGCCTGGGTGCCGGCCTAGGCCGGCCTGGAGGCCGGCTGCGTCGGGAGGTGGCCCGGCCTGGGCCGGCTGGGAGGCCGGCCGGCGCTGGGGGTGGTCCGGCCTGGGGGCCGGCTGGGAGGCTGGCTGGCCTGCCTCCGCCTCTTTCTTCCTCTTCTTGTCCTTGACGCTTCCTCCTCCTCATCCACGCGTACGCCTTGGATGAAATCAACTCTTGGGCTTCCTCGGCACCTCCCATCGGCTTCGTATCCATCGTGTCAAACCTAGCAATGCAAATGGGCGGATGCTCAAGTAGCATACCATTCCAAAGGGTAGGAAATGAGATCTCGAAGAGGAAGGAGTTCACCTTTGAAGTCCATGGTGACTTGGCATGTGTCGGATGGCTTGTCATAGTGATGGACGAGGGTTGGGCTACATCAACCTCCCAATTGTAGGCACAATTGGGGGTGCCGGACACTCGTCCGACGCTTTATTTTTTCCCTCCCACACCGGCACTCTCTAAACGGCCGGACCCCAAAGCAAATGATCAAATCGAACCCAAAATATACAATTGCCGGCCAGGGCACGAATGTTTCGGCCAAATAGTTTCACTGGCCAACACAGGCACGGCCAAATGGTTTTACCGGCCAACACAGGGCATGGCCAAATAGCTTCGCCGGCCAACACAGGCACGGGCAACAGCCTCACCGGCCATCACAGGCACGGCCATCAACAAGTTTTGCCACCAAAATACGTCTAGACGCTGGGGTCACATAGAAATCATTCTTCTTGGGTGTCGGCATCCTCGGCCCTTTGTTTCCTCGCCTTCATGATGCGCGCGACCTCCTAGGTAAAGTACTCTTGCCGTTCCGCCGGCATGCTTGACGTGTCTATAGCCATGATCTTGAGCTCCCGATTTTCTTGCATCTCCTTGATCTTCATCTCTTTCACCCCTCTTAATTCTTGCAGCTCCTTCATCTTGTGGCATTGCACGGTTTAGTACATATCCCACCTCTCGTTGTTCGCTACGTACATCTTCTCTTTGAGAACGTTGGAGGATGCCATGAACGTGGCAAGAGACTCTTGTAGGGCGGTAGTCGCCCCGGCCTTGTGTGCCGCCGCCTTCGCCTTCTTGTTCCCAGTTGGCCGTGGTGTTGGCCTGGGCCCCGGAATCTGGGTTTCATCGACACCACCACCTTGGCTAATGGACGCACGCAATGCACCCCATTTTTTGACAATCTTGAAGCACTTTCCAACAATGCATGTATTTGAAGGCCTTGTTCTTGTTCAACTCTTGATACATCTCGATAGTTTCATTCAACTAAATCAAAAGAGACATGTTAGATGAATAATATAAACTTTGGTGCATGCCAAATAGAGGGGAGGTTTGGATTAGCATCTTACTACGTCGACTTGGTTGGTGCCACTCTCGTTTCTTGTCTTCACTTGATCATAACATCCATGAAACCTGTTGACGGCCTCTCGTATGGACCCCCACCGCTTCTCTATTGCGTTACCTTGCGACGTGGAGGCACATTCAGTGGCGGGTACGCCGTCCTCTTGAGGAAGTCTTTGTGAATGGGGTCCAATACGAATTACTATTTTGTTGTGCGCCGATGATGGAGTCTTGGCTTACCCCCATCCATGCCACACACAAAGCCGCATCCTCCTTTGGTCTCCATGTCCTTCCTCTATTCCCCTTCGACAGCTTGATATTGTCGCCGGTTTCAACATCGTGCACAACCTGGCTCTCCTCCTCCTCCCCGCACTCCTCCTCCTCCTCCTCGCCCTCATCCTCTCGGCCGTGTTCGTAATCGTCCTGGGTGAGGTCGTCTAGAGGGTTCGTGCCACGGATAATATTGTTCATGGCATCCTAGTTTATCAATGTTATTAAATGCAATTCAAACTACCGTCAAGATCATTAAATGCACAATTCAAAGTGCCGGCGAGATCGTTAAATGCACAACTCAAATAGCCGAGCCACACAAAAATGATCAAAACGTACCTCGCCAGCCGCCATTCCGCCGAGCACGTACGCGGCGTCTGTTTCGTCATCACCGAACAGCTGCGTCGGCGCTACGGCCGCGGTGTCTACAGATCGAAGAAGCGTAGGCGAGTCACTGAAGTGGGCGTCCTGGTTGAGGTCGATGCCTCGATTGTCGACCCCCTCGTCCGGCGAACTGGAGAAGCATGATGGCTGGAACGCCGGCATCGATGGATCGTTGAAGTAGTTCGGGGAAGACGGCGACGATCGGCGAGGAGGGCGAGCCGATGAGCTCCTTTCGCTCGGGCCGCATACAGATTGGCCGGCGAGGAGCTCCACTTCCGCTTCCCTCAATTTCTCGCGATGTCGCCGGCCTGCTCGTAAAGCGGAGGCCGCCGACCGCAACTCATCCGCGTTGAACGGCAACTCCAGTTCTTCCGCCTTCATCGCCGGTGACTTCATCACCACGGCCCTCGTCACCCCCTTTGCCTTGGCGGATTTGCTTTGAGTGGGCTTTCTCAGACCCACCGGCGCCATCGGAGCCGACGAGAGGTTGGAGACGATGATCTCACCGGCGGCGGCGACGACCAAGGAGAAGCGGTGGGCGGCGGCGACGGCGAGGCAGTGGAAGGGGAGGGGTTTGTGAGAATGGAGAGAAGATTTGGCGGCCGGCGCGGTAATAGAGAGGAGGTTTTGGTGGCCGGCGGCGGCAATGTTGGGGGGAAATTTCGCGCCATTCGCTTCGTGTGTATGACGGGCAGGCCATAACTGTCGGAGGTTCGGGTCGGACAGTGTCCGGCACCGCGAAGGCAGCCCCCAAAGTTCGAGGCCCTGTTCGCGGTGCAGGACAGATTTTGGGCCGAACAAAGGCGGTGTGGCCTGTTTTTCTGTCCGGTGCCCCAAAGGAGCTTTACGGCCACGGCCCCTTTTACGACCCCCGTGGAGATGTTCTAAACCTGGTAAATGATCGTTGGTTAGGTTGGATGGCTTCGATCATGTCTACTGGCACCTCCTCCATCTTATTGAATGGTTCTCCGGGGAATTTTTTTTTGCTTGCAAGCGTGGTGTTAGGCAAAGAGATCCCTTGTCCCCAATCCTTTATGTCGCAGGCTCTGATCTTCTGCAATCCATGGTGAATCTCTTATTTCAGCAAGGAATCATCCTGAACCTTTACACATCCCGGGTGAGTATTTTCCATTATGCAATATACGCGGACGACACGCTCCTCATCATGCAAGCATGTCCGAACCAATTGAGAGCCCTCAAAGATTTACTCCATGAGGTTGCTTCTGCCACAGGTTTGCGTGTGAATTATTCAAAATCATGCATATTATCAATTAACGTTTCAGATGAAAAAAATGAGGGAGCTAGGTTTAGTCCTTGGCTGCGCAATTGGAACCCTCCCTTTTTCTTATCTCGGACTCCCGCAGGGCACATCGAGACCTATAAGAGACCTTGCACGGGTCAGTGACCAGATCGAACGCAGGTTGAATACGTGTGCTCGTTTCCTTCCTCATGCTGGCAGACTGATGTTGGTTAATTCGGTTCTATCTTCCCTTCCAACTTATCTCTAAGTTCTCTAAAACTCCCCAAAACCTTCATAAAGAATTGTGACCGTGCGAGGCGTCACTGCCTTCGGGACAATCGGGAGGACTCAACCTCTTTTGCTGGTTTGGCAGCCTGGAACAAAGTGTGCAGATATAATTGGGAATGCAGACAAACATGAACTGGTAGAAATTTGCAGTAGAAAAGGAGGTCTTACCCCAAGTAAAAGATTTTCTATCAACTATATCATGGTTGGTCTGAGAAAGCTTGGAACTCTTCATATGCCTCGACTGTGAGAGGCAGCGAGAACATAGTACGCAGGTTATCGAAATTGACCATTGTATTAACACTCGAATATTGGTTCTCAGCAAAGGAGAAAAGGCAAGGGAACCGATCAGCCAGCAGGTCCTCTCCTGACCAGAATCCTTCCAGAACAAAACTAAAGATCCATTCCAATTGAACATGAAGTAGTGCTGCGATATATTTTCACCATAGATTGACCAAATTAGCTTGATCCAGGGGATATGCTATTTACGAAAGAATTTATGGAGTTGTTTTAAAAGCAGGCCTTTGTTTTGTCGAAAAAATTAAAAAGGTACTTCTAAGTTTCGAAAAAATCTAAAAATAATTAGCTATATGCTCATGTGTTGCAATTGCACAAACAACTATTGTATCTTGTGGGAGAGTTATGCGAGTGTGATACACCGTTTGTGCACCGATCTGATGCAAGGTGACACCCTCCTTAGAACCTGATCGGCATTGCTACAGTACAGAGATGAGCAGGGGCCGTGATCTTCGCCGAGGCGTCCTACTCCCTGTGATCACCGGGCGTAGGTTAGTCTTCTCATGCTTTGCACGGAGTATCTAGTAAGTTAGCCACCATAGAAATTCCCTATTAGTGATTGTTTATCTCATAGCCTTTCTCTCTGCATGCTCATGTGGACATGTCTATGTAGATTTGTATAGTCAATGCCCACTTTGAAAGTAACATCATATCATTCCTGCAAGGACCTATCTAGCCCGGCCAGCCTGGTTGCCCGCCACCGTTGCTCGAACTCCAATTGCCTATCAACTAGCCGATCACCATCTGCTGCCTTTGTAGTCGGGCGATTTGGGGCCGAGGGCCATGATACTATATTTTGGGGTGCTGAAAAACTGTTGTAGTTGAAGCAGTGGCATGTTTAGAGTTGAGGTGTTTCTGTAAAACTTGTGATGATGGTTCGTTGATGAAATGGAACCGGGGATGGGCCTCCCTATGAATCTAAAAAACTAGCCGATCACCACAGCTGAAAAGCCATAGTCGTCTTTATCGCCGCACCGAAGTGGTCTATCGATACTCATGAAGTTTATCAGAATTGATAGTTCCAGCTAATATTTTTTTAAATAAATAATATGGCACCACAATCAGTGAGAGCCATCTTAAAGTTCAACGACATAAGATAGGTGAGAAATAAACCACTCAAGTCCTAACCTCTGTCCACACCGGCCAATGCATCATGACACAGCTCTATATATGGCAGAGTACATGCTGGTATGAGATAACCTAGAGAAGCTATCAAGGCATCTTCTTTCCTAGGGATGCATTTCTTGGAATTAGGCTAACTTGATGCTACTAGAAAGACCATACCTTCTTTCAAATGCAGGCAAAGGCATGGTCTCAACATATATGTTGGAGCTAGGTAGCTACGCTTGGGAGGCAATAGGAATCAATGGAACCCTGATATGACCTGACTTTCTATT
Organism: Puccinellia tenuiflora; assembly: GCA_012064385.1. Classification (NCBI taxonomy): domain Eukaryota; kingdom Viridiplantae; phylum Streptophyta; class Magnoliopsida; order Poales; family Poaceae; genus Puccinellia; species Puccinellia tenuiflora. Next base: position 534,199 of record QRDG01001475.1, on the reverse strand, counting down.
CCTCCTATTCAATCTTTGCTCATCGTTTGACGCACTTGAATTTTCTTACATCTTGTAGGTCGACCGCCCACCGAATGGATGCATCTCTTCTCAAGCAAAATTTGTAGCAAAAGATCAAGAAGGAGTACTGCTGGGAGGAGGAGCAGGGCCGCGCGTCTTTACAGTGCGATGGTCGGGATTCACTGCCAGTGTTGACTTGTCGTCTTCTAAAGAGCTAGACTGGATTAAAAAAACACACATTTGGTGGCTTCGCACCCATTAGACAATATGTGTAGTGTTTCCCAATCTGTCAGGAGCAGCAAGTTCAGCTGAACCATGTGTAGAGTGTACTATTTTACCTGCTAGGGGTGCCGCATTTACATATGAGTATTCTTCTTTCTGAATCAGTAGAAAGTGATATTAAGAAGCTAGAGGCCAGTTGAGGACTCCCCTACGGAATTGTTTAATCACATGGTGGTAGGTTTTGGTCGACATAATAATCCTCTTCGGTAGTACACACCACAATGGCATCCACAATTTTTTTGATAATGGAAAATATTAATATCAAGATTATAAAAACTACACCTGGCCTCAACAACAAAGTAATAACAAGAGGACATCAAATATGGACACAATCAAAGGTAAAAGAAAAGGAAAAAAAATCCTGCTACAATGATCAGCGACTCATAGCAGGAGAAATCAACCACCACCATTGGAGTTGGACTACATAATAAGTTCCCAACAACAATGGCTCTAGGACGGAAGAGTGCACACGCGCCATCATCAACCAATCTTACTACCACATTAAGATCATACGTGTTCACAACTGAGAAAGTCCAACCCACGCCTTCAACAAGGAAAGGATTAGAATTCCCCATTTTTTAGGTACAACAAGGTCAGACCAAGGATTATCACGCCAAAAATAAAGACTCGATGCTCAATAAGAAACACCAAAAGATTAGTCACCCTCTACCATCACCCCCACTTTTCGAGAATCATTGCAATGCAACAATTAATCGTCACGCTCAAAAAGCTAGCCGCACAGATGGTTTTGACGGTAACATCACCACGCAAACATAGACATGTTCACACAACGCATTGTGAAGCATCATCATTGACACATCACTGTGTCCACACATGTAGATAGCTGCTGCCACGCATAGCCCCAACATGGATGTCGCCACAAGGTCGGAAATCTTGACCGTGTAAAGCGAGCTTTCGAGCTGACATCGTTGTTGTGCCCATATCAAGTAATCCATGTCACTGTCGAACTGTATGAGAGTTGCATGATGTGAGGCATGTCGTGTGCTGCCTCGCCGGAGAGCTGATGCTCATGTGGGTAGTCTAGTGAATACTCACCTCCATATCGATGGTCATCGCATGGATGTGCTCGCCGGAGAAGAAGAAGTAGATCAGTAATTTTCCTTTCAGTGTACGTTGTTGTTCTTTCAATGTAAAATTCTCATGCGAACTTGTGTTTTCCTTTCCGTTTGAATACCCAGTATCAGTTTCGTGGATCTGTTCTGCCCCAATTCATCTCCTATTGGATAATCATTTTCTAGCTTTCCGGATACAATTTATCTGGTACGAGATTTTCTGGTATCTGCTAGAGTTGCTCTTAGAGGGATAACTGTCCCAAACCTCATAGTTCATGCGACTAAACACTGCCCACTAGTTGATCCGAATCGATAGTTTCAGGTAATAATTTTTTGAAAATAAATATGGCACCGCAATCAATGAGAGGCATCTTAAAGTTAAAGGACATAAGATAGGTAAGAAAGAAACCCACTCAAGTCTCGACCTCTGTCCATACCGGCCGACGCATCATGACGCTGCTCTATATATTTCAGAGTACGTGCTGGTATGGGCTTCTCTAGAGAAGCAGTCAAGGCATATCTTCTTTTCTAGTGATGCATTTTTTGGAATTAGGCTAACTTGATGTAACTAAAAGACCATATCTGCTTTCCCATGCTGTCAAAGGCATGGTCTCCACATATATGTTGGAGCTAGATAGCTACGCTTGGGAGGCAATAGGAATCAAAGGAACCCTGATATGATCTGACGTTCTGTTCCGCCTATTCAATTTTTGCTCATCGTTAGACGCACTTGAATTTTCTTACATCTTGCGGGTCGATCGCCCATCGAATGGATGCATCGCTTCTCAAGCAAAATTTGTAGCACAAGACCAGGCAGGAGCAGCGCTGGGAAGAGGAGCGGGGGTCGCGCATCTTAGTTTACAATGAGGGTTCCGTCTATTCAAACACACGTGACCTTTTGACACACTAGAATACATTGAACCACTAGATGCAATATCACTCAGAAATTCATTAGCGCTCCTTGCACAAAGCAATATACACATGGTGAATTCACATAATGATGTACTCCATGGTTGACTAGTAGAGCGAATGCAGGAAGACAAGCAGCGCAATGTATCGGCAAATTAGCGCTACACACTGGCTGATCCGACTTAATTAGTTGCAGGTAATAAAATATTGGATTGCTCATCGTTTGACACACTTGAATCGCCCATCGGATGGATGTATCTCTTCTGAAGCAAAATTTGCTGCACAAGGTCAAGAAGGAGCAGCGCTGGGAAGAGTTCACCGTCCTAGTGTGGCGGGGCCCTGCTACTGCTAGCAGCGTGGGATATTTGGCGTGAGGATTTTTCAGCGCGAGGAGTTATCGGTAGCCGCACTTTTTTTTTTTTTGCAAAACACGTATGCTCACATACACGTGCATACACTCATCGCTATGAACGCACACATGCACATCCTATCCATATGAGCATCTTCGAAAGACTGAGTCAGCAATCGAGTTTTGAGATTAGCGAAGTCACCATAGACGACTCGCTGTCGACGGGAACGTCGCCTTCCACTGAAAAATATTCATCCTAAATTAGAAACACCAGTGTCAAACCTAGGGTTTGAACTCTGGCGGGCTGAGGGTACAACCACCCACCTAACCATCCTACCATAGGCAGGTTCTCTCGGTAGCAGCACTTGTGGTACGCATCCGAGACAAGACGGCCTTGTGGAACGTGACGGGTCCTCTATTCCTTTCGACCCGGGCTGAATTTTGCCATGTTTTTCTATTTCTTCTGGGTGACATATAGGGCACTTGCCACATGTTTTTCCAACCCTAGAACTTTTGTAACACCTTTTTTTAGCTGTTGTAACACCTTGTAATCAATGAACTTAGCAGCTCTCCTAGAGAGCTGGCATTAAAAAAAAAATTAGCATCCCTTCGTGGGCCCGCTAGCGAAAGTGTGAATCCCATGCAATTTAACTGCCAATGAATGTGTTACACAGGATTGACAAGTCTCATGGTAGATTTTTGTGGCACCACAACTCCTACCATCTCAAGCCCCCCCACCCCCCACCCCCTCGCTCCGAGCTGCATCAGAGCGCCCGACCTCCTATAGGCCATCCGGTCTCCACTCTTCCTCGCCGTCACCGATGGACATCGATGGGCAAAGCCTATGTGGCGTGGCGGTGGAGAGACAGTCCCCTAAAGAGATTTGGGCAGCCCAACGTCGGTTTTCGATCTGGTGGCTACAACGGCTAGCTTTCGATAGCACGGACAGATGCACCGGGCTGGCGGTGGTGCGGTGACGGATCTTTCAACTCTATCGGCGTCCGACTCATGGGCGTGTAAGCGTTTTCGCGTAGGCATAATGTTTGTTTGTCGGGATCGCGGGTTCAAGATGGTCGGTCAAAGTTGTGCTTAGACGCGCTTTGGGCCGATGGCGGCGGCGTCCATGGACGCCCTGGGAGAAATCCTAGATCCAGGTGTTCCAAATATTATGGCAGCACGCTAAGTTGATGAAGATTTAAAATTATAGAGATGGAAAAAACACATTATTAATATAGAATGACACAGTGAATCGTATAGGTACTAAAGAAACAAGAATCGGTAAAAATTATTTGGCTCCACCATGGTGAAAACATGGTTCTGTCATGTTATTGAGTATTTTGAATGAACTGTTACTGTGTTTATCGAGTTATTTTGTTCCTCTTCTCGGGCACCAGTTTCCAGATACGAGGGCTCTTTCATGGAGACGGCGGCAGGGGAGGCGGCGCTCCGGCGGCGAGGACTTCATGCTGCACCACCCCGGACAACGCCCTGGCTTGACGGTAGGTGGTGCGTCGACGTGTCGCCAGCTGCGAGAACTTCATGTTGCGCCACCATGGACAACGCCCTGGCCACGACCTCCATCAGTTCTTCTGCATCTGCATATATTCCTCCAGTGATTGCAGTCTGGAGCTTTTTTCTAGTTTCAGTGTTCCTACGTGTATGTTACGAATAAATGCACAGATTTCCAAGGTGTATGATATACTATGACGTGTTACTTGGCTGATTCATTTACATTGTTCTACTTTGAGCAAACATGTGATATTTGGTACCTAAATCAAGTTGACGCCAATTTCTCTATTACTATGTAACCATCAACAGCAACTCTACAAAATTTATACTCGTAAGAACCACAGTTTTCACCAAACAACATGTTAATCTTCGACGAATCACACACCATATTCATACAAATATTTGGAAGCATAGGACAACATAATCATCCAATTTTACAACAACACAAGACACAAGATTCAGACAAAAGGCGAGATATATCCAGAGAACAACCCGATATATCCATCCAATTTTATGACCACACATATGACATAAGATCTTCATACAATATATTCCAAATTAAAAGCCTTGACAAGATTTGAATCCAATATAATTAAACATGAAAGTTTGACAAGATAAACATGTTCAGAACTAATGTTGGCAGATAGCTTCATGTTTAGTGTCTCACGACTCGTACAAAATAAGAGTCCTTGGGGCTGGCGCACCGCTGCACCTATCACTGGCTCTGAACCCGTCGAGGTATGGCTCGTATTCTGCTGTGTCCCCCATCCCTGCCGCCGGCACGCCACCAACCTTGCTGCTGTTGTTGGTCTCCAGGTCGCGGCCCCGCTCTCATATCGGGTGTATCAGGAGGAACTGGTTCGAACCGACCAGTTCAGACGTTCTGAAGCGTGCATGGCTGGTCCTGACAATGGCCCTACTGATTAATAGGCCATTAGGGCCGCTAATGACGTTGCACCTGTTCTGTAAAACTAGTTAAGTCTACGTCAAAGTGTTTTTGGCCCAGTAGTTCAGACTACATCATTTGGCAGTATTCACCAAATTTCTTGTTTGTTCTCATCGCTACATCATTCTGAGCTGGAATTGAGACGGGAAAAAAGTTATGTATCTAAGTGCAAAAACATGACTCATAAAACTGAAATAATGACATCTCGCTTACCATTCTGATTCACCTTAATGGCCACATTCCACCTACCCAGAGTTCCTTCTTGCATTCCTCATTGTCCTTGTGTATCTGCATCTTTGGTTACAAGAGAGGAATAATGAACAATATTTCAGACAACCAATTCCATCGGATTCTTAGAACCAAATCTTTATGTACAAAGTTTGATGCATCAAATCATCATAATCATATACTCCCTCCTAGAGTTTATTTGCCAATATTTTAAGGGGCCAGGTCTTGGATACAAAAGTTTGAACATTACTTTTCGGTGTACCAAGTTACGGATTGGTACAAGGTAGAACTTTCGTCTATGCACCTTAGGGGGAGAGCTGAAAGCTGGTACAACAGTTTCTTAGTGAATAGGGGACAAGTATCTTGGCAAGAGTGAATTCAAGAGATTGTAGAGAGGTTTGAGGTAAGAAATGTGGTTAGTGTAGTTGATGAGTTTAATCACCTTCACTTGCGGATCGTTCGCGAGTCGAACTCGCTCTCTTGCCACGCCTTTGACTCACGAACTCGAGTCGGACTCATTCACTGCTGACTTTTTTGAGGATCGTTCGCTCTTCACTCTCTTCCTATTACCCGCAGGGAGCGCAGCAACCGACAGTGCATATTATCATATCCGTTCCCCTAGCCATCGAGCAACTGCGAGAAACACCGCGCCCGTGCCCCCGTCGCTCGCCAGAGCAGTTCTGGTGTTAAAGGATCGGTCCTTCACTTGCGGATCGTTCGCGAGTTGAACTCGCTCTCTTGCCACGCCTTTGACTCACGAACTCGAGTCAGACTCATTCACTGCTGACTTTTTTGAGGATCGTTCGTTCTTCCTCTCTTGCTATTACCCGCAGGGAGCACAGCAACCGACGGTGCATATTATCATATCTGTTCCCCTAGCCATCGAGCAACTTGAAAGTGCATGGTTGCCCCATGCATGATTTTGGTAATTAATGACAATCTCTATGGACTAATATTTGTATTGAGCTATATTTGTAGGTTGTCCATTAGCTTGCTTGTTCTCCATTTATTGGAGTCGAGGTTAAGGGAAGAAGAAAAGTTTGTGTTGATCAAGACTTTGTGCGGGTTGATCATCACTCAAGGCCAAGTGAAGATATGCCGAAGTGGTGCTTCTCCCATCTTGGTTTATGGAGGAGCAACAAGTGAAACTTCACCGAGCAAAGCGCAATGAAGAAAGGTGGTGCGTCTTGAGGAGTTGAAGATCGTCTTCATCGACCTCAAGTGGGTTTTTGCGCAAGGCAAAGGTATGATCTTGATAGGGTTTCTATTTTACCGGTCTCATGTTGTTTAGTGAGAGACCGGGTTATAGGATAGATAACCGTACTATCAAGAGGGGCTCTCGACCGTATCATGATCGTATCGTCGTAGATAGCATAAACCTTTGCATCCATGCAATCATCTTTATTGGTTCTTATTTGTCTCTTATCGTGGTGTGGTCTTGGTGCTTGTCGTGCTTGTCATGACAAGGCTAAGGTCACCGAAAACGGTTTTCATATGCGTTCCCTATTGCGTTTTCGGTATTGGAGATTTTGCCGGTTTATCCGTGCGGGAGATTTCTCTCTTCCATTTAGTTGCAAAATCTCCATTGCTTGTTTGCCATTTTCAAAGGTAGCATTTGTCGTCCTCTTTCCAACAAAATTGGTTTTACTTCATTCGGACGTCAATTGCAAAAGTTATAGAATTTCCGGTTTGCGAAAATGAGTTTTTTAACTTTCCCCATTTGGTTTTATAATATTTTCTTGGACTATGATGTTTCTCTGCATATTCTTGTTGTGCTTGTTGTGACGATTCCAACGAGTCCAAGATTATCGAAAACGGAGTTTGTATGCGAAAGTTATTGCGTTTTCGGTTCGATCGAATTTTCAAAACAGAAAATCAAAAGAGAAAAAAGGGGGGCGAAGCAGCCGGCCAGGCCGGGCATATGGCCGGCCCATGACCGGGGCCTCTCAGTTTCCTGGCCGGCCATCATGGCCGGGCCAGGCCATGGCCGGCCCACCCATTTTCCCTATATGGCCTTCCCGGCCATTCCCCCGGCCAGGCCGGCCCGATGGCCGGCCTTTCACGTTTTTGCCTCCAACGGGCAGATTTCTGCCCTCCCTTTTAAGTGGTCTTCTTCCCCATTTTAACTCCAACTTTTGGCTACCATTTGAGCTCTTCTTCATCCATTGTTGCCATCTCTCTTGAGCTTTAGATCTCTCAATCCCTCCAATATTTCTTGCTACTTTTTGAGGGAAAAAGAGAGAGGAGGTTTAGATCCACGTTTCCACCGATCAATTTCTTCTCTAAGTGAGGGGAACTCTTTGGATCTAAATCTTGGGGTTGCTTTGTGTTCATCCCCTTTGTTCTTCCTCTCTTATTCCCTCCAAAGCATTTGTTGCTTGGTTGGAATTTGGGAGTGAAGGACTTGACCACTTTGTGTGTTCTTGCCTCTTGCATTTGTTGCATCGGGTTGTGCTCCCCACGGTGATTCGTGGGATTGAAGGTTGGGAGCTTGTTACTCTTGGGTCATTGGACCCTAGACGGTGGTGCCGCGAAGACTTCGGCTTGTGGAGCTTCGGCACGCTTTGGGAGCCCCCAATTGAGTTGTGGGTGTGTGCCCCAAAAGTTGTAAGGGCTCCGGAATCCGCCCCGAAGGATTCCGATAGTGGAAGGTGAACCAAACCTTCGGGTGCGGTTCATCGGAGAATAGGGTGAGGCCTTTGTGGCATCTTGAGTAGGCCTTTTGTGGCGAGCTCACACCCCTCCAACGAGACGTACTCCCTTAACAAGGAGGAACTCGGGAATAAATCTTCGTCTCCGCGTGCCTCGGTTATTTCTATACCCGAGCTTTTACTTATGCACTTTACATTGTGATAGTCATCGTGCTTGAAGTCTATATCTAGCTATCACCTTGTTGCTTGTCTTGCTTAGCATAAGTTGTTGGTGCACTTAGGCAAACCTAGTATTTTAGGTTGTTAGATTGTTAATTTAAACACGTAGTTTTATTCCGCAATTATCAAGCCCCTAAATAGAAAAAGTTTTAATCGCCTATTCACCCCCCCTCTAGGCGACATCCGGGCATAGTTGTTCTTTCAATTGGTATCAGAGCCTCGTCTCTCTTGTTTGGCTTTACCGCCTAGAGAGTAAAGATGTCGTCTAGGGATTTAGTGCACAATTCCTTGTTTAGATTTAATGGCACAAATTTTAATGTTTGGAAAACTCATATGCTTAATCAGTTACGGGTCTTGGACCCCAATATTGAGCGTATCTTAGATATAGGTTTTTCTCCTCCAAAGGATTACGAAAGTACGACTTTAGAGGATGAGAAAAACTTATATCTAGATGCTCTAGCATCTAATGAGTTTTGCAAATTTGTGAGTGTTGTAGTTTTTGAGTCAATCATGCCTCTCCGGGACACTCATGAATTATGGACAAAGCTTCAAGACAAATACGGCAAGTCCAACACTATTGAGGATGATTGCTCTCCCTCCACCTCCGGCCGTGACGAGCTCTCGTCTTCATCTACTTCACCAAAATGTGGTAAGCCACAAACTAATGTGATGGTGAGTAGTGATGGGGTTTGCAATTTGGATAGTGAGCTCATTGTTGATGATCATTTATCTCTATCTTGTTGCAATGCTTCATCTATGGACCTAAACACACATAGCACTATAATGATTTACATGCTAGTGTTGATAGTCCTTGCATATCATCCAAAAATTGCTTGGAGAAATCTCTTTATGATATGTTTGCTTTATCTTGTTGCCATGATAAAAATACTTATGTTCCATCTAACTCTTGCATGAATAATAATGTAGAGGAAACCCAATTTGCTATGCAACAAGATGTGAACTTGAGTAGTTCAAAAATTAATTGTTCTTCTTCATCCATCACTCATTGCCTTATGGCTAAATCTTCTAGTAGTGATGATAATAATAATGATAATGATAATAATGATGAAGAAGATGATATGTAAAAGTTAATGCCTTGCTTCAAAATAAAGGTCTAATGATTCTTAAAACCCTTCCTAGCAATAAAAGTGCCCAAGCTAACCTCTTTGAAATCATGAGCACTCTTATTGAGCGTGGGGAAACCATTGAGGCTTTGGAAGCAAGCCTTGAAGAAAAAGGTAAGATAGAAAGAGATGATGCTATGGAGAAAGCATCATTAGAAGATGCTCTTGTGGAAGAGTAAGAGACTCGTGCTTCTCTAGAGGAGAAACTAGAATCTATCGAGGAGTCTCATAATGATATAATTGCTAAAATCATTAAAGAACGTGACCATGCCATTGCTAAATACAAGGTCACGAAAAATGAAAATGCTAGATTAAATGAAGAGCTTGCTAAGCTTTCTTCTTCTATTCCTAATGCTAATGATGCTTGTGCTACTAACTCCATTTCTTGTGAAGCATCTACTTTGAAGGAGAACGTTGAGCTAAGGGCTCAACTTGAGTTGCTAACTAGCAAGTATAGGGAGTTGGAAGAAAGTCATAAAAAGCTATCTAGCTCTAATGATGATCTTCTAGCTTCCTATGCTAGTCTAAAGTTAGCTTATGAGGCCATCACTAAAAAGGTAACATCTAGTGAGCCTCATATGGACAATAGCACAACCATAACTAAAAATGCTATATTGCCATGTGCTAGTCCTAGTAGTTCATCCACTAAAAATATTGGTACATCTTGTGATGAATTACTTGCTTTGCCTTGTTGTCATTGCAATGAAGCTTCTACTTCCTCTAGTGCCTTTGTTGTCACTAACCATGTAGAGCCATCAAAATACCTCAAGGCCCAAGCCACTACTTTGAAGAAAGGCTTGGAAAAGCGTCATGAGGGGAAGAGTGCACTTGACAACATGTTGAGTGTGCAACAATCCCCGAAGGACAAGAGAGGACTTGGATTCAACTCCAACATCAAGACCAAGTCCAAGGTTGAGAAGAAGAAGAAGGGCCAAGTTCAAGTCAAGAATCCGGCCAAGATCATTTGCTTCAAGTGCAAGCTAGAAGGGCACCATGTTCGGGATTGCCCAATGAAGAAGAAGCTTCTTAGTGAGAAGCAACTAGGGAAGCGGCCTCTTGTTCAATCTCGTGCTCAACCACGGGTTGAACAAAGACCGCCTCCTAAGAAGACTCAAGTCAACGCTCCTCATGTTGAGGAGCCTATTAAGAAGAAGGAGAAGAGTCGGTGTTGCTACCTTTGCCGTGGCAAGGGTCACTTTGCTTCTTCATGCACCGTCGGTAACCCATCCTCTCCTATCATAATTGATGATGTATATTCTCTTAGGAAGGATAGAGTTGGCAATGTGTTTGCCAAATATGTGGGAGCTCAAAGTGGTGTCAAGAAAAGCACCATTTGGGTTCCCAAGCCTATTGTGACTAACCTCTTAGGACCCAACTTGGTTGGGGACCAACAAGCTTCAACTTGATCAATAGGTGATTGTGGAGGACATTGGTGACTTGGCTACTTTTGAAGAATTGAGGGATCTTCATGGTTTTATTTCTCTAGCCAAGTCAATTGGAATATATTGCTCTATCTCATATCCAATGCCTCCTCCTTGCGGTAACTTGCATTTAACTCATATAATATATTGAAAGTTGCTCGCTCCCTTGCATGTGTTAGTTTTGTTGCTAGCATGTGATTGTATATGATATGCTACTTTTTTACTTATCTTGTTATTCAAGGTTGTGTATGTTAGTTGTGTATCATGTATGCGTAATTTGTGTGTTGAGCTTTATTGAATCTTGTGTGGATTTCATTTGGCTCTTTGAGATATTAATGGACTATCCCATTTTGGGGTAGTGATGTGCTTTGTGCACATCACAAACCTAAAAATGTGTATACATGAGGCACACCACCTAGTATTGATATTTCAATATTATCTAGCTACTATGTGGTATGTCATATTCATGAGAAATTCAAATTCTACAATGTCCATTAATTTCTCTAGTTGGTTTTATTTGCCTCTTGTTTAAAAATAAAATGAATTATCACATTATGGGAAAGTAATAAACTATGTGCATATTACAATCCCATAAAATGTGAACATTTGAGGTTTGCCACTTAGAGTTGATATTGTACATTATCCATTTCCTATGTGGCATGTTTACTCAAACAAGTTCCATTTTTCCTTTGTGGTTACCCTTTGGTTCTTGTTTGTGTGAGGTTGCTTGGTGTGGTTTTTCTCTAATATGCATTCCCATATATTATGTGAGAAACCATTTGTTTCCTTCTAACCATGGCTTTTCCGGTTGGTTTGAATAATTGAAACTACCAACAAACCTCTTTAAAAAATGGTGTTTTAATTCCTATCTTTTGCCATTTGCTAGTTTGTGGTGAAGTTTGTCTTGTACATCATTCCTTTATACCACCGAGAAATATCTCTATATACTCCTTGTCCATGACAAGTGATACTAGTAATTGTGGTGGATTTTGTAGACCATCTTCACATTGGCTCTTGCGTTGATTTGCTTTATCTATTGCCTCCCTTGCCTTTTGAATGGATCCTATCTTTTCAATTGGTAGTGTTTAGTGTTGTAAATAAAATATGGAGAGTAATGATCCCTTGTGCATGCATTTTGTATTCAAATGTAAATATCAAAGATAATGCATGAATATTTGGGGAGCATTCCTTTTTATTTAGAACACTAATCTATCTATCAATTTTTTATCCTTTCAATTGGCATTGATTCTTTATCTTGTGTTGGTACCTCCAATTGGTATTAATTGGAATTTAATATCTCCTCCATAGATATTTGTTCCAATTGATATTTATTGTGGGAGTCTTGATACCTTTTTGCTTTATCTTATTTTACTTGATTTCGGTCAAGCTTTATCCTCTTCTTGGTATCTTTTCTCCTAGTTGGTATTTTTTTGTTTTTTTAATTGGTATCTTACTTTCAATTGGTGTCTTATCTCTCATGTGTTGTTTGATTTGATTCCTATTGATATCACACTTCATGTGTTGATGTGTTTTGGAATCAATCATTTGTTGATTTGATTTTTCCTCAATCATGTGTTGATTTGGATTTTGATATAATTTGGACAACCTTTTGTGTCACACCTTGGTGTGCTCTCTTCTTGGTTTACTTGGTGTTTTTGTCCAAATTGTATCTCGTTTGGTTCTTGAAAGGCTTTGTATGCATATCCTTTAACTTATTTATTATGGCATGCTTGTCTTTCTAGTTCCAATATATAGGGGATACTCCACCGAATACTAAATTGGCTAAGATGTGCATGAAATTCAATTTCATATCCATATGCACATATTTATGTGGAGTGTTTCCTATATATTGTAGTTTATCTAACTACTATGGGACCCAATGAGTTTGGGAACCATTTTGTACTCTAATTGTGTTTTAGGTACAATGGAGATGCATTGGATGCTTGGCTCATTCATAAGGAAGGTGTTCTCACCGTGTGATTGTCGAAGTCAAGCTTTGATGACAAACCAACTCTCATCATCTTCATCGTCAATGCATCTCGGTAACAAGTATCCATCTCATGCATACCTTTCTAGTTTTCAACCTTGTGTAGGTTGCCTCTTGGCATGAAATCTCTTATATGCAATTGTTGTGGTTTTGGCCTTTTCCTTCACTTAATATATCGTTGTGATATGTGTGTTGAATTTGCAAAAACCTTTTCATCAATTGATATTATTTCCTTGTGATACTTGTTGCCTAACTCAAAGCATCTCCACTATCTCTTGTTCCCTTAGTGATATGTGTGATGCATTTGATATATTTGGAGTTCATTCATATACAATGAGATAAATTTGAGCTATGTGCTATGCTTTTAAGCGATAATCTCTTTTGTATATTTATGACTTCCTTTTGGATACCTTGTTTTTTTTTAAAACCATTTCGTATGTATATATTTCTTTGCGGATGTATATCTTCAATGGTTTGTCCAATTAGAAACCTATACATATGAGAGAGGTCACCTTTTAGTTGGTATCCTATTTCTTTTTGAGCCACCTTGTGTTTCATCTATAATTCTTTGGTGGCTCCAAATTTGTCTCATGAGTGCTTGTCTTATTATTTATTGGTATCTTTGCACACTCATGTATTTCTTGAAGATCTTTGACTTTATGCCTACCATGGTGAGCATGTTGAATTTTATTGGCTAAATGATCTCACTAGCTTTTGGCATTTTCAATTGGTTTTAGTTTCCAATTGGTATCCCTAAGCTTGTGAACATATTTCTTTAAAAGATCTTTTATCTCGGTTGGGCCTATCTTATGTTGAATCTTTGAAAATTGGTATCTCCTTATGGCTCAACCACATCTTTGGTGCAAGTGCTATGATTTGCTTTTGCATTATGCAGTCTTGCACTTGTTGCGTGTTCTAGATGATTTTGGGGGAGCAAGGATGCCATTTTTGTGCACTCCTCAATTGTGCATGAAGATTGGGGAGCTTCTCCGTTTTTATTTAGAACTCTCGCTTTGGATCTCTTCTCGATTGCTTTTCTCCTTTGTGGAGATGTTTAAAATGATTTCATCTTCTTGCAATCTTTTGATCCTCAATATAGTTTGATTTCCTCTAATTTTTCGTTAAAAGGGATTGTCATCACTTTTATGGAGGAACTCATATTATATTGGCTCTCTAAATGTTTCTTCCCATTTCGGCAATCGATGCCAATGGGGGAGAAGTTTAGAGGGTTTAAGGGAATTTGGGTTTTATGCTTTTGTTGCATTTGCCTTTAATGCGCTTTGCATCCTTGCTAGTTTGTCTTGCAAGGATGCTTTATTCATTATATAAACCCTCTTAAAAGGGATTGTCATCAATTACCAAAATGGGGGAGATTGAAAGTGCATGGTTGCCCCCATGCATGATTTTGGTAATTAATGACAATCTCTATGGACTAATATTTGTATTGAGCTATATTTGTAGGTTGTCCATTAGCTTGCTTGTTCTCCATTTGTTGGAGTCAAGGTTAAGGGAAGAAGAAAAGTTTGTGTTGATCAAGGCTTTGTGCGGGTTGATCATCACTCAAGGCCAAGTGAAGATATGCCGAAGTGGTGCTTCTCCCATCTTGGTTTATGGAGGAGCAACAAGTGAAACTTCACCGAGCAAAGCGCAATGAAGAAAGGTGGTGCGTCTTGAGGAGTTGAAGATCGTCTTCATCGACCTCAAGTGGGTTTTTGCGCAAGGCAAAGGTATGATCTTGATAGGGTTTCTATTTTACCGGTCTCATGTTGTTTAGTGAGAGACCGGGTTATAGGATAGATAACCGTACTATCAAGAGGGGCTCTCGACCGAATATCGTGATCGTATCGTCGTAGACAGCACAAACCTTTGCATCCATGCAATCATCTTTATTGGTTCTTATTTGTCTCTTATCGTTGTGTGGTCTTGGTGCTTGTCGTGCTTGTCATGACAAGGCTAAGGTCACCGAAAACGGTTTTCATATGCGTTCCCTATTGCGTTTTCAGTATTGGAGATTTTGCCGGTTTATCCGTGCGGGAGATTTCTCTCTTCCATTTATTTGCAAAATCTCCATTGCTTGTTTGCCATTTTCAAAGGTAGCATTTGTCTTCCTCTTTTCAACAAAATTGGTTTTACTTCATTCGGACGTCAATTGCAAAAGTTATAGAATTTCCGGTTTGCGAAAATGAGTTTTTAACTTTCCCCATTTGGTTTTATAATATTTTCTTGGACTATGATGTTTCTCTGCATATTCTTGTTGTGCTTGTTGTGACGATTCCAACGAGTCCAAGATTATCGAAAACGGAGTTCGTATGCGAAAGTTATTGCATTTTCGGTTCGATCGAATTTTCAAAACAGAAAATCAAAAGAGAAAAAAAAGGGGGGCGAAGCAGCCGGCCAGGCCGGGCATATGGCCGGCCCATGACCGGGGCCTCTCAGTTTCCTGGCCGGCCATCATGGCCGGGCCAGGCCGGCCTTGGCCGGCCCACCCATTTTCCCTATATGGCCTTCCCGGCCATTCCCCCGGCCAGGCCGGCCCGATGGCCGGCCTTTCACGTTTTTGCCTCCAACGGGCAGATTTTTGCCCTCCCTTTTAAGTGGTCTTCTTCCCCATTTGAACTCCAACTTTTGGCTACCATTTGAGCTCTTCTTTCCTCCATTGTTGCCATCTCTCTTGAGTTTTAGATCTCTCAATCCCTCCAATATTTCTTGCTACTTTTTGAGGGAAAAAGAGAGAGGAGGTTTAGATCCACGTTTCCACTGATCAATTTCTTCTCTAAGTGAGGGGAACTCTTTGGATCTAAATCTTGGGGTTGCTTTGTGTTCATCCCCTTTGTTCTTCCTCTCTTATTCCCCCCAAAGCATTTGTTGCTTGGTTGGAATTTGGGAGTGAAGGACTTGACCACTTTGTGTGTTCTTGCCTCTTGCATTTGTTGCATCGGGTTGTGCTCCCCACGGTGATTCGTGGGATTGAAGGTTGGGAGCTTGTTACTCTTGGGTCATTGGACCCTAGATGGTGGTGCCACGAAGACCTCGGCTTGTGGAGCTTCGGCACGCTTTGGGAGCCCCCAATTGAGTTGTGGGTGTGTGCCCCAAAAGTTGTAAGGGCTCCGGAATCCGCCCCGAAGGATTCCGATAGTGGAAGGTGAACCAAAACTTCGGGTGTGGTTCATCGGAGAATAGGGTGAGGCCTTTGTGGCATCTTGAGTAGGCCTTTTGTGGCGAGCTCACACCCCTCCAACGAGACGTACTCCCTTAACAAGGAGGAACTCGGGAATAAATCTTCGTCTTCGCGTGCCTCGGTTATTTCTATACCCGAGCTCTTACTTATGCACTTTACATTGTGATAGCCATCGTGCTTGAAGTCTATATCTAGATATCACCTTGTTGCTTGCCTTGCTTAGCATAAGTTGTTGGTGCACTTAGGCAAACCTAGTATTTTAGGTTGTTAGCTTGTTAATTTAAACACGTAGTTTTATTCCGCAATTATCAAGCCCCTAAATAGAAAAAGTTTTAATCGCCTATTCACCCCCCCCCCCCCCTCTAGGCGACATCCGGGCATAGTTGTTCTTTCACAACTGCGAGAAACACCGCGCCCGTGCCCCCGTCGCTCGCCGGAGCAGTTCTGGTGTTAAAGGATCGGTCCTTCACTTGCGGATCGTTCGCGAGTTGAACTCGCTCTCTTGCCACGCCTTTGACTCATGAACTCGAGTCGGACTCATTCACTGCTGACTTTTTTGAGGATCGTTCGTTCTTCACTCTCTTGCTATTACCCGCAGGGAGCGCAGCAACCGACGGTGCATATTATCATATCCGTTCCCAGTCAAGGTAGCAAAAGTTGCTATACTCTAGTAGTTGGCGGGGCTAGTGCTAGTGGTGAAGGAAATCAAATGGCAGAGAAGACACGGATTCAGACTTATTTTTTTAATAGCCCTTGGTGGTATGCAGATTCATTGAACGAAGAAGGCAGTCTTTCTTCCTCACGAACAAGATCGGAGTACCCACAAGACTTGCTAATTTACTGAGAGCGCTTCTCGTCTACATGCGCAGAGGCAAGTTGGGGAGGGTGATCAAGAGGAAAATCGTCTCTAGCCGATCATTCTCCTGCCAGATTTCCTTGGACCATTTTAGTGGAACGATGGGGTGCCCGCCCTTTCATTTTCCGGATACTCTTCTAAAGGACGCAATGAATATTTACAAACTAAACCCTCATCCTAGTTATGTATTACTTCAAACTACCAAGTGTGTAGGAACTGCAGGTAAATGGTATTGCAGTTAGAAGTTGAAAGGGCACAATTCAAGTCAACTAACTAACAGTTGCACTGCTTCATTGAACGCACACATATAGAGAGCGGTCTAACAAATGAACCAAACTAGTGCATCAGCAGTGCATCATGCTTAGGTGCAACACCATCAAACTATGACACCACACTTGAAACAATATCTTGACAAAAAAGACTTGTGGATGTGGGCAACTTACTGGATTTGCACAGTACCAGGAGTTCAAAACAAAAAACTGACACCGTTAAAAAATAAATACTCCATACCTAGTTTACCTATTATAAGGTCTTTTGGGAATATGGTCAAATTCCACTAATGCATGTATGTAATATGACTCATCAATCCTTATGCATGTGTAGGCTTCATTTATTTATGGGAATTTGTGTTAGAAAGCCATCAAGGTTAATTACCGAATGTTTGTCTTTTTCACCATCGTTGTTCCCAGTCCCACTCCCTCCTTCAACCCTTTGAGCGAAATGTGGCAAAAGGAAGGAAAATCCATGGACCGACCCCATTGTCTCCACCCCGTAGGAACTATGAGATCACCCCCAAGGACGCCTTCGGCATCCAGACACATTAGCCGTCCGCTCTCCGGTTGGACAGTAAGGGTCGGAGAAGGGCAATCACTCGTTCTTAAAACTAGCATTCTTAAGTTTAAGATCAAAGAGTCGGGCGGAAAAAGGGAGAGCTCCCTGTTCCTGGTTCTCCTGTAGCTGGATTCCCCGGAACCACAAGAATCCTTATAATGGGATTCCAACTCAGCACTTTTTGTTTTGAGATTTTGAGAAGAGTTGCTCTTTGGAGAGCATAGTACGATGAAAGTTGTAAGCTGTGTTCGAGGGGGGGGGGGGGGGGGGAGTTATTGTCTATCGTTGGCCTCTATGGTAGAACCCGTCGGGGAGGCCTGAGAGGCGGTGGTTTACCCTGTGGCGGATGTCAGCGGTTCGAGTCCGCTTATCTCCAGCCCGTGAACTTAGCGGATACTATGATAGCACCGAACTTTGCCAATTCGACAGTTCGATCTATGATTTCGCATTCATGGATGTTGATAAGATCCTTCCATTTAGTAGCACCTTAGGATGGCATAGCCTTAACGTTAATGGCGAGGTTCAAAAGAGGAAAGGCTTGCGGTGGATACCTAGGCACCCAGAGACGAGGAAGGGCGTAGCAAGCGACGAAATGCTTTGGGGAGTTGCAAATAAGCATAGATCCGGAGATTCCCAAATATGTCAACCTTTTGAACTGCCTGCTGAATCCATGAGCAGGCAAGAGACAATCTGGCGAACTGAAACATCTTTCTAGCCAGAGGAAAAGAAAGGATAATGTTGCTCCTCAGAAAACACGTATAGCGGCCTTCGTCGATGGCACCTCCAGCGTATGCGTTACAAGGCAACTAGCATTTTTTCATGGAAGTTCGTGAAAGAATGTTCTTGTTTTTCGTTGGAAAAACCAACGCCGATGTCAAGATAACTCTCCTTTCCTTTTAAAAGTGAGCGAGCAGAGCTGAAAAAGATGGGAAATTCCAATGATTCTTCGTTCATTAGAATGTCAATTCCTCACAATCGCTCTAGGGCGAAAGCAAATAAAAAAGATAATAAGAAAATAAGTGTTTCAAGCCCACTCTAGATTGCTGACACAATGACAGGATCAAAACGAGCATTATTGACCCCATGAGAAAGCACTAACACCTTTCTCATTGGGGCTCCGCGCACTGGGAAAAGGCTTCCACGACAGGCTAGCAGTGGGTAACCAACGTAGTGCCCCATTCGTTCCATGACGGTCCACTTTAAGCATCGCAAGAAAACAACTAGATACGTATATTTTACTACCCCCACTCCCGGAGTGCCCCGGCTGCCTCCCCTCGCCCTCCCCTCGATCTCCCTCCCCACCGCCGCCGCCGGCAACTCGCCAGGGCAAAGCCCGGGCGGATCGGCGGCGGCGGTTCAAATCACAGTGAATCATAGGAGGTGTCAACTGGTTGTGCAGATAGTCCAAAGCAGAAGCCACATCGGCTGCAATACTTATGCGCTGACCTAAGCTTAGCAATCTCCTTGAGCTGCCCCGATGAAGCCTTGGGTGTATCCACATGTCCAGGCTACCATTTGCCATGAACTCGTATACTATAGCCTTGAACTCATCGTTATCAAAATCCACTGTTGAGCACAAGGTGATAGCTTGAACCAGGTTGCGGTGGCGGGTATGTTTTAGCACTTCGCACTCGGTGAAAAAACTATTTCTCGAACCTTTCTCACTAAGATGGAATACCTTGACGGCCACTAGATCTGTTTCGAGCTCAAAGCGGCCAATGTAGACTGATGCTGTATGACTTGAGCTGATCCGGCTGACCTGAGAGAACCAATTGGTGGCTTTAAGAATGTCGCCATACGACACCCTCTTAATTGTCTCCTTGAAGCTTTCAGATGGTTGAGTTTTATTTCCCTTCATAATAGTGACAACAACACATAGAAATGAGAACAAAGCAATAGTAACAGGGGGAGCTATTATCAGCAGCAGGCGTGCATTCATGTTCCATTTTGTTGTTGATTTGGTGGGGCAATTGGGCAGTCCAAATATGGCAGCGGCTGTTTCACACAATCCTGTGTTGCCTTCCAAGGATACTGCATTTATATTTGCAAATGCACCGCCAGCTGGAATCGGTCCTTCAAATTGGTTGTATGATATATTAATATAATTTAAGCTGCTGAAGTTCCCAAAAAACTGTGGAACTTGACCAGTTAAATTGTTCTCAGACAAATCTATCAGCTGTATGACCCTCAGTGCACTGAAAGACTGAGGAATAATCCCATCAAACATGTTGCTTTCCATTTGAAGGGATAGAAGTTGAACACACTGGCCAAGTCCAGAAGTAAGGCCACCAGATAATTTGTTGTTGGAAACATTAAGTTGGCCAAGGGTGATCAGGTTACCAACTTCCTGTGGTACTGACCCAATCAGGTTGTTGTTTGACAAGTCCAAACCCAAAAGGGAAGAAATACTGAAGAGTTCACTTGGTATGGATCCACCAAGATGGTTAACTGACAAGTTCAACATAAGAAGCCTTTGGCATTGTCCTATATTTGCCGGTATGTTTCCAGATAACTCATTGTCATCAAGATAAAGCTGGCTGAGATTACCAAGGTTACCAGCTGTTGATGGAATTTTACCCGACAACCTATTCATGGAAAGTTTCAGGACAAACAAGTTGCTCAAGTTCCAAAGTGTCAGGGGAATTTGTCCTGAGAGCATGTTCTGGCCCATGTCAAGCAGAGTGAGGTTTACCAGGTTGCCTATCTCAGCTGGTATGTTTCCAGAAATTTGGTTTCTTCCAAAGTTTAACCGCTCCAGCTTTGTTGAAAGGTTGCCCACTGCGTTTGGCAAACTTCCATTCAGGATATTCCCATCCACTGATAATCTTAACAACTGAGTGCAATTGGTCAGAGAGGTAAGGAACTCCCAGTCATCAGCTCCGAATGTGTTATTTCCTAGAAGCAGCTGGCTCAAGTTTGGCAAGGTTCCTAGAGATGGCACCACGCCAGTCAGCAAGTTGCTTGAAAGATCAAGCACTTGGAGCTTTGACATGTTGGTCAGAGAATCTGGGGTTGCTCCACGAAATTTGTTGTCTCCCATTACCAATGTTTGGAGATTCGGAAGCGAGTGGCCTATTTCAGAAGGTATCTCGCCAATAAATTTGTTGCTTCCTAAGCTAAAGAATGTGAGTGATGACACGTTGTACAGTGTGGCTGGGACATACCCCGAGAATCTGTTGTAACTTAGATCTAGTATATTTAGGTTTGGAATTTGACCTAAAGTTTCTGGAATTGACCCCGCTAAGTTGTTTTGTGCTAACAGAACAGAACGCAAGGATGAAACATTTCCCAAAGATGATGGTATAGTACCAAAAAGCAAATTCCCTGTAAGATTAAGAAATTGCAGAGCATCCATCTTTTGGAAGTGAGGGATTGCCCCTGAGAGAGCATTCCACTGGAGATCAAGAGCGACAAGTTTGGATGACTTGAACAGATTAGCCGGGATGTCCCCAGATAAGTTGTTACGTGAGAGGATTATCTCACTAAGTAACGAACTATTTGATAAAGAATCAGGGATAACTCCGCTAAGAGAATTATTTGCAAGGTTGACATGTCTAAGGGATGCAGCGGTACCTAATGACAAAGGGATGTTACCTGCAAGCCTGTTGCCAGCAAGCATCAGAGTTTGTAGGCTCGGAAGCTCACCTATCTCATCAGGTATGCTTCCAGACAATTTATTGTTTCGAAGGTCCATCCAAACAAGAGAAGTAAGGCCTGCCATGCAACTGGATAATGTTCCTGTGAGCCGCTCAAACCTCAATTGGATGGACACAACACGGATTGGGAGGGTCTTGCTGCAGGTGACCCCCTCCCAGCTGCAGAAGTTCAGCGAGTCGTTGTGCCATGATCCAAGAACACCGGCACGGTCCCTTGAGATGCCAGATTTGAAGCAGAGAAGGGATTGCCGATCATCTTCGGTTCTATTGGTAGCTTGGGCTGATGAGCATACTATTGTGTTGGAGGAAAGAAATATGAGCATGGTGCAGAGAAGAAAGAGTGCATGGTGGGAAGTAGCAACCAGAGATTGGGTGCCAAAAACTTGAGCCATGTCGCTGGTCTTATTCTAATGGAGTATGTTTGTTAAATATCTCTGCATGCACGCACAGATATATGATAGGACGGTAGGGGAGTTGAAACTTCTGCTTGAATTGACTTCATTGCCGTCTTATTTAGCTTGGTTCTAGTTCACGGCGCCAGATGATTGAGATAAGCCTGAGCACAGGAGGAACTTTTTAAGGTTTTGTGGGGGAAAATAAAACGTGTATATAAACCAGTCTATAAGAGTGCAAATACTATTCTCTACTTGTTATACAGTCTAGAGCTTCTGCGCTCAGAAATCCACCAAATCATGGAAATTCTAACTGAGCTGAATAGTAGAGAAGGGGACAAGTTGGCTACCCAACTTACAATTGTTTATTTGCCATGTTAGGGGAAATGTTTTGTGAAACCAATACGTAACAAATAATAAATACTTGTACATGGCATATGCTACAGTTGGCTTGAAACTGTATCTTCTGGATTCCAGTACGGTTTAGGAAGCTATTGCAAGCATATGCACAGTTTGGTTAACTCTGCAAAGTGCCAAGTCAGTCGTCAAAGAGAAGAAATGGAAATGCCAAAGACTTGTCAGTCGATCTTGTCGCATTCGGAGGAAAATAAAGATTATCCACGCATTTTCCTGCCAAGGTCTAACTATCCCCATCATCGAACTCCTGCATAAACCAGTCTATAAGAGTGCAAATACTATTCTCTACTTGTTATATAGTCTAGAGTTTCTGCGCTCAGAAATCCACCAAATCATGGAAATTCCAACTGAGCTGAATAGTAGAGAAGGGGATAAGTTGGCTACCCAACTTACAATTGTTTATTTGCCAGGTTAGAGGAAATGCTTTGTGAAAACACCGCATAAGAAATAAAAAAGAATTTTACATGGCATAAGCTACAGGTTGGTTGAAACCGATTTTCTGGATTCCAGGCCAGTTTGGGAAGTATCCAATTTAGTTGACTCTGCAAATTGCCAAGTCAGCCATCAAGAGAAGAAATGGACATGCCAAAGACTTGTCAGTCGATCTTGTCGCATTCGGAGCAAAATATAGATTATCCACGCATTTTCCTGCCAAGGCCTAACCATCCCCATCCTAACTTGTACTACCACATGAATTATCTGACAATTCTAAAAGAGATGCTTGCCAAAATTAAAAGCTCCCAGCATCCACTTCCATGACATGCTACAAGTAGCGGCAGTACGCGCCCTCGACACAGCAGCACCGTCTTGTTTCGAATTTGGCTGCCTAATAACTGTTGCCCTGAAATGCTTACTGGGAAGGGTAGCAGGTTCAGAAGATAGGGAGAGAACAGAGCACTGGGTCACCGTATAGTTGTAAAATCATCTGAGGAAATGCAGGTGTTCAGGAATGAATTATGGAACAAGGTATGGCAGCAGCAGGAGCAGCTCTTCCACCTTTCTCTCATCAATCCCAGACCTCCCTCCTCTCTAGACTCACAGACACCACCGTCTGGCACCGCACAAAGTCCTGCTCGAAGAGATTCGAGCACGAATTCCTACTTTGTGAGAGATGCAGTACCTGAGGCTGTGGGGCTGTGGTACGGGAATGCGCGGTGGTATGATCTGCTCCTCCCAGTGCCTCCTCATCCACCTCGGCCGACTCCATCCCGTCGCTCGTACGCGCTACCCTCCTCCTCGCCCGCGCCTTCCGCGCAGCGTCGGCGGGCGGTGGCAAGGGTGGTGGGAGGCGGATGCCGTACCTGAAGTCGGAGCGGCGTATCCGCCGTGGGGAGCCATCGGGCTGGAGCGGGAGAGGAACGCGAGGCGGTGATGGAAGAGGGGTCGCGAGGAAGACTAGTGTTTTTTTTTTGTTATACATCGACCGAAGGCTGATGTTGAAAATAGCCAGTACTGCCATGGCCAGTAGACTTGGTGCTGACTTGCTTGTAACCTGCTCCACAGACCAACACACCACAGGTGGATGAGAAATGATAGGACAACGTGACAAAGACGTGGAAATGA
Organism: Puccinellia tenuiflora; assembly: GCA_012064385.1. NCBI lineage: Eukaryota > Viridiplantae > Streptophyta > Magnoliopsida > Poales > Poaceae > Puccinellia > Puccinellia tenuiflora. The sequence continues at coordinate 510,608 of QRDG01001475.1, read as the reverse complement.
AATAAAAATAATGCAAAGACTGGCCCAACACGCAAAGACTACTTCCCTTGGTGTGCTACTAGTGCTAAACCTGAGACGGACAGACTGGGAGTGAATCCCAGCTCAGGGCCTACTGCACCTTCACTGCAGGTCGATCACTGAAGAGTGTAACTGCACCCAATGTCACAGCTCGGAAAATTTCCAGCTATAGAGGAGGAACACGGAAGGGGGACTCACTCTGTATTACTTCTTTTGACCATAAGAAACAAAGTGGCTGGCGATGATAGAAGGGGCTCATGTTAGTTCACAGTAGCTTCTCCTGCGCTGGTTGCTGGAATTTGGGCATCTTCAGTTCAGTGACTGACTAACCTTTCCTATACCGGAGCTGAGTAGGTGACTGCTTCAACTTTCATTTTCTAAAGTCCAACAGTTATCGTGACTCAATAAGGCACAAAACACAATCCACAATAGTAATCCGTTCGGCATTGAGGGAAAACACAGTGTGCTTACAACCCAAATTGTAACATTTTTAATGCTCCGATTAAGGCTGCTCCACTCATCGAGCTAGAATCAAAACACAAGAACTGAGAGAAACCATGGAAACAATCTTCAAGCAACAAGATACAAAGGTGTACAAGTTATCTGGAGGCAAAAGGCGACAACAGTTCAGTTGATCAACACAATGAAAGCTTGTGACCCTACAATGCTACATCCAAAGGTAAGGAGCGCAGGTATCAGTTTATCGCCCTCTCATGCTCCTAGACAAATGCACTCCAAAATCCTATTCACAACCAAAGTTAAGATAGTCGATGTCGAAGATAAATAAAAAATGTTCGATCATAACTGTTTCTAAACTAATGGAAATGCACATCTGGTTTGTTACAGCTACAAAAACCAGGAAGATATCTGATAGAAGCAAAAAACTCACAGAGATGGCCATGCCCTATGAGGTCACAAAGTTTGGCGTCCCGTCCCTCTTTCATTTAACTGAATTCCAGTCAGCGCGCCATCAGGATTCAGAGTTCATGACAATAGAACGATTGATATATAATTCTATTTATTGTCCGAGCATGTTCCTACTTTAGCAAGGTAAGATAAGCTATAAGCTATACTAGTGACTGAATTTGAATATGCCTAGTAGATCTAATACCGCAACTTCAGTGTAGAAGCATAGCACATATACTCAAATAGTTATTTACTCGGCTGTTAGGACATCAAGTCTAAAGATGATCACAGAGTATAGAAAGTCTTTCACTTTTGTGTTTAAACACTACTCTGGAAATGGCTAGAAATGTGACATCTTCGAAGTATGTTTCCTACTCCCTCCGTTCACTATCATAAGATGTTAGAGATATTTCAATGTGGAGTAGATATGGACCGAAAAGAGTGAACCTACACACTGAAACACATCCAGATACATGCATTTTCGAACAAAGCTAAAACATCTTATAATAGTGAACGGAGGGAATAATTGATACTGTATCAAATACTCCCAGTGCTTGAGATCGGATACTCCCATTGTACATTGAAAATTTGAGTATTTCTAAAAGCCATAGAGAGGACTATACTGAAATCGCAATTCAATTTATAATCAGTTAATTTGCCTCTTCGTAGAAGATGCAATATTACTATTTTCCGGTTTGGAAATCCGGCCCTCTTCTCCTACCCCTGCTTGGTGGATGTCATTGTCATGGCAGTGTACATCCAAGAAGCACCAACACGCCTTGCTTTTTGTCAAAAACCTCGCAAACAGCTTGTGGACAGCACCAGCTCTCAATTCTCCAACATATTCCCGAAATTAGTTTTTTGATGCATTACATCAAACACCTCACACGAAAAGCAATCTAAATTTACAAGATTTTTTTCACATATGATGCAAAATGCATTCAAGATAAACTTCTTCCCCAATACTAAGATCAACCTACCTGCCAATAATATCAACACTAGCTACAACAAATCTGCTTAAACTTATATCGAACTGCAGCCAAACATCAAGAAGGTTGTAACAGTTAAAATGTGTCGTATGGTTGTTCTTGCAAATCACATTTCAAGAGTTTTATCATCATGTATTGAAGGCATATATATATGCAACACTCACAGCTATATACAAGAAGATCAAGTAATTTCACATAGGCCTTCCATTTGAATAAACTAGCAACGAACCATTAGTAGAATTGATTGAATGATCACAGGAAATTCATAACTTATTTCCATTAAGTCGATGTCATGGATTCCTCCTAACATTTGTAGTACTGAAATAAAAAAACCTCCTCAGAGATAGGAACAAAGTGCCTCGGCATTACATCAAACACCACACGCGCAAGTACGCAAGCAAATCGAAACACCATGTGGATCTAACAGAGACTCCAGCGACTAACCAGAGGGCTACTGCGCCGCCTCAGCAGCACCGGCCGCCTTCGCCGTGGCCGGCGGCGGGGCGTGGTGGGAGACGACGAGCGGGGGCCTGGGCGCGCGGCGCTGCTCGTCGGCCAGCTTCCGCGCGTCGTACATCTCCTGGGTCTCGACGACGACGAGGCGCTTGACCTGCGTGAGCATGCCCAGGAGGGAGGGCGTGGTGCGGTGGTCGACGGTGCGGTGGCAGCGGCGGAGGCGCATGGCCTCCAGGGTGCGGCGGTGGAGCTTGCGCGTCCCGGGGAGCCCCCGGACCAGCGTGATGTACAGGCGCGGGCTCCACTCCACGGGCACCTTCGACTTGAACGCGTTGAACGCGCTCCCGCTCATCTTCCTCCTCCGTGTGATCTGCTCCGGCGGCCGGAACCCTAACTACACCTCTGTTGCCTTTTGCCGGAGTGGAGGGAGTTGGGCTTGGAGATCTAGCTAGCTAGAAATGGCTCTACTGTTAGAAGATGGGCTGAGAAGGTCGAAAATAGTAACCAGGTTATATGTTGGGCTGTGTGGGCCATTGGCAGACTGACCAACCCATGGGGGGCATAAACTGACCCAAAACAATTCTTCTGCCAAAAGAAAAAACATGTTTTTTAGATGAGAAAATATTATATTTGCCCCACAAGACAAGGTTTGTGTAGGCTAAGGAAAGGGTCACCTAGGCTTGGTACCACTACCTATGTACCCTGCGAGTAAAAACCCTATTAGGGTAAGGGTTACCAAAAAAATATCCACATATATTTAAATAGGAAAATCTCATATCCATCTGGTAGAGCGGGTATGGGTATGAGATTGTATAACAAATAACCGTATACCCATGTACCCATATGAGATCTCGGGAAGTGGTACTTTTTTTTTAGTGATTATTTTGTAGCCTTATGTATGGTAGAACTATCTCTATACATTATTGTGCGTTTGTGAGCTTAAAGTGTATAACGATATGTTCTTGTTCTTTTTTGTTGCGAAAATGATGTGTTCTTGTTTAAGCCTATGTATTCATGTTTATAATTTATGGTGTTGCATTGTTTATGGGCATGTGTTGTTGTTTATGAGAATGTGTTGATGTTTATGTTTTGTTGATATTCATAAGTATCTATTGCTACTTACAATATGTAGCTGCTTGTTTACGACTATTTTCTGCTCAATTGGATATGATTTAAACACATTATGTTTACACACGGGTACCCCTTTTGTCGGGTGATGGGTGTGGCAAATAGTTGCACCCGTTAACCGGTATGGGTACGGGTGACGGGTAAACTTCAAGGGGCGGGTAAAGATGTCGGTTGGGGTATCTCCATCCTTACCCATACCCTATGGGTGTCGTCCCAGGGAAAATATAGCCACCTCCTCGCCATATGGCCCCACTTAAAGCTCGTTTTTTAGTGTGTTGTCAAAATAAATCATTGCAATATTTTAAGCACATGTACACAGCAAATTATTGTACGCATGCAACCGAAACCTATGTGTCCCAATGAATTGTTGAGAAAAATCATAATATGCATGGTCCATAAATGTCAAGGCTTGCAAGCAAATAAACTACAGCCCAAACGGAAAATTCATGATACACACCCGGAATGACTAGAAGTGTCTTCGTGTATATGTGACAAACAATATGTGTGCATGCAACATGTCAAACGAACATAAAATCCAAAAGTCGCTAACCTTTGCAAACACCATTTTTTGTCCCCTAGCCTCACCAACTCACAGGCTGGCGACAAATGCCCCGCAGGTGCTGAATCTAGTAACCTCTAATCCATTACCCTCGGCCTCACCATCTCTCGTGAGTTTGGACGCATGTAGGACTTAGATTTTAGCTCCAACACCATGTCCATGGCGGTGATCTATTCTCCCATGATACGCGGAGGAGGAGGGTTTCATAAGAGGCGGGGTAGGACACAAAGTTGCGGAGGAGTGAGGAAACCACTATCATAGAGGACGAACAATAGAGAAGAAATTGAGGAAGAAGATAAGCAGCTAGCGCACGAGGAGGGAGCGTGGACGTGGAGTGGGCTGGACGATCCATTCGATTGACAGGGCGAGTCTACGGAAACATCTCCACAAAGGAAAGTGGTGATTTTTGTTCCTTACAAGAAAACAATATTCTTGTTTGCTATGATCAACTATCCTCTATGAGCCAAATCAATAGACTATAATCCTTTTGACCTGAAAGAAAGATAGAATATAAGCTCTTTCATGGCCTTTTTTTTTTGACATATAGAATAGTGTGATCGTAGACGAAATCAAATGCGCTGATGCCGGCAACAGTCTCAAAGCATATGTGAAAGGTCAAAGGTCAATGCAATCATATCATTCGTATACATTATTTAGTTTCTTCTTGAAAAACGACGTCGATGATGTCGCAACAACCACAAACTAGGTTCCTCTATTATTTCATGTAACATGAACACCCACACAGAAACCAACAATGTCAAACGCACGAAATTTCACAAACGGGGCGGGACGGCTTAGCAGAGTGTTTAATTATTCTCTCCTGGCATATGACGGTGTTAGGTGAACGGCATCCATCGATGCGTATAAGTCCCCCAGATACCACTCAAATTAAACTCTTTCTCCAGATGCATTAGAATTGGCCAAGAAACTATCGTATGTGTAGAAAAGATATTTCTCTCGTCGGCCTTTCATAGCGGTAATTTGTTTCCGACTTTTCCCAATGTATTTTCGTGAGTAGCCTCCATCAAATATTTGATGCAGATGCTGGGATTTTTGAACTAACCTGGACACTTCTGCTGATGACTTCATGTGTCTTAACTTAGAAATGTAATCTCAGTCTAACCACTTTCTTCAGTAAACAATTAATATCATTTGCCGCTGGCTGTCGTCCTAAACAAATGTGTGAATCGTAGTTTGTCTGCGGAGTCTAGTGAACTGATACTACTTCCGTCGTCTACCAACTCACTTTGAAAATCACCACCGGTGTTTAGATAGGTTGGATGCTTCCAATGTACTATGTGCCAACGCATGTTGACCTGTGCTGTTCGTACGTACGTACGGTTGGCCTTGCATAAGTTTATGCATGTTCCGGGTGAATATGTATAATCGGGATCTGACAACAACATCTCACCAAACTTAGGCGAAACATGTAACAAACTTGGGGGGGGGGGGGGGGGGAGGGGAGAGAGAGTACTAATTCCATTACAGACCAGACCAAGATACTTAGCAACATTAAAAAACATGAAAGATTGGGTTTTACTAGTGTTGCTTTTGCCCCGCGTTTTTGGTTCTTCTTACCTTTCTCCTTTTCGTTTCACTCGAGCCTTGAAAATGCTCGAACGGAGCGTTTTCGTCGGGTCAAACTCATTGCTCATTATTTCGCTGAGTCCTGACAGGGTAGGACCGTGTGAAATGCACATGTATGGTCATGGTCGTTGACTGACTTACTAGTGTGACGGACTCGAGCTGTGTCATGTCATTATGAACTGTCCTGGTCCTGATCTGAACCCCACCGCCACCGTCACTGTCACCGTGTCGGCCGTTCCGACTTCGTCCGCCGATGGCGAAAAAAAGCCGCCTTGTACCTCCACGCATATCCCTATGACCCTATCCCCTTACCTTGTCCATCGTACATGCCCAATCCAGCCTCTATTCCACTACTCCGTCGCTTGGCCAATCCAGTCTGAATCCACTGGTCCACTACTCCGTCGCTTGGCCAATCCAGTCTGAATCCACTGGTCTGACAACCGACCACACAACACCTCCGAAGTAGTTGGTCTGGGATTGTGTCGCCTCATTTTGATCCGTCCTGACCCTAATCCGACTTGCACACACATCCACCGCCGCCATGGTACCTACTGTGCCCGTCGCCCAGACTCCCTCCACGGACGACAACGAAAAGAGACACTACACCTCCAGCACATTTTTTTCGAAATGGAGGTTGATACCCCTGTTCTCTGCATCGGAAATATGGACACGATATTTTTTTATTAATTATTCAATAAAACCTTACAAAGTAATACATCAATAAGCCTGAAGCCATATTCCAGTAATTTCATACGCATATCTTTCTTTAAAATTGACTAGTAATGCAGGATGCACCCTTAAGACACATCCTTTAAATATCCGTCATCGAACAATTGACAACAAATGGGACAAGTTTATCAGTGAACGTGGAACCTATACTATTTCATGGGGGAAATTCCTTTACATGTATATGGCACCCTTTACAATTGCATGAAACTAATAGAGCAAAATCTACAGCAAAAGCATGGTTGATACTTTCGGTAGCCAGCTATTCCTCACTTCAAATCACATCTCTGTCCTAAAAGTTCCTTTTAGTCATCAATTATATAGGGCACAACATGCACTCTCCAAGTTCCAAAATTACATTCTTAACAATAACGAATGAGTATGCTGTAACAGAGAAGAGGTATTCCTCAATCATCATGACGTCCCAGAAATGCATCTCTGATAGAAGATAGTTTTGCACAAACATCTTTCATTCCAGGCCTATCCTTAGGCGATTCCACCGTACATGACAGCCCAAGTGTGACCAACGGGACAATATATCTCTGCATCCATGCTTCTGCGCACCCTTGATGCTCCTCGCGTGCCATATGAGGATCTAGAATCTCTGCAACTCTGTCTGGGAACATGGATTCACAGAGCATGCGGAGGGTAAGTCCGTCCACGAACATATCATCGGTTGGTCGTTTTCCAGTAAGTAACTCCAATAAAATCACTCCAAAACTATACACATCGCCTCCTGCTGTGACCTGGCAACCCATCCCGTACTCTGCAAAAGAAAAGAAAGGCACTTACATACTAGATGAACCTTGCATAAGTATATGACGGAAAGAAATAAACTTACCAGGTGCCATGTATCCAATTGTTCATCGGAAATTGACCAAGTGTTCTGGACTACCCAAAACTTGCGACACAAACTTTGCTGAACCAAAATCACCAACACGTGCAGTCATATCGTAATCCAAAAGAATATTGCTTGGCTTCAAATCACAGTGCATCAAAGACGGTGTTGGTTCATTGTGAAGATAATCGAGAGCAGAGGCCACATCCACCGCGATGCATATCCTCAACCCTAAGCTTAGGGTTCTCTTTGGTATGTCATTGTGTTTGTTAGGGTGAAGCCATCTTTCAAGGCTGCCATTAGCCATGAACTGGTAGACTAGTGCTTTGAACTCATTGCTTTCTGCGTCCAATGTTGAACATGAAGTCACACACTTGAGAATATTACGATGGCGTGTGCTCCGTAGCACTTGGCACTCGGTAAAGAAACTTTCATTTGCACCGGGTTCATTCAGATTGAATACTTTGATAGCCACTAGATCATTGGCAAACATGAACCTACCAACATAGACTGATCCAGTGCAGGTTGAGCTTATTTTGTGGACCGAAGAAAACGAATCAGTAGCTTCAAGGATGTCACGATATGACACTCTTTTCAGCTTCTCTTCATGGGACGAAATCGTATGCACTTCTCTTCGTTTGGGATGGGCAAAAAAGTGAAATATCTTGGAAAAAACATCCCATTCTGAAAATGATAGCACCCCTTTCATCCATGGAGTGAATAACACTCCTCTCTCATGGAGAGTGAACAGAAGGCATAACAACTCTATGAAACAGATAGTAAGTGGTGGTAGTATAATTAGCAGCGAGGTTGCCAGCAAGGACAGATGGTGCTTTGGTTTAGTGGCTGAACATATTGGTAAAGCTAGCATGGTCATGGAGGAATTTGAACAGAGTCCCTTGTTGCCATCCAAAACTACTGCGGTAGTATTCTCAAATATCCCACTTGTAGGAACAGCCCCTTCCAAGTTGTTATAAGATAAATCAAGTTGCTGCAGCATAGTGAGGTTCTCAAAGAATTCAGGCACGGTACCAGATAATTCATTGTGAGAAAGATTAATCTGCTGGGTCAAAATTAAATTCCATGATGCTGGAATTTTTCCTTGAAACTTGTTTCCTTCCATATGAAGAGATACTGACTATTACCCCAAAATTCCAATGGCAGCATCCCTGTGAGATTGTTGTGTGACAAGTCCAGACCCAAGGAGAGTGGAGAGTCAGCAAAGAGTTCATCTGGTATTGATCCATTGAGGTTGTTTCGAGACAAGTTTAGTTCAAGAAGTCCCTTGCACTGAACTAAACTACTAGGTATGTTACCAGTCAATTCGTTATCATCAAGATAAAGCTTGCCTAGTTGAGTAATGTCACCAACTGAGGGGGGATCTGACCTGATAATTTGTTCTTTGATAGACTTAGGATATATAGGTATTGCAGCTTCCCAATGGTAGGAGGTATGCTTCCAGAAAGGAAATTGCTTTCCATCCTAAGCGAAGCGAGATTAACAAGATTGCTAATCTTAGCAGGTATGAAGCCC
>QRDG01001475.1:277800-501561 GCA_012064385.1 Puccinellia tenuiflora | reverse complement strand
CCGCCAGAGTCGTCGTCGGGGCTCCAAGCTCGCGGCGCTCCTGGAGATATCGGCGGCGGCGCTCGATCTGCCGTCCCCGGCGGCGCAGCGACAAGGCGGCGGTGGTGGAGGTCGGCGGAGGCTGGGGCGCGTCGCGGCTGCGGGCGGTGCCCGGCGGCGTTCGGGTCGTGGTGGGCAGCAGCGACGACTGGTGTGGCCACCCGTATGCGGTTGCGGCTGGCCGGGTTCGATTTGCCTTTCGGCGATCTCATGCCCAGTGGTGATGATCCGGACCGCGGCGGTCCTCGTCGGTGTGTCGGGGAGCCTAGGCGTGGCATGTGGGGGGCTGGGCTAGGTCGCCCAGTTCCGGCGGCTTCGACAGCGGACGTTCTTCTGAGCGGTTGTCGATGAGCCTTGGTGGGTACTCGTCGGTGTGCGGCCTGACGTGGCGCCCGGATGACAGGGCACCCCCTTTGTAGATTTGACAAAGGGGTGCAAATCGCATCAAGGAAAACTCTCATAAGATGTACAAGCGTTCGTAGTGTTTCAACATTTTCAATCTGCATATCCATTTTGGTGACATGGGCACTCCATTGGTAGGTGTTGTGAACATATATTGTAATATTTTTTATATTCTTTTGAGATCCTGAATATTGTCCTTTTTTATATTCTTTTGAGATCGTGAACATGTTGTCTAGTGCTGCTCACTGCTCAGATAGCTGCCTATGTGTGGTGGTTACTTCAAGTAGTATTGGCCTTTATTGAATTGTACACACGGCAGAAAATTCAGCCGTGAGTTCCCTTTGAAATTACTCCTACGCTTGTCACCAGCATTTGCGATAACATGAGCAAATAAAATAGAAGATGAGCAAGATGACGCATCAAGTGAGGAACTTTGTCATTTGAACTTTGAAGTGATCACGAAATCAAGCAAGAAACACACTCCTGCCAAGTCGAAGCTGAACCTAAGTGGCAAATCAATATGGCTCTGTTAAAGAATCGTATCGTCTTACTGGTAAGAAAATAAAAATCAATTTGTGAGGTTTGAAAAGTGCAGCCGTACTCATCAGCACAAAGCTTGGAGATGCTGAATTTGGTCGATATTTCAGCTAGATCAGTTAATAGTTTGTGTAAGTTTCAAGGGACATAGTAGCTGGTTGGCAAACTACGAGAGTGTACAAGGTAAAGAACTTGACTTAGAGCAACTCCAGCCGTTGGCCCCCCCAAGCCGAATTGCCGGCGTTTTTTTGGGCGTCCTGGGGAGGCGCCGGCGGAAAAAAACGTCGTGGGATTGGAGTGGTTCCCAGCCGTGCCCCCCAAGACGGTACGGCGAAAACAAGACTTAATTTGAACAACATAATGAAACTCGACGAAACTCGACGAAATTTATACAAAGACGAGTTAATTTATACAAACTAAAATAAAACTACGGCTTAATGCCGAGACGGCTGTAGAGGATTGTGTAGTCCTCGTCCTCGTCGCTGTCGTCGTCGCCACCGGCCGCCGGAGGTGCTGAACGACTGCATCCAGCGCCGTCGTCGCCGCGGCTCTGGCGGCCACGCTCGTCGTCATCGTCCTCTTCCAGAACGACGAATTGCCGGCGTTGACGACGGCGGCGCTCGTGGCGCTCCTCCGCGGCCGCCGCGGCCTCTATACGCTGCCGGCGCTCCTCGTCCTCGCGCTGGTGGTCGCTGGCGGACCACGCCAACGCGAATTCCTTCGGCGCCGGCGGGACGTCGTTGAGGCTCGCCTGTATAGCGAGCCTCGTCGCCTCGTCCTCATCGTACGGCTCGGCCGTCACGACGGTCTTCTTCTTCTTCATGGCCCGGAGGCCGGGCTCCTCCTTGCCGCGACCGATGGTGACGCCGCGCGAGGTGAGGCCGGGCTCCTCCTTGCCGCCGGAGGTGACGCCGGAGTCCTTCACGCGGCCGATGACGCTCCCGCGCGGAGTCCTCCGCACCGGCGCCTCGCTCGGCTCCTCCTTGATGCGTGCGAGTGGCGCGGTCTGGGGGGGCGGGGCCTGGAGGGGCGGCGAGTTGCCCTGCTCGATGTAGTCCAGGACGATGTCCAGGGAGCGCCCGGGCATGCCCCACCATGCCTTCCGCCCCTCCCTGTTATTGCGCTCCGGCTCGGTCGACGCCGGGCCGGTGTAGTCGTTGAGCAACCGCCGGCGCCTATCGGTGAAGAAGGACGTCCAACGCTCGTGGTTCTGAGGATCCCAGGCGGGATCCTGGCGCTCCGCCGCCGTGAGTAGCTCGCGGGCGGCAGCGATCTCCATCCAACGATCGTCGCCGGAGGGGATGGGAGGGACGAAGAACCCCATCTGGCTCAGGCGCCACCGTCCGGGAAGCGCAATCCGGGCGGGCATGGATAGCCCGCCTCGAACAGGAGACGCGCCTCCCGTTCCTGAAGATGCGACCGCGTGAATCTGATCGGGAACATCCCGGCGACGGGAAGATGTGGTGATGGTGCTCGGCGAGAAGGTGCTCTGCGAAACGGGGTGTGCTCGCTGATGAGGAGGGGCCGTGAATAAATACCGGCGGGGCAGTAAATGTGGCGGAGCAACTCCGCCGCGTGGCCTCGCCGCGTGGCCGGTTTGACGCGACGGCGGCAGCCTGACCGGCAGCGCACTAATGCGACGCGGAAGGCGAGGCGATGAGGACGACGAACCGTTGTGCGGTTGACACCGCGGGTCCACGGGATGCTTCGCGCGGTTTCCCTCGGCTCCGCGCCGTTTCGCGCCATTTTCCCTTTCGCCGGCGCCCCCAGGCCGAACCCAGCGGGCCGGGTTCGGCCTGGGACGCCGGATAGAATTTCGGCCAAATCCGGCGAAAAACGAGGCCTTGGGGGGGTCCTGGGGGCGCGACTAGGGGAATTTTGGCCCGCCGGCGTCTAAAAGTGCTCCTGGGGGGGCTCCGCGGGGGCACGGCTGGAGTTGCTCTTACTATGACTGATTGGTTATTTGACATAAATACAGAGGAAGAAGCAAGATGATGCAATGAAGCGAGGACCTTGGTTATTTGAACTTGGAAGTGATTACAAAATCAACTTCTGTTACAAGCAGAATCAGTAGGAAAACACACTCCTGCTGCTAAGTGTGAAGCTGAACCCAAATGGTCAGATGATCAGCTGTTTGTTATTTGGCTGTGTTACTAAAAAATCAAATGATTGAATCATCAGCAAACCAATAAAGAACTTGACTTGCTATGACTGATTGGTTTTTTGACAAGAAGTAAAAACAGAGGAAGAAGCAAGATGATGCAATGAAGCGAGGACCTTGGTTATTTGAACTTGGAAGTGATTACAAAATCAACTTCTGTTACAAGCAGAATCAGTAGGAAAACACACTCCTGCTAAGTGTGAAGCTGAACCCAAATGGTCAGATGATCAGCTGTTTGTTATTTGGCTGTGTTATAAAAAAAATCAAATGATTGAATCATCAGCAAACTAATAAAACCCAAATCGTCACCATGGATCAATTCCTAGCTAGTTTAAAAAATTAACTTAACGGCGATGCAGAAACTTCCAGGAGAACAAGCCCATCTCCTTCCTTCGCAGCGTCGCCACCTCCATCGGTTGTGTGAGCAGAGAAAAAGAAAGCCAAAAACGAAATCGCCGTCGATCAGAGAGCGTCGAGTGTCTGTGTGATCAGAGAGCGTCGAGTGTCTGTGTGATCAGAGAGCGTTGAGTGTCTGTGTGATGTCCTGGAAGATCCTCAGCCTCTTCCCCACCTTCTCCTTCACCGCCAACGGGCTCGTGTCGCAGCAGCTCGCCGGACGAGGCGGCGCCACCGGCTTGCCGTGGTTGTTGTTGCAGTTCTCGTCGTCGGCAAGGACGGGGGCGATGACCGACGCGACGAGGGCCTCGTCAAACGCGCTGTGGTCCGGCAGCTCCGGCCACCTCTCCTCAGCTGAAAGCGACTTCCGCCTGCCGCCGTTGACGTCGTTGCCGTCGCTGTTGCTCGGCTCCTTCTTCTCGCCGGTTGCCATCGCAGCTGCTTTGTCCATGGCGGTGCCGGACCGCGTTCTCTTCAGGTTGCCCATGGGATCGTGATGCATCTGAGCCGGTGCCTTCTGCTGCAGCAGCTGCTGTTGGCGCGGTCCGTTCTGCGACGGCTTGGTGGCCAGCGGCGGCATACGGTGCGAGTAGAACGGCCGCGCATCGATGTTGAGGTTGGGCTGCAGCAGCTGTTGGTGCTGCTGCGGTGGCAGCGCCATCTTCTTGCTCGCAGCCACGCCATTGCCGCCGCCGGCGGCGTTGTTCTCGTCGGCGAATTGGTCGCGCGGCTGCAGGGGCATGAGGTGGTCGACGCAGGGCTGCGGCTGCCAGATGCTGGACGACGACCCCATCAGCAGCGCGTCGAAGAGCCAGTTCTTGTCGACGACGAGCTGGTCCCAGCCGGGGCGGCCGACGACCTTGACCTCGAGGTCCCGGAGCATCTCCTGCGCGCGCTCGTAGGCCTTGAGGTGGGAGTCGGCGCCGCGGAGGCCGTCGACACCGGCGGGGCGCACCTGCTTGAGCACGTCCTTGGCCTCGTGCACCCGGCCCTGCTTCATGAGGCAGATCCCCAGGTTGCACATCTTGTTATTGTCCGGGCCGATGAGCAGCGCCCGCCGGTACGCCCCCTCCGCCTCCGTGTAGTTCTCCTTCTGCATCAGCGCCCACCCCAGGTTGCCCTGCACACACACACACACAGTGCCAAGAACAGTCAGTTTACACCATTGCCATTGACAAATCGACATGGAACGAGGAATTGGCATGGGAAATGAAGGAGATGGATTTGTGGAAAGCTTACGAGGAGCCTGGTGGCCTCTTGCTCGAGGGTGACCTGGAACTTGCGGCCCTGGGAGCGCGCCGTCTTGGTGCGCTTGCCGTTGAAGGCGTGGCCCTGGTGGATGAGCTGCAGCTTGTGCTTCAGCAGCGAGATCTGGTCGTCCAGCCGCCCGCACCTCTACAAACCCAATCGAACGAATGGATTTGAAACCAAAATTCAGTATACACAGTTTGAATTCGCAACAAAATCGCCATCTCAGAATAGATCAGAAGATGCATGTTTTGAGTCTAAGTTAATTTGAACGCGGTGACTGACGAGATGCACATATATGCTTCGAACCGAAGTTTTGAACCAAGAGGGAGCTGACCTTGTAGAGGTCGAGGAGGATGTTGTCGAGGGACTCCTGCGCCTGGTCGGAGCAGCGGCTGCGGAGGGACTTGATGGCCTCGACGGCCTCCTCGGCGCGGTTCTGCTGCTTCATCACGATGGCCATGTCCTTGAGCGCGCTGTCCACCCGGTCGCCGGCGTTGATGGCGCCCCAGAACAGCGCGATCGCCTTCTCAGGGTCCTTGTCCACCAGCTGCGTCACCCATCACGGCCACCGTCAGCCAAACACTCAATCGTATAACCAAGAAGAGAGCGAAGCGAGCTTGTCCTCGCGGACAGGAGCGTACCTGCACGCGCTTGGCGCGGACGTAGGGCGTGTCGCCGACAGGGACCTTGTGGGCGACGTGGAATGAGTCGGAGTGCGTCCGCAGCATGGCCGCCTGCGCCGGCGCCGCCAGAGGCTTGACGGGCGAGCAGGGCGCGGACTTGGTCGGCCGTAGCATCCCACCCACGCCGTTGCCGCCGGCTAGCCACTGCTCCAGCTGGTGCTGCTGTTGCTGCATCATGGCGGCCCGTCGTCTCCCCCGCGACGATTAGATTAGATTCGGATTGCCAAGAACGGAGGGGAGCCGGCGGCGCAGGGAGAGGGAGGGAGGAAGCGGACGAACTCTGGGAGGAGGAAAGCATCGGATTCCATTCGAAATATATGAATCCATTCGGCCCCGTCCGACCGTTGGGGATTAGCCGTTTGCGAAACTAGCCGTTGGGGTGGACCGAACCGGGCCGTCACGGGCCCGCCATCGCCGTGACGGCCCGTGTAACCGTGGTTAGTTAATTAATGAGATGCGTTAAGCATCGGGCAGCCCGACACGGCCCAGATACGGGTTTTTTTCGTTTTCGTTTTCCCATCGCGCTCCTCTTGTTCGCTTCGCATCGTCTCATCGGCGCCGGAGCCGTGCGACGCCGCCTCCGCCGCAAGCGTCCTCGGTTCGCGCGCCGCGTCCCGCTCCCGTCGCCGGTGACTCTGCTTTGCGCTAGCCGGATGTATCTTGTGCGTCGTGCGGGCTGCCGTTGTCTTCTTGGGTGAGCGGCCGTGGCCGTTGGCTGGCCCCGCAAGGTGTTCGACGGAATGCGGAAGCGCAGCAAGGCGAGTCTGTTGGATGCGAAGATGGGTTCTAGTGCCTCATGGGCGTGTGGGGTGTGTGACTGGATGCGCATCGGCACCGGACGGGGCTGCAAAACTCGATCTGCGGCGCAAATGTGAGCTTTTCTTCTTGAAACTTGCTCTTCAAATTCGAGTTACTTGTACGCAAGGACTTGGAGGATGGACTGAGTTGATGTGGTGACGCAGTGGATTGCCGAACGTGTTTAATTTGAAGTTATGTATTTTTTTGCAGGGCGTCGCTGCGTTAGAACAATGAGCATGGAGTTGGAACAGGACGATTGGTTCCTAGTGTGCAAACCAGGAAGGCATTAGCTCCGCGGCATGTAACTGGTAGCAACTTAAGTTCCGGTAAATGCTCACCTGCCTTGTTCCAGTAGGTGGTGCAATATAGCTCTTAATCTGCTTTATAATATGGTGTCATACTGCGAAGAATTGTAGTAGTAGTTTCACACCATTTTGTTTTCTTCCGTTTCGGTTCAGTACGTGCGCGTTACATCTGATCTGATGGCTAAGCATATAATGGATCCCCACGAGGCCCTTGGTAGCCACGCATAAGAATGTCACTGTTCTGTAGCAGCTTGTTTCCATGATACAGTGGTTGCTCTAGAGTCATCAGTCATGTATGTGCACCCAAATCACTAATCAAATTGCATGTACTGTTGCTGTCTTGGATTTGTATGTTGATTTGACCGGTGTGATACAGATGTGATGACAACCCTGAATACAGTGCTAATATGCCTATAAAGCTAATCGCTAAATGCGCCTTGAAGTTAGGTTCAGCATGGGTATGCAATTATTATTCCTGACTGGGTGGTGCTTACTGGTGTTCAATACCATATTTGTAGAGAGAGTACCGATATCATAAAAGAGTTTTCGTATTGCATTGCATAGTCGTCCCTATACAGTTAGAAATCTTCCCTGTTAAATCTTTCCTCTTGTTCTTCTGTTACATCTTTCCCCTGAATCTTCCTTGTATGCAAGTTATTAAACATGATATCTCAAATGGAAAAAATCTAACTATCAGTCTCGTCATCACTGTGCCTTGATACTACTAGAAATATGTTTTAAGCGAAATATATGACATTTGCAAGGTCCTAAATATGCAATTTGCTACATTTTAGCTGCAGAAAAGCGTACGTACAACCCTATGAGCACTGAGGCTACCTCTAACGTATGTTCTCCTCGTGCTTTTCTAGATTGATGATATAGATTCAGTTAGCCAACCATCTCTGCCCCCTGTTAATAGTATGGTCAGACAAGAATAAAGATTGATACATGTCCGGAGGGGCGTTGTGCACAAAAGGAGGACATTCTTAGTCAGGTTGGATAAGGAGTTATCAGTTATATGCGAACAGAATTATGTTTATGCCACTGTTAAGTCTCAAAACTTTTGGTCTCACAAATGATTATGTGCTAGTGTTTCCCGGCATTTCTTTTGGGTATTTATTGGGCTACTCTATTATTCACCTACCAATCACACCATACAGCTGAACCTGAAATAAATACAATGTATTTTTATTTATTAGAAGATCCACCTGTACTCAACTCAAAATGGGTTGGTCTAGCTCTTTAGCAGTAGTTAAGAAAGGACAACAGACGAAGGGTAGGGTATGTATTATTTGTATTAGCTTGCAGATGGATCAACCTGACCAACCATTTGTATGTATCTAAATTTGTAGATCTGGGGTATTAGTTTATCATCATTTAAGTTTCAGTTGGCTATGCTACTCTCTTCAGTTGCAGTTAAGTTGACTCTTTGCTGCGATTTACCATTCAGTTTCACTTTCCATTAGTCAGTATCAGAAAATAGTGGTATATAATTAATAATGCTTTTCCTGTTATTAATGGCATGCTACAACAGGAAGGATACACTGGAATTATCATTTGAAACAAATCTCTAAGAGCTCAACTTTTCTCTGCAGAAAAGCTACTGCTTCAGTCACTATCAAAGGAAGTTAGAGGGAGATTTGATGTTAGCATTTCTGAGGGATGCAGTGGAAAAGAAACTACGGTAAGTGTGATGAACTTCAAACTCGTGCTCTACTCGTTATGTAGATTTGCGTGCACGGGATGATTTTAATAGTGGAAATTAGAAATGGTTAGTAACCAAGACCGACAAGCATTTTAGCATCTTGGATGCTAATTAATATTGGTTACTATTGTAGTGTGTAGATTACCTACCTTTGCTATAAAAGCATGAGCTTTTAAGTAAACTAATTGTTGCATGGGACTAGCTAAGGAGTCATGGTAAACCTCACGGTTTCTTCACGAGTCCAAATATGTGACACTTGATGATCAGATCTCGTCATGTGTCCATTCAAAAGACGAAAGCGTCGTGTTTACTGACTTTTATTTGACATGTGATTTGGAGTTATGAGCATTGGTCTTGGACAGCTGGACTATAAAGGCACATTCCCCCCCATGCTGTGTTAGTCATTTAAAGACGGTCAAAGTCACTCTGCCAGTAGAGGACTAGTCTTGGAAGGTTTTTCCAATCAGTTCAGCAGCTAACTATCCATGTGAAGGCTAAAACACTGTGTTGCAGCCAGAAGAGCACAGAGTTTGTGATTCTGGGGTCAAATGTACAAAAAAAGTCACTTAATTTGCCAAATTCTAACTGAACAACCTTATTCATGCATCGTATTATCAAATCTACACATAAAAAAGAAGCATTACTACTCTGTGAAATCAGAGTCCATGGTCAGCGACAGGAAGCTGCTAGCTCATGAATTTGAGTTGAAATCCTGGAGACCAACACCACACCTAACCTAATAATAGCCGATTGCATGAAGGAATGCAAGGACTGGTAGGTAGAGAGAGGCTTATGGGTGAAAAGGGGGGATGCCACAGGCAGTTTGGAGCTTTATGCAGGCATATAAGGGGCATGTAGGTAGGAGGAAACAAAGAGGGAGTTGGGAGAGAGGAGTCACGGATAAGTGCTGTCTGTGCTTGTGCTATGCCATGTGGTGGGGTTGCCTAATCAGCCATGCCTATGCCTCCTTGAATGAAGAGATAACAACAAAAGGGCGGCCATGGCCTAGACCTACCTCTCTCCCTACCTTCTTTCCCTTCCACTAATCCAAAACAACCCAGCTTGCACTGGAGGAGGCTTCCACCACAAGCGCGTGGCTAGGAAGTGGAAGGTAGAACTACTGCACATAGGCTAGCAGACACCACTCCTCAACTAGACAACCACGAACCATTTCCCTACCTTCCTCTCTCCAGCCTCCATGCTTTCTGGAAGTAGTGCCTACAATTTAACAACTAAAGGGCTCAGGGTAATGTGTTTTGCTGAGGGATTGCACTCCTTTTTGGTAGTGAGGTGGTGATTAGGGTACAACCGAAACGGTTTACTTGATTAATTTGATGGACCAAACGGATAGCTATTTAGGAGCGTATTAATTCAGCGGATACCAAAATGACAGGACCCCAAACTTGTTTTATGGCCAACTAGCCTTAGAGTCCATAATAAGGACTAGCTATTGATGGCTATGCAATAAAGCAGTTTGGTGTCTAATACTCTGACTTGCTTTCTGGTTGGCATGGTAGGCAAATTAAATTGGTACATGTACCCTTACTGCACTCTGTTGAGGTACAGGTATTTTCAAAATAGTCCTCTTGTTATAGATTTAGCTTTAGCCTCGTGCTCGAAGTGATACTACCATCCCGTAACATATTCCGAAATATCCATTTGTTTTGACTAAGTGAACACATATTTACCTTCGATTAAAACAGAAAATCTCAGGCAGGAACCAAGTCAATCTCTTCGCACATTAATAAGAAGGGAATATGGAGTTAGATCTGGAGTTGTAATCACCCGATCCCCGCAACAAAGAAATTAAGGGGGGGTGATACGGGAGCTCGGACATTTTCATGTAGAGGACCATTGTAGAGTGTGAAGTCCCAATCATTCTGGCCCCAACTGAAGCAAATGGTTTCGGATATTTCCTCTCCTTACACCCAACCAACTATGGTCCATAGTTTGGTAACCATCCCAAAAGAATATATTAGGTAGGCAAATATTATTTAATCCCGTCTGGATTTTGTAATGGATATGTAAGTTTCTCCTAACAAGTAACAATTAATGGTCCACCTCAGCAAGCCATAATTTCATCTGCTTCCTCAGAATGTGATGCCCACAGCCTTTACTACTGCAGAGTAAATCCTAACTTATGGAAAATTCAGTACACTAAAAGTCAGTATCCATTTTAATCTATGTTCTCTATGAGCAACGGCAAAGCACATTTTGCAGAACGGGATTAAGTCATGACCATAATTGTAAGGATGTCCTTATTAGGGATCACTGATAATGTTATCTATTGCCATGTGGATTAGCTTATATAAATATGATATCCAGAAGATATGCCTTGCTATGGATAGAAATATGTAGCAGTTGCAGGGCTGATGGGTTTGGTGAATTGTTTATATAGGGTTGACCAAACAGATGAAGTAACCAATTCATCAGAGTATAAAACAGAAACGCTCCACACGGAAGTAGTTTCATCGGACCATGGCAAATTTGCAATAGCTATGGTTCTGCAAACATATTATACTAGGGAAAACAAAGAAAAAAATATGGTGGGTGGCAAAATAAAATTCATTTAGGCAGTGCCAGATACCTATTTCCCTTCACCCTGTTTTATTCAAGAATAAACAAGGAAAACGAAGTCTGATGAGGGGCTTCCCATTGTTTAACACCTAGGTGCACCAAAACATTGGGTAAGATGATTGGAGCTGGTGAGATCAGGGCATTTCTTCTATTGTATGAATGACCCGTACACAACTACTATTATGTCGTAGTATACGCCTCGAATCATTTTCGTGCCGACATAATTGTGTCGAAGAATAAAAGCAACCCCCGTATACTCCAGCCTACACCTGAATAATACCTGATCATACGCAAATTTTGCACTGCATCTGCATCTGCACCTGGGTCAGAAACTCACAGGTGGTCCTAAAAGGTAAATGTAAACTGTATCTAAATCATATTGACGTCAATCGGCTTTTTCGTTTAGACAAGTAGAGTTGTATCATACATTCTTACATACTCCTTATGGTAATGTATCTTCTCACCAAACGGGTATTGATATACGAGATAAAATAACGCATTATTGGAGGTTGCATCATACACATGAGACCAAGGAGTGAGGAAGAGGGAAAACAATAATAATGATAATAAGAGGTTGTATGATTGTATCATCTAAACCTTGTTGCTCGTTGATGTGGCGCAACTAATTTTTGATAGATTGTGTCATTAGAGGGTCCCTAATCAGTTTGTGTTTCACGAGGTGCAGGACAGGAGGAGCTTCAGGCATATACATTACCAGCACCAACAGAAATTAGGAAGATGGAGGCATCACGGCCGGATGCGGTGGCGGCGGTGGTGGTGGCTGATGCGGTTAGTTAGCTGTTAAAACCGAACGCGCCAAGAGGTAGGCGTTAGGCAGGCAGGCCCAAGCTTACCTCACACTTTACACCTACCTAGCTGTGAGTGAATCAGGCAGGCACAACACACATGGCTGTCACTGCGGCTCTTTTCTAGTAGTAAGCTGGTAAGCAAACAAACCGGTGAGGCGATGAGGTCATGACCTGGGGGAGAGGGGAGGGAGGAGGCCTACCAGCCTAACCTTTTTCTCACCAACTCAGCCTCTAGAAGACCGGCTTCCCCGATGGAGCCTATAAAATCCAGCTCCCTCTTCCACCCACCTCTCCTATGCAGCTATAGCTATAGCCCCCAACAACAACAACTTCCACTGCAAACTTAAACCCACCACCGCAGCAAAAGGGAAGGTGGAGGAGGAGCACAGAGGAAAGCAAAGTGTGTGCCGGTCAGCCATGGGGAGGTCGCCGTGCTGCGAGAAGGCGCACACCAACAAGGGCGCGTGGACCAAGGAGGAGGACGACCGGCTCACCGCCTACATCAAGGCGCACGGCGAGGGGTGCTGGCGCTCGCTCCCCAAGGCCGCTGGCCTGCTCCGGTGCGGCAAGAGCTGCCGCCTCCGGTGGATCAACTACCTCCGGCCCGACCTCAAGCGCGGCAACTTCAGCGACGAGGAGGACGAGCTCATCATCAAGCTACACAGCCTCCTGGGCAACAAGTACGTTCACGATCCTCTGTTTACGTGCATGCCTGCCTAGCTGGTGACTTGAATGAATGAAGAAAAAACATAGCTTAATTTGATATCTGGTGCTGAACGGCTAGTACTCTTGTTGTTTGCCGCAGATGGTCCCTGATCGCCGGGAGACTGCCGGGGAGGACGGACAACGAGATCAAGAACTACTGGAACACGCACATCCGGAGGAAGCTGATGAGCCGGGGGATCGACCCGGTGACCCACCGGGGGATCAACGAGCAGCAGCACGGGTCCAACATAACCATATCCTTCGAGGCCGCGGCCACAGTGAGGGAGGACAAGGCCGCCGTGTTCCGGCGAGACGAGCCCACGACGACCAAGCTGGCAGCGGCGATCGCGCACAGCCACAACCACCACCACCATGACCCCCACCAGATGGAGTGGGGCCAGGGGAAGCCGCTCAAGTGCCCGGACCTGAACCTGGACCTGTGCATCAGCCCCCCGTTCCAAGAGGAGCAGAAGCCCGTGGTGAAGCGGGAGGGCGGCCTCGGCGTGGGCTTCCTCGGCCTCCGGACCGCCATGCTCGACTTCAGAAGCCTCGAGATGAAATGAGCATGCATCCCCTGCTTCCTGCTTCCTTCTTCCTCCTCTGTTCTTGTGACTTGGATATTTGGGTTAGCCCTGTAGGTGAAAATAGTTGAGTGAAAGATACTAGACAAGAAGAAAGGGTGAGAGGAGGATCTTGTGCCCTGTTTGGCCAAGATCATCCCCTGCTCTCTCTCTCTCTTGTTGCTCCATTTTGTTCGTCTCTGTGTAATTACTGTTAACTAATCACGAGCCATACTACCACTTACCACCTGATGCCGCTAGCTGTAGCAAGTTGACGATGTTGAGACAAGTAGTATTAGGATCGTGCGCGGCTAAAGCTGGCGATTGCTAATTCTTTTTTCCCAGGACAGGAGGGGTAGTCGACTAGATTCAGTGCGTGCGTGCCCCTCCCGTGCGGTGTGGATGCTGATCTCGAGACCGGGCCACTGAACCTGTGATCTTTTCTGAGGCGAGTGGCCACATGTGACCTTTGCCTAATCCTGCAGTTTTGGTAAAGCGGCATCGTGAGCTAGATTAGACCACGCTTTGTGTTGTGACCCGCTTTTTGGGTCGGATACCGTGTGGCTCCTCTGTTTTCGACGTCTTCTTCTCGGTAGCTAGCTAGCTAGTGTACTCACACGGTAAGCTTGTAACTAATCTCTGAACATACACGATACTAGAGGTTACTTCAAACGGTGTATGCCTTTCTGTGCAAATGATTTTTTTCTTGAGATGACCGTTCCTAAACAGATGACGACCCAGAAAGCAGCATATGGTCTAATCCATATCTGAAACATCATCTTTTTTTATATAATATATATATATATATAAAGAGAGTATTACATTACATACATGGAGTTTATTACTAGTAGTGCTGGTGTTAGTGGATGAGTAGCTAACCGTACGTGGAGGGGAGGGAAGACAGGAAGGTGACAAAGGGGTGAATTTGACCGAAAATAACCAGAAAGACAAAGAATTTCACGAAATAAACGTTGGCTGAAACTATTTCACGAAATAACCCTTTTGTGTAGCGCCTCACAATCAGGCGCTATGTTCTTCGGTGTAGCGCCTCAGCGTAAGGCGCTACATATCCTGCCAGCGTGGCGTCTGAGGGCCCCACCCGTGGTAGTGTAGCGCCTTCGTAAAAGGCGCTATGCTTCGGATTTGTAGCGCCTTGTCGGAAGGCGCTATGCTCCGCATCGTTAAGCCGCGCGACGGCCACCTCCGGCCCTAGTGGCCACTTCCCACACTGAGGAGCACGGGCGCTTTAGGGTTAGCCGCCGCCGCCGCCGGCCCGTGGTCCTCCTCCCCACCGCGCCGCCGGCCCGTGGTCCTCGTCCCCACCGCCTCCCCAACGAGCTCCTCCCCACCACGCCGCCGCCGGCCCGTGGTCCTCCTCTGAGCTCCTCCCCACCACGCCGCCGCTCGTGCTCCTCTTCCCCACGGAGCTGCTCCGCTCGTGCTCCTCACCCCCCCCCCACCCCCCCCCTCACCGAGCTGCTCCGTCATTGCTCCTTCCCCCACGGAGCTGCTCCGTCCGTGCTCCTCCCCCCCACGGAGCTCCTCCGGCCGTGCACCTCTCCACACCGAGCTTCTCCCCACCGAACCCCTCAGAGCAAGGTATCTGAATTTATTTGCAAATATTTGATCTATATTTGGATGCAAATTAGTATATTTGGATGCAAATGTATTGCCTATTTGATTGTCATATGGAAGAATGACATGTTTGTAATATCTTTAGCATTGGGATAGTCATAGTATGTATTGGTAAATTTTTCAGATTGTATGGAAATCCTCGCTATTTCCACATGATGATGTTAGTTTGGTAGTGTGATAGTTGCAAAACGTAGGATTGTTGTTCAACAATATGGCATAGTTGCAATGCATATCATTAGGCCGTAGCGTTCAATTATCTTTTCAATTAGGTCATATGGGCAGTAGGATGGTATGCTTACTATTCTCGGATGTTTAGTCCGTTAAACATAGTGTGTTGAACCTATTGTTTCGAATATGTAGGATGGTGTGGTTACTAAATAATCACTACGATGTGCAACACCGGGCCTATTTGATGGCGGAGAAGGGAGAGGTAATAAAATTACTTTTACACTTGTATATATCAATTTTCTATTGTTTGGCAGAAAATTATGTTGTAATTATTCTATTTGTCGTATTGTTTTGCAGGAGCTTGTACCGTTGAAGATTCGGTCTCATGGGGTGTCGGCGGGTGATATGCCGTACGATGAGCGGTACACTGAGTACATCGAGATGTTGGGCCTCCTCCCGTTCATCCAGTTGGTTAGCCGGTCGACTCCTAATCTTAACCCGCCAGCCATCACGGCTCTTGTCGACCGGTGGAGGCCGGAGACGCACACTTTCCACCTTCGGACCGGCGAGATGACAGTCACCCTACAGGATGTTTCCATGATTTTTGGACTTCCTATCGAGGGGAAGCCTTTGTGCATGAGTACGGATTCTGAAGGGTGGCGCGCGCAGATGGAGGCCCTTATTGGTATGGCTCCTGAGGAGTCCGAAGACAAGAGTAAAGACAGAGTCCCAGCCGGCGCTACTTATGTTTGGATAGTACAGAACTTCTCGCATTGTCCGGAGGATGCCGATGATGACGTGATACAGGCGTATGCTCGCGTGTACGTGTGGTATGTTATCTCTCGCACTCTTTTTGCCGATAGCGGTGGAATTACCGCACAGTGGATGTGGCTGAAGGCGTTGACCACCTTTGACTCCAAATGGAGCTGGGGTTCTGCTGCACTTGCCTACTTGTACCGGCAGGTAATATGTTGTTCGGCTTTAATTTACATTTGCATGTTAAACATGTATTAATTTAACATTGTTTGCATTTATGTGCAGTTGGACGATGCTTGTCGTAGATCGGGCAAGTGTGGAATTGGGGGTCCTATGGTCCTCCTATCGATCTGGAGCTGGGAACGATTCCCAGTTGGACGCCCGCGAGAGGTGGGGTACCTTCCTTGGGCCGACTACGGGGATCACCCTCTACGGCGTCCCACTTGGGCATATAGGTGGGACGTAGTATCTGAGGCTCACAGCGACATCAATACCATGTACAAGCAGTACACCAACGAGTTTGATGCGCTTACCCCTGAGCAGGTTAGTATCTTTGTTTACATTTGTCGATCACATGATTTTGATCTTTCTCCAAAGTGATGGTTGTGTACTTCGTTGTCAGGTGGAATGGGAGCCTTACGGAAGTGGTGATGAGTTCGGTCAAACTCTGCAATTCTCGTTGAACCCGAAGTGCTTGGAGGAACAACGGTTGTGGCTGATGCGCTGCCCGTTGATATGTAATTGGGCGGTCGAGTTTCACTTGCCACATCGTGTGATGAGGCAGTTTGGGTTGTTCCAGGCTCACCCGGCTGTGTGGGTGGACACGGACCAGTCCCTTCACGGGTAAGATACTAATTTTTTTTTGCTGTTCTCGCCTCAACATGGTGGTACTGATCGTGTGTATCTTTTCTATATGCAGGTTGGACAGAAAAAGACAGAGGAAGGTGAAGAAATGGGACGTATTTCACAAGAAATATGTCATCGACTTCGAGGCTTGTGTGGAGAGGGCTAAGGAGAGTGGATGGGGCCGGCAAAGGGCGCACTGTCCAATTGCATTCAACAACTACATTCGATGGTTTCTTGAGAGTACGAGGGTGGAGCTATGCCCGGCAGCTTTTGAGGAGGAGATTTTGGAAGAGCCCACCGTGTTCGACGAACTTGCCCAGAGGGAGTACAACAGGCTCGTCAGGTCGGGCAACCAAATACCTTTTTCTAACGTGCTCAACTTTGTGGTAAGTGTTTGCTTTCCTGTTTTCCTTGTAGCACAAGTACCACTCTCTTCCTTGCATAACTTGTTAACTTTGTGTCAACCATAGCGCTCGGAGATAAAGGAACAAGCCGGTACAAGTGAGCAATTGTTGAGGACCGCCCCGGCGGGAGAAAAGGGTGAAGGTGCATTTCGAGATTTCGTGAAGGTACGTATCCTAATCTTGTGGACTTCAACATGGCCTATATGCACTTACTGATAGTAAGTCTTACAGCGGTCGGCCCGACGGTTACGCCGGTTGGCGAATCTACTCGGTTGTCGTGATCCCGAGTACACAACACCGTCGCAGTCTAGGTCAAACTCGCGTTTTGATCTGGAGGACGATATTGAGGATGAGAATACCTCGACGGCTCATGATGAGGTATGAGATTGAAGGATGCCTAAATTCGGTAATGTTATTTTTCAATTAACTGAATCATGCACTTGTTGTTTTCGAAGATTCCGGATGACATGACGCTGGATCAGGCTCGAGATCGGTCCGCTTACTTGATGAGGTCCAAAAGGGCACCTAGACGGGTATTTAGCCCAAGTGACTACGATGCTAAAGGAAAGAACAATGTTGGTGAGGAGGAGCGGCCGCGGAGGTCAGTAGCGGGTCGGAGGATGAGGTTGCACATGGATGATGAGGAAGAAGAGTCTGGAGATGAGGTAGAGGAGGAAGAAGAACCGCAGCCAGTACGGAGGAAGAAGATTCCAGTTAGTAGAGGAGGTGGACGCGCAAAGGCCCGTGGACGGAAGTAGGAGATGCCATGTTGTTTCGTATCGTAGTTGTAATATTATCGCACTTCTCTGTCATGTCGAACTTGTCGTGTCGAACTTGCCATTTCTATTTGACGGGATGTGTTGTCGTATGTGAACTAGTGAATCTGTGTTTTATGTCTGTGTTTGATTTCTGAAGTTACGAATCTGTGTGTGATTTCTGTTTGAATTCCTGTTTGCATTTCCCATTTCTGTTTGAATTCCAGTAAATAATGTAACAGCATAGCGCCTCCGGCCAAGGCGCTATACATGTGTAGCGCCCCAGCCAAAGGCGCTATGGTGTGCAAAATCAGGTGCTCCAGAGAGCTGTCCCAGCGAGATTTCCATTGGTTCAAACATGGGGAAATGAGAGAGATTACCTCTAGCAACTTGAGGGATGTTGATTCACGGAAGAAATCTTCAGATTTGAGGTGAAGGGGAGAGGATTTGAGGGGGGGGGGGGAGAGAGAAGCCGCCGCCAGCACTTTGTTTCTGCCTGTCGGGTGTTGAAATGAGGTGCTAGGGTTTGTGGAGGCCGTCGCACTGCGACTTAAGAGTTTTCAATGTGTAGCGCCTTACAGAAAGGCGCTATACAGGCATATGTAGCGCCTCTGGCTGAGGCGCTATACTACGAAATGGGCAACGTACGGCTCGGGAGAAACGGACGCGCGATTTAGGTCACAGGGCATAGCGCCTTACATCAAGGCGCTATGCCACTGCATCATAGCGCCTTACTCAAAGGCGCTACACAACCACGATTGGGCCCCACGGACGCCACGCTGGCAGGATGTGTAGCGCCTCGCGCGGAGGCGCTACACCGCATAGTATAGCGCCTGATTGCGAGGCGCTACACAAAAAGGTTATTTCGTGAAATAGTTTCGGCCCACATTTATTTCGTGAATTTCTTTGCGTTTCTGGTTATTTTCGGTCAAATTCACGACAAAGGGACAGCGGAAACCATTAAGTATGGGGCTTGTTAGGTAAGGCCACCTCACCCCACACCTCTTGTAGCAGCAATATTATTTCCTTTTCTTTTGGGGCATCGGAGCAACCAACTCAGCTCGTGGGGCGATCTCTGGATGGGGGCGACACCGCGGCCGAAAAGCAGCGGGTTTTTGGACGGATTCTGAGAGCCCAACTTGCGCTGGTGAAGTGGCGGCGGTGGGTTGGTTCGCTGCCTGTCGAACGGTTTTGCTGTTTGTGGCGATAGATAGGAAGAAGAGTCGCGGCGGGTGATGCAGCAGGCAGCAGCTAACCACATTTCTTTTCTTTTCTATCTGCCGCCGTTTTCGTTTAAATACTACCGTCGTCTTTCTGGTGTAGGCAGGCAAAGTCCCTGTCCGTCGATGAAGATGACGAGCGTACGTGTAGGCTACACGGTGTAGCCTACGGTATTTGTCCTGTGCGCGCCATGTCAGGCTGTACGTGTTTTATGAAACCGCAAAAAACGGCCGTTTTGCAGTTTTGGGACAACAAAAAAGAGCTCCGAACAAATACCGTAAAAACGGTCAACCATATTTTGTTTTACAGAAAATCAAAAAACATCGACTCTGAACAATATATGTACGGCTCGTAGGTGTTTTTTTGCGGCTTCCCACAAATCTCTCTCTCCTCCACCCACACACGCCGCACCTACGCCATCCCTTCTCGCTCCGCCACCGTCCCACTCTTCCACTGCTGTGGCCGGATCTATGACTTCTACCACTTCCGCTCAACATTCCCACGTTGCCGCACACGCTGCCGCAGCTGTGTGACCGAAGAGGATCTCTAGCGCAAGATGGTTCTCACCGACGCGCTGGTTCCGCGGGCGCTCGATGCTACACCCGCTCCTCCCCCACGTGCGGAGGAGCTTCATCATACTGCCCTCGCTTGGCTAGGAGCTACCATTGGTGACGTCGAAGTCGAGCACAACTCTAATTTGGCGGTGTTCGAAGGGAGCTTCCCGGAGGAGGAGGACGCTCCGGTAGCGCGTGAAGCCCAGCGCACGTAGAGGCATGGTGAAGCGGCGCCGCCTGGAAAAGGCGGAGGAGGACCTCGCCATACGCCGCTCCTATCGAGATTGCGGAGGCGGAGGACTAAAATAGCGCCGAGTACCAGCACGCATGGCGCATATTGACCGCGCCACCTTCAACGAGTCCGGCGAGGAGTATAGATACTGTCGTGCCGCCGACTCTGTTACCCCTATCTATTTAGTTTATCTATCTATATGTAAGTTCAATTTGTGATGTTGAACTTCGGTTACTTATTTTTTATTGTTGAACTGTGTTGTATGTGTTAAATCTACTTTAAACTATGTGTTTGCTTCCATGTTTGAATCGTTGAAGTGCGCATGAACTGCAAGAGGAGCGGTAAATTATTTCGAATTATGGGTTACAAGTTTGCAGTATCTGTTTCTGGTAGGGCGATGCTCATATGGAAAAAGTGGTTTACGGATTACCCTAAACCACTTTTCCAGTACGAAATTGTAAGGGATCTGCTAGAGATGCTCTAATAAGGAAAAGTTGTAATGTGTCAAGTTTCTTTTTAGTGTCTAAAGAAAGAGCTCTTGACGGTCCGTGAAGTTCGACGGTCATGACCTTCACTTATAATGATTTAAATATGAATGTTATTTCATAAAGAGTTAAATAGCTAGCTGATTGCCGAGTGTGGTTGTGTGCACATGGAGAGGCCGGGTGTAACCTCTTATGAATTGTATCAGCGTCATGCTAATTTATGAGTTTAATAAAGTGACCTTTATAAAAAAAATATGATTACTGAGTACATCTAGTCTTAAGAGAAATATGATTATTGTTTTTTTTTCACGTGAGAGAAAGTCCAAGAATCTCTGGATAGTGTCTTCAGCAAAGGTACTGTTGTTGACATGTACAACCAATGAATTGGTTTGACCTAGGATTTTAACTTTGAACTTCTGATCCAATACCCAAAGAGCAACATCAAATCGAAGACACATTGTGCTGTCATCCCTAATTCCATGGGTTACACACCCAGGTATTGCTTCTCATGTTGCAGTGACCTAGTCACCAGTTACTATGACACACTCGTCATGGATCCAGGATCTGGAATCTTTGAACCCATCCATGGGGTACATACCTAGTGACTACCGGTCGTGTGAACGATCTTGAGTGGACATCACCAATATTGTTCCACATCGCCGGTTCAGAATATTCATGAGTGTTGATGCCGGACCACAACCTTCATCGCATGGATTCTCCCTTTTCCATGATTTTGTAGATCATGCAACGAATGGATGATGTATGAGGGTAGTTAGGATCAAATCAACGCACAAAGATGTGTTGTGTGATGCCTCCATTCCCAATGCTTCCCAATCCCATCATATCGGCGTCTCTGATCAAATCTCTCTTCCCCTCCCATGATTTCTCTAGGGAGCACTATTAGGCTATAACTATAATGGACCTGAAAGGTTTGAGTTTTGTCGAGTAAAATTTGTCAAAGTTGTGCTTGTGGGAACTTTTTTGTTTTTCAAAGTTGATTTCTCTAGGAAGTTTTTGCTTCTAGAAAAGAAAAGCGTGTGTGGCGATGGTGAGTGAGTAGGTTATGGCACACTTCTTTTTGGCTTTTAGGAGGGCTTCTCCAGGAAGCTCCTCTCCACCAGCTTCTCCCAGAAGCTTAGCTCACAAATTAGTTTGGACTTCCCAATTAGTCTTGAAAAGAGTAGTTTGGAAGTCTAGACAAATTTGGGAGACGGGCTTCTGGGAGAAGCTGGTGGAGGGTTGCTTCCTGGAGAAGCTCTCCCACAAGCTGAAAAGAAGTGTGCCTATATCGATAACTCGGGCGGAGTGGCTCCAGTGTGTGCATGTGTGTCCTTATGTGCATGCATGCGTGACCTTACATATGCCAGTAATAACCCTTCAATTTAAAATATAGGACTAACGTGCGCGCGTGTGTGCACCTTTATATATGATAGAAGTAACCCTTCAATCCACACAAGACGTCTATTCTGAACCAGTGCATATTATTTTAGGAATTGAAATCTTTAATTTGTCCATCTTCTGCATCTCAATGTACTACCTCTGTTCCATAATATAAGTCTTTTTAGCAAACTAGTTTACCTTGCTAAAAAAGCTTATATTGTGGAACGGAGGGAGTATAATTTTGTTTGTACATGTGTTTATTACAATCGCCAAAGTATATAAAACAAATGCTTGGCCATCAAAACTAGAAACCGACCAAAAGCGTGTAACTCCAGTGTGGAGCAAAATATTACATGTGTGCATTTCAAACGGGAATATAAATTGGTGTAGCTACCAAAAGCACTTCTATTTTCCGCCTCTTTATTTTTCAAACAATGTCGTAGCGTTCATGGCGTCCATAGATGTTGATATTCGTGTAGCACCATGCATGGGCTATGCAGTACTTGGTACAAAGTTGGGATGTGATTTGCTAAAAGTAAACATTGTATCCAAGGTTCTGTGTGTAGATGAGCACATTTAATCGGTGGGTGATGGAATTGTAGAGGTGCACTTCATTCACCATGATTTGGACGTGTATGCATGCATGCGGAAAACCAATTATCTTTATTTTTTCAAGGAGGATAAAATAAATTAATACATGTCCCACCGATACTTCATATGGTCAAGATGATTAACCAACTTAATGTGAGTATAAAAACTGAATTCATATGTGGGATTTTAAGCCATAGTTTTTGAGTGTCACACTGCATGTATTTATGATTTTACTTTGAACCATATTTTTGACTATTCATGTGTTGCTAACGTGTCTATCTCACTCGTTAAGCAGCATGGTGTTCAAATTTGGACAAGTCACTCACCACATGGGAATATGTGATGTATGTTTCTCCAACAACTGCAATTCTTCTCATGCTCCTTGGTTTCTTTTATGATGGCTACATTGTTGCGAAGGCGTTGTTTTGATTTTGAAAACATTGATTCAGCCATAGAGTACAAATTAATAAAATATGTGCAATAATGTACCAAGTAATGATTTGGTAATTCAGAAGAAATGAGCAAGCATGCATATTATTGTTGCTTTACTTTTTTTTACCGCTTTACCGTAGGGGATTCCCCTACGGTTATTGTTGCTTTACTCAATGCCTAAGTGTCAGTCGATTAAGAATTAAATTACTATTAGTCAATTTAATGAATTCGATCATAAATGTTTAAAAAACGTTGGCAAAAATATAATTACTTTTCACCAAGTACGGAAGAAAATCAAATGTTCGTTCACATAATTCCAAAAAATTATAAATGCTTGCAACATGGGACCGATGATTCTTCGCGTTGACCAACAGAGAATTAGTAAACTCTCAATCGACGGTGGTTAGCAAAACCGTATAATTAATCCATTACCTAGTATACTGGAAGGGAACAAGAAACCGCTAGACCGAAAATGCGGCTGCGACCGAAGCCAGCACGCAATATGTTGGTCACGGTATGGTACTAACATGCTGACACTACTCCTCGTTCATTGCTGGAAACATTAGGTTTAAGTTAAGTTTAACAGCGATGCGCCTCACAAGAAAGAAAGAACAAAAAAGGTGATGGAAAACGACATTACTTTTGGCAGGTGCAAAGCTTACTTTCCACTTGCAAACATCACGGTCCAAACAGGTACAAACATAATACATCACAATTAAATTATACCTTGGTAAAACTCAACTAGGATTACTATCTCTGCTGGCTAGCTTATCTATGGACGATAGAATCTATACTTTCTACCGAAAGGAAACTACCAAGCGATGTGGGCCATCATTAGAGGATAACACTCCCTCCCTCAAGTGATCATAGTGAGTGCACCGGTGGTGAAATTGTACATTCACGAAACAGGCTTTCGCCCAGCTATATAAATATAGCAACCAACCGATACAACTTCAAGACCACTGCTAGGGCAAACAGCACAAGCATGCCCAAAAAGAAACATAATAGAAACAAAGAAAAGAAAACAAGGCCGACATCGGCGGTTCAACGAAAACAGAGACGAGTCGCAACCGCTGTGCCCTCCGGAGAATTACCACCGCGCTCCTAGCATACCAAAGCGCCTCATACCAAGCAGCACCTCAAAGAAGGGAGCAACGGCGACGACGCTGCTGCCCGGACAGTACCTAGGGTTTCCCCCAGTATGTCCTAGGGTTTCCCCCGGTATGCTGAGGGGTGGAGAAGAGGTAACCTGACACCCTTCAGGAAGGATGGCGACACCCGCAGGCGTCATCGTGTCAGTGTCGAAACGACTGGGATTTCTCCCGAACTCCAAAAAACCACACCCTCCGGCGCTTCGTATAGCTCCACCAAGCTTGCCACCCACTAACGCACGCCACCACGGTCTTGTATCCATCACCGCCGTCTCGCCTTGGTCCATGTCGCGAAGCCGGGAGAGCCGAGTAGGAGGAGCTCAGCGAGGATCGGCGGCACAGCAGCACGCGGGAGGGATCTGCCTCCACTGCCAGAGGCAGTAGCCGACCGGATGTGTCAGCCGGGCAAACCAGGCCCTCACTGGCCCGGCCAGGCCCAAAGGGCCCGTAAAGCCCTGCCGCCACACTACAGCAAGGGCACCGCCAGCGCCACCATCCCAGCTCAAGCACCTGCTCCTCCGCCCCTCGAGGGTGCCCCCTCCACGCCTCTGCGGCCCCGTCCGAGCCCAGATGGGGCCCGCTTGGGCCCAGATCTGAGCCCAAGGACGCAGCCGGCCGCACGCCGGCGACCGGCCAGCCGCCGGCAGGCTACCAGGGCACCCCGCCGCCAAGGGCCGTTCCATCGCAGCCAGAACCAACCGAAGCTCGCCGGACCGGTGTCGGGTCGAGGTGCACCACCGCGAGTCGCCGTACGCCGCGCCGCCAGCCACACACGCGGGGAGAGACCGTCCCACCGTCGCCGGCGCCAGAGCCACGCGGCCCGGCAGCCCGACCCGACGACGGCAGGGAAGGAACGGGCAGGGGAGGGGGCTAGCGGCGGCGGGGATTAGGGTTTTCCCCTGGTCGCCCGCACGGGGACGAGACAGGGGAGACCGAGGTAGCCTGACTAGACTCGTTTAACTACTGAGCGCCGTAACAGTCGAAATTGTACATTCATTCTGCTCAAATAAACATAGTGAGTACTGTGCACGTAGGAGAGATCGGATCAAACGCCACGGGAGGAGAAGATAGTCAATCGAGCTAAAAGGACGGATGAAGGAGATGGATATAGGAGCAGGCCGGTTGGGTTGGTAGCCTATTCCCATTTATTAATTCATGAGCCACACCGCTCCTGGCTAGTTGTACTGTACTATATACTAATTATTAATTAGTTGTAACGCTGGGGACAGTCTTCATTAGATTAGATTAGGTTAGTTCTACATTAAAAAATGAGTACTTGAATTGGGGCCCATGGGATTAATGAAAGATCCATCGGCAGCTAGCTACAAGATAGTACTTGTTGAGATGAGCACGTGTAATCCAATAGGCAAGCAACATATCTAGAGAACCAACATCTTGTCACTATAGAAGCTTCATGTTTTTCTTGTGGAATCCAATCTTCAAATCTCTTGCCGACTGAGGCGTTGAGCTCACCATGAGCCACACTTAACCCTCCCATGAAAAATAGAACGACTATGTGTTTGAAGAACCAACCGGATGGTCCTAGTTCTTGCAATTGTTATGAAGACAAGAAACTCGAGAAACTCATTGTTTTCTAGCAAACAGTCCGACCGACCTTGTTGGTTAATTACACATAGTAATGTATGTCGGAAGTCGGAACAAACAAAACGAAACAGACATGACCAACAACGAGGTATGGCAAAACGTAAACTTACATGGAGGTTTCTCGAAGTTGTGTTTCTATAGCTCGACGTGGATTTGGTGTACATGAGACAATGTTATCCCCGATGAACAGTAAAATCAAAAAAAAATCTAAAAATAAATAAAAATACAGCATAAATCACGCGTGTAGATAATTAAGCAGGCATGTGCATGTCAAATTTGAAACTAAAATACAAAAGTATGTAACTTGCATGAAAAACACTAGTGTCCAAGGTATGTATAATGACTTGGATTTTTATTGTGCAAAAATATAAAGTTCCAATTTTACTTTTTTTTGTGTAGGCAACATATCATCATATTATTTTCTTAAATTTTTGCACGATTAAGTATCAAGACAATATATCCGTGCGTGATTTATTCTAATTTTTTTTGAAACTTTGAAATACGATTTTTTAGATGCTTTGAAATTAAGGTTCGTGTGTACCCATGTCGTCATGATATTTTGGCTCTACTTTTTGCGAAGACCAAATTTGCACAAAATAGACTAACCTTAAAATCTTAAAGAGCCATGTGAGCTGGTTGGACTCATGTGGATGATTTCTAGGTGGCCTCAAATATATTTGTCGATGACGATGGTTCTTCGTTGTCATCTTGTCTTGATTTACCTTTTTTAGTTTCATTAACCATTTTTTTCATCTCTTGTGTTGTTTCGATAACTTTTGCAATAAACCTATGCAGTGTGCATCATCATTTGGTGCAGAGGTTCCGCTAAACCAAAAGCCTATAATCTAAGGAAAAATGTAGTAAATCCATAATAACAGAGTGAAAGAGTTGTGTGATAACTACAAGTCGAAGGAAGAAATGCAATTTCCAGGGAAAAGAAAAGAAAGATATCATATGACCTCGAAACATTTGACCTATGAAGTCGTACGCATTAATTAAGACACGTACTCCGTAAATAAGTCATTGCACATCGTGCACTATGCTCTCAAATCAGAGATGATTGGCAAGGAGTAGGAGTACGTCAAGTCACCAACCATCCACAACCTTTCACCCTGTTATTATGGATCTTGCTCCTTCCCTTCTCGAATACTTTTTGACGCCACTTTACTATTCCAATTGCATAATGGAGTATCTTTTGGCAGGCGTGAAGTACCAACCCGTTTTCAGGGCCGTACTGGGCGTACCTAGGTTGAGCCAGCAGGGTCACAGGACACCCGGTCCAAACCCATTTTCTTTGATAAATTAGGTGCAATTAGAGTGAGTGACACCCCAAGATCAAATGAAAATTACTGTATTATCTACTAGAGGACACCGGGTAAATTTGGCTCTAGGTCCGCCCCTGGCCGTACAATACCATGTCTTCATGCGTTGTTCCATTTTTGTGTGACTATGGCCATTTGCTTTCTCTTATCCAAAGCATGCCACTTCTCTTTTGCCATTTTATAGTACCTAGCTGTTGATCTAGTGCCGTTGCTTCCACGAACACTACTAGCTAAGTTATCTGGTTATTCTATTACTAGCCCACATCTAACACAGAACACGCAACTAATGTTATAAAAACACACGTCTGCTACTGAACGCTCTGTGAAGGCGTTGACGCGCTTATTTTTCTCCGAACAACACAATCAGCTATACGAATATACCTATACATGTCCATGTGCATGCATATACAGCAGATACCTAGAAATGTAATAATGTACACGGTCCTTTTCTGGTGCCTACCTACCTACCGTTTATTACATGCCAGGTCGCCAGTTTTGGGCAAGTCGAATCATGCATGCACCAGATCGGTAGGTTGCATAGCAGAAGCAACCAAAAGCACCACGTTGCCTATGCCCATTCCATCTCTACATTTTGTTATTAGCGACTAATTGAATTAAAATACAGTGTAGATGCGTCACCGTATCAGCAGTAGTTGATCCGAAATTCAGTGTTGCGTATTTGCGTATGCATACTTAATTATATGGACGGATATGTATATGTAGTTAGCCGTCAGAAATCGGCATATTGTGTGGAATAATCATGTGTTCATACTTGCTGTCGTGTCCATTGATTGGTACATTTATACATCAAGCTGCTGATTAAGAGAAAAATATAAGGGAGATAGGCGCATCCGCCATAGTGTGGACTTAACTGTGCTCTAACAGGGAATTATATTCCGGCGGTCTGAATCACAATGAAGGATGTTTTAGAATCCTGGTGGCTAAATATGTGTCGGCTTGACTATCAAATAATACAGAAAAAATCCCACCTCCCCCTGCTACCACTTTCATATGAAGCTATTCCTTACCTCTCGGCTAGTGTCTTACGGCGAGCCTCCTGTATGCCTCTTTTACGTCCAACGTGGACATGCATTGTTGCTAATCCGTTAGAGACGATGAGGATGAGAAAGGAAGATGATATTTGCTCCGAACAAAAATCCGACTAGCGGAACTAAAAAAAGCTAATCAAAAGCTAAGTTTATCTTAAAGTTAATGGTGTAAAAAGAAAGGGTGTCAATATTCTAAAATAGTGGGGACGGCATTTGTCTCGTAGGAGCATTTGCTCCCGGGAGGAACAATAAAATCATTCAAAATACATAAAAAATCACAAAAATGATTTTTTATGCCATACATGTTCATGTTTCTCACGCGTACCTATATAATTACATGAATAAAGACGTAATATGTCGTTTCCTAGGTATAACAAAAATTATACCTAGTGCTCTAAATAAAGCTTTTCTTTTGGAAGTATGAAAGTTGTTCGCACATCATATCTTTTACCGAGGAGATAGCATATGCTCTTAGGACGAGTCAAACTCGTACCATATTTTTTCTTGTCGGTTGTTATATCTGTATATGAGTCCATTGTGTTGTGGGTGCATGCTCGATCCTGCGAACTTTAATCTGGTGGTTTAAAAAATTAATGGAGGCCACAATTCAGTATCCAACCAGTGTACAAGTGTGATGATGGTGACACAAGGATTCCCTCTTGGTTGGGTAGGTA
Source organism: Puccinellia tenuiflora (assembly GCA_012064385.1). Lineage (NCBI taxonomy): Eukaryota > Viridiplantae > Streptophyta > Magnoliopsida > Poales > Poaceae > Puccinellia > Puccinellia tenuiflora. The sequence continues at coordinate 473,373 of QRDG01001475.1, read as the reverse complement.
GGCAGGTGCCAACAAAGCTCCAACCAGTTGAGCATCACTTCACCTTGTTTGAAGCCGTGTTGCCACCCTGGTGTTTGTTGAGTACGTTGGAGCTGTTTCTTACTTTTTCCCAGTTGGCCCAACAAATTAAGGCGCACACACGTACTTGTCCGATTCCATTGATGTTAATTAATTACTATTTACTCTGACACAATTGTCCTAAGCAGTAGTACGAACAATGCGTGTGCATCCTGAATGTGCCCTTAATTAGAATATAAAAGTAAGTTCTACTGCCATGTTGTTTGAATATTTTGATTGCATAGACAAGACTGTCCGTAACCGATGACTCACAACATTAGCAGCACACACATGCATCGTCACTTTACACCAACAACACTAGCAACCATCCAAATGAGCTGATCCCAAACGAGGCAATGAATCACAAATATATATGAAAAATATGTAAGGTGGGAACCTAGGTACTAGGGAATCCGCTAAGTTTTCTCTCTCCTCTAGAATCTATGCTTAATTTTTTTACGAAATTCACCTGTGTATGTATGGGATTGAAAGGTGCTCAGATGGATCCCTCTGAGGTTGATCCAGTCACATGTGGCTCGCATGGGAGTTCCACCACGATGTGCATCAGGAGACCCCTCATGTGCAAGGAGCATATGAGGAGCCGCATTGGTCACTACTCACGGGATCGGAGAGGCACATGTCCTCCTCGTTCGGGCATGTCGTCTCTCTTCGGTGTCATCGGGTTGACGAATATGCTCATGGAAGATCCTATCGATGCAATGGTATTCAGTGTGCACTTTGGTAGCGGCGGGACGCTCGAGTGCCCGACTTGGTGTGTCGTGTGTTCCGCCTTCCGGCGTCTTGTATATGTTGTGGTTCTTTAGGTGTGGTTTGTCGTTATTTTGGTTTTCGGCCAGTTTCTCTCTAATAAAGTGAGCAGCTGGGTCTCCTGACCATCTTCTTTCTGATTAATTAATTTAAAAAACTTGACGGATTTGGTTTTTGTCCCACAGGGTCCAACCTCTAGGACGAGAAACATCAACGGAACCTAGGTACCAGGGAATCCAATAACTTTTCTCTCTCCTCTGAAAACTGTATTTCTAGACTTAAATAAATTACAATCAGGTGTGTAGGTATGGGATTGAAAGTTGCTTGTTACGAAAATTTGCTGTGCAAAAAATCAGACATTTTTGTGCTAGTTACGAAAGTTGGAACTTAGTATGCAAGTCGGTTCATTTGTGATTTTTATATAGGCCACAAAAGGTCATATTTAAGTTATAAATTGGTTTCGCGCATGTTTGTTCATAATTTTTTGAAACTTGGAAATATAATTTTTATAGTACGTTTATATTGTATACCTTCAGGTCTAGCTTAACCTTGTTCAGAAAATTCGCCCATCGTATTGATCCTAGGAGCAAGATATGTCTGCGTTGTTGCCGCCTGAATATTAAACAGGCTGCACATGACACCTAGTGATCAGTGTGCGACGTACATGCTCAGGTTATTTTATCCACACTGGCTTTGTTCTTGCATGCAAACGAAGCTATCGGTAGCTATCATGCACTTCGACACGAGATGTAAGAAAAATACCAAGCAAACTATGTGCATCCAAGTGTGAATCGATGCCCCCCCCCCCCCCGTGGCGAGGTGAGGGTAACCCTAACCCACCGCCACCAACGTCCTCCCTCCTTCCTTGCTGTCGCCACAAGGCGTGGCCAAGAAGAGCCTGGTCGGCTGCGGCGGGGTCTTCTCCCCCCTCTTGCATCCGACGCCTCCGGGACAGGGCGTGGTGGCTCTCCGGAGCGTGGTGGAGCATCCGTGCAGTGGGCGATACATCGGTCGTCTCCTGTTGCACGCTTGTGTGGAGGTGGTGGCAGCGGGCCAGACAACACCGTATCTGATCCCAATTAGTCTAGTGTCGAGGGTACAAATAAAGGAGGTAGGATGGTGGCCCTAGTGGTCTACTTCCGCCCAACTTACCGATCTTCCTGATGTAGGTCATCTTGGATCGGGTCGTCGACAAGTTCCGGACGAATCCACTTGCGTTTTTCACGGATTGGTGTATATGCTCCTGGACCTCTGGATTGGACGGGATCTGATCATGCGCTCCTATAATTTTCAGCATGTGGGGTTTCAAGGGGGTGTGTCGCTAAACTCTATTGACCGTTGACACCACGGGACATGTCGACGTCTGCGATCTCCATGGTGTCGACACTTTGTCCTCTCTTGGCTAGAAGCAGGCTCATCGCGCGCCGCCACCGCTCCAACCGCACCTCTGTGCATAGCGCTTTGGGTGCTCAGTCAATGCCCCACTGGTGCTTTAAGTGTCGAGTACAAAGCCTGATTCGTCTGATGATTCCTCTCCGCATAGTAGGCTACGACCATCGACGATGATTTTGCGGTGTTGGATGAGAGCTTCCTAGAGGGGGAGGACGAGGAGGAGGCTCATGTGGTAGGGGCCATCCGCCGCTCCTAGCGCGAGGCCCAAACGCGCGGAGAGGTGCGCGACCGAGAGCAGGCGGAGGAGGACCCCGTCCGGCACCGCTCCAACGAGATGAGCACAAACGTGCATGGAAGAACGAGACCGCGCCACCTTTAGTGAGTCTGATGATGAATAAACATCTTCGTTCCTCCGCCGAGTCTGCCACCTCCGGTGCTCTTATCTTTTTAGTTTATCCATCTATGTTTAAGTATTGAACTTCGGCTACTCATTTTTTTTGTATGTGTTAAATCTAGTTTAAACTATGTGTTTTCTTCCATGTTTGAACTAATCAACAGCAGTGGAAAACTATTCTCTGCATTATACGCTACAAATTTGCAAGATTGTTTTTGACAGAGCATCGTTCGTATCAAAAAATTTGTTTATACCCTAAAACACTTTTTCGATATGACATTGTAAGGGATATGCTGGTGATGTGCAACGTTGTATTATGTCAAGTTTCCTAAGAGCTCTTGATGGGCCGTGAAGTTCGACGGCCCTGACCTTCACTTATCATGATTTAAATATGATTTTATTTGATAGAGTTACATATCTAGATGATTACCAAGTGTGTATGTGTGCATCTTAATTATGGAGAGGCCGAGCGTAACATCTTATGGAAAAAATATGATTATTAAGTACATCTGGTCTTAACAACAACATGATATCAATAACGAGATATGATATATGCATTCAAAGAAACTATATAAAAAAAGATAAAACATAAACATAAAATACTGTCACATGCAACACCCAAATCGCGACAAAAGTTTTCTGATACGTCTCAAACGTATCTATAATTTTTGAGTGATCCATGCTAGCTTTGTTACATTGTCACATGTTTTTAATATCATATTACATCATTTTTATGCATTTTGTCGGACTAACCTATTGACAAGATGCCCAGTGCTAGTTCCCTGTTTTTGCTGTCTTTTTGTTTCAGAAATTTACTTCTGGAAATATTATCGAAATTGGACCAAAATTTACGGAGATTTTTTATGCGACGGGAGACACCCGAGGACCAAAGGGGGGCTTGGGGGGCCACCCACAGGCCAGGGGCGGCCAGCAGCCGCGGCCCCACCTGGACCCATGGGTGGGGCCCGCCCCTGCCCCCTGGGCACCGCCTCGGCCCCCTCCGACGCCTATAAATTTCCTTTTACCCTAAAAACGTGGAGGCGACCATTATTTTCCAGAAACTCGACCCCAATGGGCCGTCACCGAAAAGCCTAGTTTGGTGTCCAATCTGAAGCTGATTCCGGCACTCTGCCAGAGGGGAGATCGATCCCGGAGGGCTCTTCATCGCCATGCCTTCCTCTGGGATGAGTTGTGAGTAGTCTCACCTTGGACTACGGGTCCATGGAAGTAGCTAGTTGGTAGTCTCTCTCTCTTGTGCTTCATGTCTTATGATCTTATGAGCTGCCTAACATGATCAAGATCGATTATTGTAATGCTATGTGATGTGTTTGCTGGGATCCGATGGATTATAAAGTTATGTTCAGATTGTGCATGATTTTTTATATGTTGATTTATTTTCTTGCATGCTCTCCGATGTGCGTCGTTACTTTGGCCAAGTGATTGTGTGTATCTCCAAGAGAGGCTATTTATGCTAGATAGTGGGTCATGCCCCCTTTTGTTCCTGGGCACGAGTGACAGAAACGTCTAAGGGCGAGGGTGTGCTATTGCTACTAAGGGTAAAAACAGCGGTGTTAATGTCTCTTTTGATATTAGTATTGCTTACTTCATACGCTTTACTTAATGCAATTGTCTGTTGCTTGCAACTTAATACCGTTGGGTGACAGGCTGGATAGCGATCCCACGATGGACTTTTTAGACAAAGACGCAGTTGGACTCAACGGTCTTTGTTCCTTTTCATGATGCCTCTATAAATATTATCATGTCCCTTTTGTCATAGCTAAATTGGGTTTGTGTCATGATCTTGTCAATTGCCTAGCTGTAATTTGTTCACCCATCATATGCATATTTTATTTACTTGAGAGACTCCACTAGTGAACCCATGGCCCCCGGTCCATCTTTTTACATTGTTTACAACCTCATTTACTTGATTTTCATCATCATTACTTCTCTGGTCACTTTTCATGATTTCATCTATTTCACCATACAATTAACCGCTTTGTTTTCTGCGAGACCGGAAAGATTGACAACCTTTCCGCCGTTGGGGGCAAAGTATCTGGTTGAGTGTGTTCAGGTCCACGTCTATTGAAGGTTGGGCGCCAGAGATCTTCAACATTCACCTCGTTGTTGATTTCAAAGTCCTACTGGTTCGATAAACCTCGGTTCATTAACGAGGGAAAACTGCTACTTGCTACATCCACGCCTTCGCTTGGGGCACCACCCAACATTATCAATTACGACAGCAAGCAAGTTTTCTGGCGCCGTTGCCGGGGACTTTGGAGCTACAGCAAGGGGAGTCTCACACTCTCAATCTCTTTACTTTGTTTTTGTCTTGCTTGCTTTATTTCTCGTTAGTTTATTTTCCTGTTTCAAAATTTAAAACCCCCAAAATTAGTGTAGTCTTTAGTTCTGTCTTGTTATTTTATCTTATCATTATGTCTTCTACTGAAAACACTAAGTTGTATGACTTTACTAGCACTAATAACAATGATTTCATATGCTCTCCAATTGCTCCACCCGCTACTAAAGCGGAATTTATGAAATTAAACCTGCCTTGCTAAATCTTGTTATGAAAGAGCAATTTTCCGGTGCTAGTACTGATGATGCCGCCTCTCATTTAAATAACTTTGTTGAGTTATGTGATATGCAAAAGTACAAGAGGTAGAAAGTGACATAATAAAACTGAAGCTTTTCCCTTTCTCTTTGAGAGGGAGAGCAAAAGAATGGTTATTGTCTTTGCCTAAAAATAGCATGATTCTTGGATTAAATGCAAAGATGCTTTTATTGGAAAATATTATCCACCTGCTAAAATCATACAACTAAGGAGTAACATTATGAACTTTAGACAATTTGATAATGAACATGTTGCTCAAGCTTGGGAGAGAATGAAATCTATGGTTAAGAATTGTCCCACGCATGGATTAACTAGGTGGATGGTTATCCAAACTTTTTATGCAAGTTTGAATTTTTCTTCAAGGAAAACCTTTTGGACTAGGCCGCGGGAGGCACCTTCATGTCCACCACATTAGGTGCAGCAACTAAACTCTTGGATGAGATGATGACAAATTATTCACAATGGCACACCGAAAGAGCTCCAAGTGGTAAGAAAGTAAATTCTATCGAGGAATTTCCTCTTTGAGTGATAAGGTTGATATGATTATGTCTATGCTTGCTACCAATCAGTCCACTATTGATCCTAATAATGTTCCTCTTGCTTCATTAATTTCCCAAGAAAAGGATCAAGTTGATGCTAATTTTATTAATAGAGACAACTCCAACAATAATGCTTATCGAAATAATTTTGGTAGTAACAACTATAAGCCTTATCCTCCCAATAATGGCAACTCTTATGGTAATTCCTATGGTAATTCTTATAATACTAATAAGAATGTGTCCTCTGATCTTGAGAATGTTTTAAAAAGAATTTATCACTTCGCAAAAAGCTTTCAACAAAATTGTTGAAGGAAAACATGAAAAACTTGATAGTCTTGTCTCTAAAGTGGAAGAACTTGCTCATGATGTTTGAAATTTTAAAAATTAGAACCACTCCTCTTCAAGACAAGCCTACTGAATCTTTAAATGCTATTTCTATCCAAATTAATGAGAATGAATAATGTTTAGCCCGTTTGCATGCTAGGTGGGCTAGAGAGGCAGAAGAAGTTAGAATTGCTGAAATGAATAGGAAAACTGTTAAAGTTTATACTATCCAAACTACTAATGAGGATGCTCCTAACCTATTTAAAGATCATGAAATTGATTTTGATAATTTCAATCTTACTGAAGTCATATAGTTCCTACAAAAACTTGCTAAGTCACCGGATGCTAGTAAATTAAATATTGCCTTCACCAAACACATTACCGATGCTCTTATCAAGGCTAGGGAGGAAAAGCTTAAGCTAGAAACTTCTATTCCTAGAAAATTAGAAGATGGATGGGAACCCACTATCAAGATGAAAATAAATGATTTTGACTGCAATGCCTTGTGTGATCTTGGTGCAAGTGTTTCTGTTATGCCTAAAAGTTTCTATAATATGCTTGATTTAAATCCTTTGGAAGAATGCTATTTAAATGTTCATCTTGCTGATTCTTCTAAAAAGAGACCTTTGGGTAGAGTTGATAATGTCCTTATTGTGGTTAATGACAATTATGTTCCCGTTGATTTTATTGTTATGGATATTGAGTGCAATGCTTCTTATCCTATTATTTTGGGAAGACCGTTTTTGAGAACCGTTGATGCTATTATTGATATGAAAGAGGGAATATAAGGTTTCAGTTCCCCCTTAAAAAAGGGATGGAACACTTCCCTAGAAAGAGAAAGAAGCTTCCTTTTGAATCAATCATAAGGTCAAGCTATGCTCTTGATGTTGCAAAGGCCTCCGAAAAACTTGATATTTGGCATTGCGCCTAGCTAAAAGGCGTTAAAGAAAAGCGCTTGTTGGGAGGCAACCCATCTTTTATTTTTAGTTTGATTTTTGCTTTTCTTGAGTCATGAAGTTATTACCTCTGTAGTAACTTCATTTTATCTTTTTATTTTGGTTTTTTGTGCCAAGTTTAGCCTCTAATGCATTGAAAGTGTGAGGTATTGTTTTGCTGTCCAAAAACAGATTCTGTGCGCCTGTTGCACGAAATTCCTAAAATCACCAGAATCTTATCTTTTTCTCATAATTTTTGAAATCAAGCCTGATGCTTTTATTTATCTTTAGCTAGTTTTAAGTTTTTTGATTTGATCTGCAGAATTGCCTCGAAAAATTCAATCTTTACAGACTGTCCAGCTTTGACAGATTCTACCTTTATTTTGTATTCGCCTCTTTTACCATCGTCCAATGTGAAACTCTTGAGGGAGAGTATCACATTGAGGATTCGTAAACAGTATCTAAAGCTAAATGAAGTTTGTTTGCAATTTTTCCTAAGTTGAACACCTGTGCTTTTTAATTTATGAGCACTAACCCTCTAATCAAATTATGAGAAGTTTTGTGTGAAGGGAGTTTTTAAGTTCCAAAGGAGAGGAATATGAAGAAATCGAGGATGGATCAGAGCTCAAGCTTGGGGATGCCCCCATGGCACTCCCTCTAAATATCAAGAACCATCAAGAGTCAAAGCTTGGGGATGCCCAAGGCATCCCCTCATCTTCATCAACTATCATAAGGTCGTCTTCGTTGAACTTCGTTTTTATCACTTTACATATTATGTGCTTTGCTTGGAGTGTCTTTTTTACTTTCAGTTTTGTTTGTCTTTTTGCTGGTCATATCTTTGTTGGATCCTAGCTTTCTTTGTGTGGGAGAGAGACATGCTCCGCTTTTTCGTTTGAATACTCATTTGCTTCACTTATATCTTTTTGAGTATTCTTAGCTACTATCTGTTTGCTAGTAAGCTCTCGCTTTTAGTTTTTATCTTGTTTAGAGCTGCTAGTTGTTATGTTATACTCTCATGTTCTTCACTTATACTTGTTGGAGAGTTTTTAGTGAAAAATTGCTTGAATTGTCAAAGCGAAATGCTGCTTGTGTGATATTGGAATGAAATGAAAAGCCTTCATAGTCTTATAGATCATTGTGTGGATACTTGATGCTTCTCAATTGTTTTGAGATGTTAAGTTGAATGCTTAAACTTGCTGGTTATTTGAGTGGAATTGATTAGTAAAGAAATATGGTTGAAAGCTTGAAATTGTGTGGTTTTTCGCAGTTGTTAATTCATAGAGCTAATCTTTCCTTCAAAAGAATTGTTTGGTCAACAAGGGAGACGGTGTAGAATTTTTATGCTTATGATTGGTAAATGTCTTATGTTGTTCTGTTACCGGTTATTATTAGATGTTTGCTTCAAACACCCTTCTTTGCTAAGCCCAAAAATTCGTACTGAGTGTATGGTTCACTCGTGCATCCAAATCCCAAAGACAAACTTTCTTGCCAGCTGAGTCCACCATATCTACCTATGCATGGTATTTCTTGCCATTCCAAGTAAATTTGTCATGTGCTACCTTTAAAAATTCAAAATACTTCCTTTTTGTGCCTCTGTTTTTAAGCTCGTGAGGGAGCAGTAGAGAGCTAGATATAACTTGTGACGAGCAAGGTCATTTCCCCCCTTTCACCCGGTATCGATGGATTACGTCTTCACTTGAATCAACCCGAGAGCAGGTTAAGCAAAATATAAATACAACTCACCATTCTCCTCCGCGCAATGCAAATCTGAGAAATCAGCTCAAACATTGGATAGTGGTGAAACCAAGGAGAAAGAAGAGCGTACTCGCTCTTCTAAAATCCAGCTGCTCTCACAAGTCTAAAAACCTTGCTTGTTATGAGGGACTATATAGCTTCTCTGTTGTGAAGTTGTTGACGAAAGCATGCATACCTCAAAATTGTTTTACTTCTGTTTTAAAAATAAAAAAGCTCTAGCACATGACTAATCCCTGCTTCCCTCTACGAAAGGGCCTTTCTTTTATTTTTAATGCTGAGTCAGTTTTCCTTTTTCCTTCTATCTCCGCAAAAACAAACATCTAGTATTGACCCTGGGTATCGTTGAGCATATTGCATTGTCAAGATTATTCATGAATCTTTATATTGACTTTATCTATAAGATAAGCCGTTGGAAATTGAATCTTTTTGCTAATTCTTACATCTTCCTTTGTGTTGATTCTCAAACACTTTTGTCATGGAATTATTATCCTTGTGAATTAGTCAAGTGTGTTGATCACATTGTTTTCATGTCTTTAACATACTATTTATGAAAGGTTTTGCTTGAATGATTCAACTTGTTTATTCATTGCTTTCTTGCTATCAATTATAGACAATTGTTTTGTATATCTTCATTCACATCCTGTGCTTTGCATTACTATCTTGATCAAGATTATGTTGGTTGCATATCTCATAAAAAAATTATTTGTTATCACCTACCTACTTGAGGACGAGCAGGAGTTAAGCTTGGGATGTTGATACGTCTCAAACGTATCTATAATTTTGAGTGATCCATGCTAGTTTTGTTATATTGTCACATGTTTTTAATATCATATTACATCATTTTTATGCATTTTGTCGGACTAACCTATTGACAAGATGCCCAGTGCCAGTTCCCTGTTTTTGCTGTCTTTTTGTTTTAGAAATTTACTTCTGGAAATATTCTCGAAATTGGACCAAAATTTACGGAGATTTTTTATGCGACGGGAGACACCCGAGGACCAAAGGGGGGCTTGGGGGGCCACCCACAGGCCAGGGGCGGCCAGCAGCCGCGGCCCCACCTGGACCCGCGGGTGGGGCCTGTCCCTGCCCCCTGGGCACCGCCTCGGCCCCCTCCGACGCCTATAAATTTCATTTTACCCTAAAAATGTCGAGGCGGCCATTATTTTCCACAAACTCGACCCCGACACGCCGTCACTGAAAACCCTAGTTCGGGGTCCAATCTGAAGCTGATCCCGGCACTCTGCCGGAGGGGAGATCGATCCCGGAGGGCTCTTCATCGCCATGCCTTCCTCCGGGATGAGTTGTGATTAGTCTCACCTTGGACTATGGGTCCATGGCAGTAGCTAGTTGGTAGTCTCTCTCTCTTGTGCTTCATGTCTTATGATCTTGTGAGCTGCCTAACATGATCAAGATCAATTATTGTAATGCTATATGATGTGTTTGCTGGGATCCGATGGATTATGAAGTTATGTTCAGATTGTGCATGATTCTTATATGTTGATTTATGTTCTTGTATGCTCTCCGATGTGCGTAGTTACTTTGGCCAAGTGATTGTGTGTATCTCCAAGAGATGGTATTTATGCTAGATAGTGGGTTCATGCCCCCTTTTGTTCCTGGGCACGAGTGACAGAAACGTCTAAGGGCGAGGGTGTGTTGTTGCTACTAAGGGTAAAATAGCGGTGTTAATGTCTCTTTTGATATTAGTATTGCTTACTTCATACGCTTTACTTAATGCAATTGTCTGTTGCTTGCAACTTAATACCGTTGGGTGACAGGCTGGATATCGATCCCACGATGGACTTTTTAGACAAAGACGCAGTTGGACTCAACGGTCTTTGTTCCTTGTCGTGATGCCTCCAGAAATATTATCATGTCCCTTTTGTCATAGCTAATTTGGGTTTTGTCATGATCTTGTCAATTGCCTAGCTGTAATTAGTTCACCTATCACATGCATATTTTATTACTTGAGAGACTCCACTAGTGAACCCATGGCCCCCGGTCCATCTTTTTACATTGTTTACAACCTCATTTACCTGCTTTTCATCATCATTACTGCTCTGGTCACTTTTCATTATTTCATCTATTTCACCATACAATTAACCGCTTTGTTTTTTACGAGACCGGAAAGATTGACAACCTTTCCGCCGTTGGGGGCAAAGTATCTGGTTGAGTGTGTGCAGGTCCACGTCTGTTGAACACTACAAGAAATATGCTCGTTAATGACCCTCCATTTTGGTCACTAGAAGGTCATTATTTTTCATTTATGACCTTTTTATGACCAAAAACCGATGGTCACATACCGAGCGTCTTAAATGATCCATAATGACCTTTTAGTGGATTGGTCATAATCGTTTATGACCAAATCAGCGGGTCATAATTCTATGACCAATAATTTTGGTCATTGAATCTTTGACCAGTCCTTGTCAGATCCTACGTGGCCAATCCTACGTGGCGAAATTATGACCAAAGTAGAAGGTCATAGATCAAAAGAAGCCCAATCCAGTTCAGTGCTTTAAATGGGCCAAGCCCAATAATAAGCCTATTTATATTTTTCTCCATGTCAAATTTGTTGAGCAACATGGGCCAAGCACAATGTTTACAGCCTTTTTAATTTTTGGGGCCGTGGCCTTTTTACTCCAAGGTTTCAGCTTTTCTTTTGTTCAACAATTGGGCCCACTAGTCATATGTGACCCGTCAGGTTCTAGTAAGTGGGTCCCAATTGACAGGTTCCAGTAATGGGAACCAGTTTTCAGGTTCATAATCTTTAGATTGCATTTTCCAATAAATAAATAACAAATATTTAAATCAAAACAAAAATAACACAATACATCAAACAGGCCAAACCATCAAACGTGGCACATTAACAATCAAGCATGGTTTAGATCAGGTTTACAATCATATATGGTTCACATGAAGTATCCAGACACAACTAAATATCGAATATATCTAAGCTACCAAAGTTTAATTACTAGCACCAATGAGCTAGAACTCTATGCTTCTTCAGAGTTCTTTGTCCTGGAGCTCGCAAAGAAACATGAACAAATGCCAGCATCTGCATTTTATATAACAAAATGGTTATAGGAAGAAAATAAACGCAAACAATCGAAGAAAACAAGATTGCACCAATAATATCACAGGAAACTCCATATAAGCTAGGACATTAGCAGTAATAATATCACAGCCTATGCACTGTTCAGACGTGGATATATACCTACACAATGAGATCTTATACAGAGCAGAGGCATCATTCATACCCTAAGTATTAAAGATATGTTCCTTTCATATAAAGATGTACACCCTGGATAATAGCATGCCAAGATCCTAAATATGAATCAGACCTAAACAAATAGCATCTGCAGTATAAGATCTACACCCTGTTACTTAAGGACCTGGGATAAAAATTGATTTTAGACATGAAACTTAGAAACACTCATTTTCAACTAATATTGAGTGAGTCCAGAATGCTCATTTACTATTTCAGATAAAATAGAGGCACATTAGCAGCAAAGATATTGGTATTGATGGATCATAAAGCCACAGATCAAATCACACTCACTACAAATAAAGAATCATCCCTAATACAAAAAAATATAGCATTGCTAATCATATACAATCTCATAGAGAGAAATGGAGATCATGATGCGAGTTTTTAGTATTAGAAAGAGACGCACGGACTCCAACCTGGGTTTGATCAGGGCAGCGGAGCAAGGGACAAGCTTTAAGTTGCTGCCATCAAGGACTATCTCATCATGACCTTCTCAGTAGGTAGGCTTGCCACACCATCAAGCATGTCCACTTTCCTTGCCTATTCAAGGGTATGGTTAATATCAGTATATTTCATACATGACTCACACAACAGATAGCATGTAGGAGTGTCACAACGGATACAAACCATTCAAGACCGTTGAACATGTATAACCATGCAGGACCAAAGAAGGCAAACAACACAAATAATGGCATTTAAAGAGTGCACCAATAATTGCATTTAAGGAAAACAGGAGTTTACACAGTAGTATGTCATGGGACAGTGACCTATCAAACAGCACAAATAACTGATTGGTGACACAGATGAACATGAGAAACAAATAATCTCAGGCTTCTTTTAATTTATGGCAGCATGATCTTTTGTTTATATTAAGCCACTCAACTCTTTGTAAAGTAACTTCCATTTTACTTCATATAAAAAATCAAGTGCATCCACCTCTATAACAATAGTAGTCCACTCCAGATTCAACTAAAAGCTTTCCGGCAAACATCTGATTAGCAAGCTATAAAACTATGCTATAGGGCATGAAAGAACGAGCTACCCTGTGTGGTGTCGGGCTTGTTGACATCCATCATGACCTCCTCAACGAGGTACTGGTAGGAGGGCAACCTGCCACAGGCACCAGTGTCTTAGAGAGGTCCAGATGTCACGCGTAGGAAGATCTTCACAACCTTCTTTTGGCAAGCTGCCTGAAACAAGAAAATGTAAGATGATGGCTTTGGAAAAATAGTAAAACTTGCAATTCAATATGACCACAAACATCCTACTTGCGTTCAAAGTTTTAAGTAAAGCAGCAACATATTGTACAGGGAAAGCAAACTAGCAGGGAGGGTTGGATAGCAAGCATACCCTCCATAAAACGAGTTGAGCCTTGTACTAGTGAAATTTCAGATCACTAGCACAAGTGCATCAGGTAAGAGAAACACAATACGAGGCCATATATGCCATGAGAAGTGTTGTAGCTAAGCTAGGCGGCTGGAGACAACAGGAAACAACATGTTTATGTGGGTTCTGGATCTTGAGTGGTGTATGTGCATAGTACATCATCGTCATCCTCAAAGGCACTGCTAGCGAAAATAAATTTGAACCAAAGAATCTACTGTACGTGGGAGGGACATAAAACATGAAGCATGCAAGCAGATGAGCATGTACAACACAACAAAGCAACAGAGAAGGGAGAATAACTGGACGTCGTACGTGGCTGGTGGTGATGCCGGCCAGTGCGAGCATGATTGTCCACGGCAGATCAACAACGGGATTGCTGCTGGAGACGTCAAGCACTAGGGAAGAACGGCGACCATTCCAGCATAGCGCCGCCGTCGGGCCGGCAGGTCGCGCGGAGCCAATCAGGGCGGATCCAGAGATGCGGGGCGACATATGTAGGTCGTGGAGAACTGAAGACCATGACGACGGAGATGCGATGCTTACCAGGAAGCTCCTCCTTGCAGAAACAAATCAACACCGAAACTTAAATCAGAACACCACAGAAAACGGTGGAAATGAATCACAAACCAATGGATTTGGGCTTACATGATAATGAAGAACGCGCTTGGGCTTTTTCGAGTTCTAACGCTCTCGTCTCGTCTCTACCGCTGATGGGAGAGGCCGAGCTGAGGCTCTCAAGCGGCCAGATCTACGGTCAATGACCACCGCAGAGGATGCGACGACGTCAAGACGGGGAGCACCGGCCGCGACTCCTCCTCAGCTTCCGGCCGTGCCGCCTTGGGAGGGAGATGGAGGCGACGACCTTCTCCTCCGCGCTAACAGCAGCCTCCGGAGGGAGAGGGGTGGACGATGTTGTACTGGAGAGGGAGAGCGGGGTGGGATCGATTGGAGGGAGAGAGGATTGGAGACAGTGAAGAGGAGGAGGCGTCCGGTAGGCGAGAAAACTACGGTGAGAGGCGGAGGTGGCCGATGGGGAGGGCGGGCAGACTGGATCTGATTCTGGTGGCGGCGCAGTGGTGGAACCGTAGAAATGAAAGGGGTGTGGGTGAAGTTAGGGTTATCGTGACCGCGTCTCCAAATTTTTCGTGATCCCGCCGTGCCGCGCATATCCAAAATTTCAGCTACCGCGGTATTCTTTTTTCGTTTATTGTTGCACATGATTTGCTACTCCCGGGGTGGCTGCAACTGGGACCCACCTCATGATGGCCACATGATTCTGTATTGCATGTGGGTCCGGCTTGTAGGGAAGTGGTGGGTCCCACTTGTCAGTTTGGTGGCTCCAACTTGTCAGTTCATGGCGGGCTCGACATGTAGGTGGGATCCAAGCAGGATGGTGGTGGGCCCGACATGTCTGTCTGGTGGGGTCTGCTTGTCAACAGGTCAATGTGTGGGTCCCACCATCATGACACATGGACATGACACACAAGCAAAACTGTTGAGGTGGCCCATACATAGGACATGACACATAGGCAAAATTGTTGAGGTGGCCATCCAATTATTTAAATTATCAAAGATGACCATTTTAATTGGTCGTAATTGGATAGGAATAGGGAAGTAAACAAGTGTTGTCTGCTTATGACCATCTCATGCAATGAAGTTATGACTTTTCAGATAAAAATGGTCGTTAAGTTTTAGGGTTTGGAGCCTCCCAAACGACTAACGACCAATAAATTCAAAATAGTCATAACTCTATGACCAATGTTTTCATGGTCATTATCAGAAGGTCATAAACGAGCATATTTCTTGTAGTGGAAGGTTGAGCGCCAGAGATCTTCAACATTCACCTCGTTGTTGATTTCAAAGTCCTACTAGTTCGATAAACCTCGGTTCGTTAACGAGGGAAAACTGCTACTTGCTACATCCACGCCTTCGCTTGGGGCACCACCCAACACCATCAATTATGACAGAATTTTCCAACATTGATGCCACATACATGTTCATCGCTGGACCAAACCGTTGAGACCGAATGATGTGTATTTTTCTTTTTTTTAGATAAAAAGGGACCTCCCCCCGATTTCATTGAAATCAACCAATAGTATCCAAGTTTTACACCACCCGAGCCACACATAAAGTGAGGACTAGGAACCAAAATGCACCCTCATAGGAATGAGGCTAAACTACCAAACCACTCCAGGCTTACATCACCAGGAACTACAGAAGCATCTATCAAGCTCCAGAGAGCTTCAAGATGAACATATGGCACGTCTCTGCTTGTTTGGCGTCGAAGTCAGCCCTCCCTGCGGCAGACTCTTCCTGGTTCAGAGGCCTGGAGAGTTGGGGGATCATCTCCAGGCAATGCGAAGGAGTTCCCCACTCATCTTGTTCAAGACGAGGACGTTTCTGGCCAGCAGCTCCGACACTGCATCTTTGGAGAGAACTTTCCATAGGTGTAGCTCCACATCGACCCTTCTCCAGATGTCTCGCACCCCTGGCCACACTTTTCCCTGAAAACACATTTCATTACGCAATTTCCAAATAGCCCATAAGACAGCATCACAAACTACAATAAGGGCAATATTTTTATTATTACTTAGCCACCAACGAGCTACAGAATCAAAATCTGTACAAACTTGAGCACCCACCAGATCAGAAATGATTGGCCAAACCAATTTAGCCACGAACACTCAAAGAAGAGGTGGTGACAGGATTCAATTTCAGAACAAAACAAACAAGAAAGATCATCAACAACCCTGCGCTTAGCCAAGTTATCCTGAGTTAAAAGTTTGTTGTTGGCTAGTAACCATAAAAACATATGAATATGATCAGGTACATTCAATTTCCAGACAGCTAGAGTGTGAACTGGTATAACCCCTCTATTATTAACAATCGCATAGAAAGAACTGACACTATAGGTACCAGATGTTTCATATGCCCATAAAGGCATATCCTCATCCTGATTAAGGGTCACAGTACTAACAAGCTGGCATAGCTCCAACCATCTATTGAATAAATTAGGAGTGACACATCTCCTAAAGGTGAGCTTCAGGTCAACCCCATCCAAGACTTGAGCTACTGTACAGTCCTGTTCATTAGCAATAGTGAACAGATCCCAGAAAAGAATGGCAAGACAACAATTGCCAATCCACACATAACACCAAAATTTAACTCTATGTCCAGACCCCACCTGCCATCTATAACCCATCTTAGCTGCCTTAGCAGCCCAAATAACACCCTTCCAAAAGGGGGAACATGGTTTAGGTTGGGCATGAAGGATACTAGGGGACAGATCATATTTATGATCAACAATCAAACGCCAAAATTTTATTACCATCCATATAGTACCTTTTGATCCAAGACGCCAAGAGACACAGGTTAAAATCTCTAAGATTCTGAACACCTAAACCACCAAATTCTTGTTTTAAGCACACTAGATCCCAGTTTGCTAGGTGATATTTTCTCCTGTCCTCAAAGTCACTCCACAAGAAGTTGGACATTTGAGAAGTGATGGCTTTAATGGCCATTTAGGGAATTTAATAACAGACAAAAGATACATGGGTATGCTGGCAATACAAGCTTTTAGACGGACCAACCTACTCTTATAATTCAAAAGCTTGCCCCTCCAGCCACCATATCTTTTAATAGTCTTATCAACCACAGGTTGTAAATCCTCTTTCCTCAACTGAGCAAAGTGCAAAGGAACACCCAAGTATTTACATGGGAAAGAGGTAATTTTGCAACAGAAAATCTGAGCACACATAGCAGCCTGAGCAGGATCAACATTAATCGTCATAAGATCAGATCTATGGTAGTTGATCCTCATCCCAGACATCCCCTCAAAACAAGAATGAAACCACTTAAGGTTTCTGGCATACACTTCATTGTTCTCAAGGAACAGGATGGTGTCATCTGCATATTGCAGACTAATGACTCCCCCAGAGACTACTTGAGGCAATATGCCCTTAGTTAAACCCCTACCAGCAGCTTTGTATAACATCTTGGTAAAAACATCAGCCACAAAATTAAATAAGATAGGATGTTTTTTTTCACATGAGAGAAAATCCAATAATCTCAAGATAGTGTCTTTAAGAAACGAACCACTTTTGGCATGGAAATTTTTAAGTTTGAACTCATGATCCAATACTCAAAGGGCACCGTTAAATTGAAGATATGTTGCACTAATTGCCGGGAAGAAGTCATTGTTGCAGTGACCCGGTCGCCTGCTAGTATGACACATAATCTCCAAGGGTCCAAGATCTGGCATCTTTGAACACATTCGTGGTGTTCACACCCAGGGATAACAACTCAAGTGAATGATCTTGAGTTGACATCGCCAATTTGGTTCCACGCCATAGGTAGGTGTATACTATCATGTACTGATGCCCAACCACAATCTTCATCGTGTAGATTCTACCTTTTCCATTGTTTTGTAGAACTTCCAATGAGTCGATGATGTAAGTCGATAGCAAGGATCAAATCAAGGCACCAAGATTGGCGGTGTTACACCTTCATTCCCGCTGCTTCGCAATCCCATCATATATACTGGCGGCTCCGGTCAAATCTCTCTCTCTCTCTCTCTCTCTCTCTCTCTCTCTCTCGCTCGCTCACACACACACACATGCTCTCTCTAGAGAGCAATATTAGACTCTATAATGCACCTGAAAGATTTGCATGTTGTGTCGAGAAAGGTTTTCTAATATTGTATCAGTGGGAGCTGATTTTTTGTTGTTGTGCACCCATTTGTGCTTCTAGATAAGAAAAAATAACAACTGTGTCGGGCGATGGTGAGTTAGTAGGTTGCGGTGAAGCATTGATCCTACTACAGTGGATAGTCATGTCGATACGATTTCCATCGCCCGGGTCGGCTCCAATGTGTGTGTGTGCCCTTATATATGCTAATAGTAACCTTTCAACCTATAAAAGACGGCTAACGTGAAACATGTGTTTGTGTTCCCCTATACATGCTAGTAGTAACCCTTCAACCTATAAATTTGGCAAACCTAAACGATGCATGTGTGCCCTTATATATGCCAGTAGTAACCCTTCAACCTATAAAAGACGGCTATCCGGACCAGTCTATATATTATTTAGGACTGAAAGCTTTAATTACTCCGTCCTTTGCATCTCGAGGTATAATTTTGTACATGTGTTTATTGCAACCCCTAAAGTCTAAAAACAATGCTTGTCCATCAGAACTAACAACCAGCTAAAAAGTGTGCAACTCCAATGTGGAGCAAAACATTATGTGTGTGCAATCCAATCCGAAATATAAATTGGTGTAGCTACCAAAAGCGCTTCTATTTTCCACTTGTTTCTTTTTTCCAACAGTATTGTAGCGTTGTCATGAAGTCCATAGATGATATATCATGATAAACGTGTGGTACCGTGTGAAAGAACAAACGATGTCCCGGATGTCGCCTAGAGGGGGGTGAATAGGCGACTAACACTTTTTCTATTTAGGGGCTTGATAATTGCGGAATAAAACTATGTGTTTAAATTAACAAGGCAACAACCTAATATACTAGGTTTACCTAAAGTGCATCCACAACTTATGCTAAGCAAGGCAAGCAACAAGGTCATAGCAAGATATAAACATCAAGCACGACGGCTATCACAATGTAAATTGCATAAGTAAAAGCTCGGGTATAGAGATAACCGAGGCACGCGGATATGAGGATGTATTCCCGAGTTCCTCCTTGTTAAGGGAGTACGTCTCGTTGGAGGGGTGTGAGCTCGCCACAAGAGGCCTACTCAAGATGCCACAAAGGTCTCACCCTATTCTCCGATGAACCTCACCCAAGGAATTGGTTCACCTTCCACTATCGGAATCCTTCGAGGCGGATTCCGGAGCCCTTTACAACTCTTCTTGGGGCACACACCCACAACTCAATTGGGGGCTCCCAAATTCGTGCCGAAGCTTCACAACACGAAGTCTTCGCGGCACCTCCAACCGTCTAGGGTACACAATGCACCCAAGAGGCAACAAGCTCTTGGGAACACAATGCACCCAAGAGTAACAAGCTTCTCAACGTCGATCTTCTTGTATCACCGTAGGGAGAGCAACCCGATGCAACAAATGCAAAAGGCAAGAACACACAAAGTGGTCACGTCCTTCACTCTCAAATTCCAACCAAGCAACAAATGCTTTCGGGGGAATAAGAGAGGAAGAACAAAGGGGATGAGCACAAAGCAACCCCAAATCTAGATCCACTAAGTTCCCCTCACTTAGAGGAGAATTTGATTGGTGGAGTGGTAGATCTAGATCTCTTCTCTTGAATCCCTAAATTTGGGCAAGAATCATCGGAGGGATTGAGAGGATCAAGCTCACAAGTTTGCACCAATGGAGGAGAGAGAGAGAGCTGAGCAAAAAGTGAGCAGCAGGTTTTGGGGAAGAAGGAGGCTTTTTATAGACTCCCCCAAAAACTAGCCGTTGGAAAAACGTGGGGCCGGATATTCCAGGTTTAAGGGCCGGAACTTCCGGCCGGGGGCCGGATATTCCGGGGCTTACACCGGAACTTCCGGTGCCCCGGAAATTTTTGGAGCAAACCTCCGGTGCAAAGTTCCGGACCCCTCGAGAGAAAACCGAAACAGACTTAGCCAAATTTTTCTTGGGCCGGATATTCCGGACCCCCGGAAATTTCCGAGGAAACTTTCGGGGCAAATTTCCGGAACCCCTACAGAGAGAGACGCGAAAAAGACTTAGCCAAAAACCTCGGATGGAAAAATAGGGCCGGATATTCCGGTGCTTGGACCAGAACTTCCGGGGGCCGGAATTTCCGGCCACAGGGCCGGAATTTCCGCCCTACTGAAAACTGCAGAAAACGCAATACGAAAACGGGCATATCTTTTGCATCCGGACTCCATTTTCTATGATCTTGGACTCGTTTGACTCGCAACGAAAAGCTCTACAAGATCATGCAGAGAAACATCATTGTCCATAATGTGAGGAGGAAATCATAAGGGGAGAGTTTGACCTCTCTTAGACGAGACAAACCGGAAAACTCCAATATCAAAAACGCAAGAACATATTCATGAAATCCGTTTTTGATGAACTAGAGCTTGATATGGAGATGAACACAAGCTCTAAATACTCAAATGGATAAGAGCCAAATAAGAACCAATAAAGATGATTGCATGGATGCAAAGGTTTGTGCTCTCTACGATGATACGATCACGATATTCGGTCGAGAGCCCCTCTTGATAGTACGGTTATCTATCCTATAGTCCGGTCTCTCACTAAACAACATGAGACCGGTAAAATAGAAACCCTATCAAGATCATACCTTTGCCTTGCGCATTAGTCCACTTGAGGTCGACGAAGACGATCTTCATCTCCTGAAGACGCACCACCTTCCTCGATTGCGCTTCGGTGAAGATTCACATGTTGCTCCCCCATACACCAAGATGGGAGAAGCACCACAAAGGAAAATCTTCACATGGCCTTTATCTTTAAATGGATGGCAAGCTCCAAGAATATGACATCTTCTTGTTGATCATCTTAAACTTGCACCACACCACTTGACACCGTCCTTCATGAGCTACACGAGATCTTCCTTTTGATGCAAGCTCATGATAAGACACCTAACCCAACATAGAGATACCAAGCACATAGATCATGGGTTAGTTCACAAGGCTATATTGACAAGTGCTCACCATACCATGAGATCACATGATCCCTAATGGTACAAAACTAGCCTTGTGTGTTGATCAACTTGCACAAAGCCTTGATCAACATAAAATCTTCTTCTTCCCTTAGCCTTGATTCCAACAAATGGAGATCAAGCAAATCAATGGACACACCTATAAACATAGCTCAAAACAAACATTAGTCTATAGAGATTGTCATTAATTACCAAAACCATGCATGGGAGCAACCATGCACTTTCACCGTGGCTACACAGAACTTTTTACAAAGTTTGGATGTTATTTGCCAAAAGTAAATTGTATCAAAGATTTTGTGTGTAGATGAGAGCCTCTAATGGGTGGGTGATGAAATTTTACAGGTGTTACTTTATTGACCATGATTTAAACTTTTATTGCGGAAATAATAAACAAATCATCTTTGTTTTTTTTCAAATGTGTGCCTCACAAGAAAGAAAGAAAGAAAGAAGTGATGGAAAACGGCAACTTTGGCAGGTGCAAAGCTTAGTTTCCACTTGCACACATCACAGTCCAAACGGGTACAAACATAATACATCACAATTAAATTATGTCTTGGTAAAACTCAACTAGGATTACCATCGATCTCTGCTGGCTAGCTTATCTATGGACGATAGAATCTACTTTCTACCGAAAGAAAACTGCGAAGCGATGCCGGGATAACTCCCTAAACTGAGTGCATCGGTGGTGCAATTGTACATCCACTCTACTGAACTGTCGTAAGTGCCAGTCAATGTACGTACGGGAGATCAAATCAAATGCCACGTACGGAGAGGATGATCAATCTTTTTTTTTCTTCTTTTGAGGGGGTGAGACCGTGGTGATCAATCGAGCTGAAAGAGCGGACGAAGGAGATGCGTACAAGAGCAGGGTAGGGTTGGTAGCCTATCCCCATTTAATAATTCCCGAGGCACACCGCTCCTTGCTAGTAATTAACAATTAGTTGTAATGCTGGGGACAGTCCTTGTTAGATTAGATTTGATTAGACAATGAGTACTTGAATTGGGGCCGTTGAGTTAATGAACATCTATCGGCAGCTACTACTACTAGTACTTGTTGTGATGAGCACGTGTAATCAATGGCCAAGCAACATTTCTAGAAAACCAACATCTTATCACTAGAGAAGCTTCATGTTTTTCCTGAGAGGAATCCAAGCTTCAAATATTTTGCCGACTGAGCCGTTGAGCTCACTATGAGCCACAATTAACACTCCTATAAAGAATAATACTTTGAGACAAGAACGACCATGTGTGTGAAGAACCAACCTTATGGTCCTCGTTCTTGCAATTGTTATGAAGACAAGAAACTTAAGCAACTATTTTTCAGCAAGTGCGACCATGTTGGTTAATTACTCATAGTATGTTAGAAGTTGGAACAAGCAAACCAATACAAACATGAACAACAAAGAGCTATTGCATAACGTAAACTTGCATGGAAGTTTCTCGAAGTTGTGTCTATATAGCTCAATACAGATTTGGTGGACATGGGTACATGTTATCCCTGATAAACAATAAAGTTGGAAAATATTAAAAATAAACTAAAAAATACGACATAAATCAGGCGTGTATAGAATTATGCTATGTGCGTGTCAAGTTTGAATCTAAAATACAAAAGTATTTAACTTGTGCGAGAAACACAAGTGTAAAGGTATGTTTAATGACTTAGATATTTATTGTGCAAAAAATACAAAGTTCCATTTTTTTTTTGTAGGCACAAAATAGACTAACCTAAAAAAATCTTAAAGAGCCGTGTGAGCTGGTTGGACTCATGTGGATGATTTCTAAGTGCCCTCAAATATTTTTGTCGATGACGATGGGTTGTTCGTTGTCATCTTGTTTTGATTTAACTTTAATTTTATTAACCAATTTTTTTTCATATTTTATGGTGTTTTGGCAATTTCTGCGATAAACCTATATGATGTGCATCATCATTTCGTGCAGATGCGCTAAACCTTTTTCTTTCCGGTAAGCGTTGAGTTATAATTAACCACTAGTCGAAGAAAGAAATGCTATTTCCATGGGAAAAGGTAAGAAAGATGTCATATGACCTCGAAACATTTGACCTTGAAAGTCGTACGCATTCATTAATTAAGACATGCAAATAAGTCATTGCGCAACGTGCACTATGCTCTCAAATCAGAGATGATTGTCAACGAGTACATCAAGCCACCAACCAAGCACAACCTTTCACCCTGTTATTATGGATCTTGCATGCTCCTTCCCTTCTCGAATACTTTTTTACGCCACTTTACTATTCCAATTGCATATTGGAGTATGTTTCGACAGCGTGAAGTGTCAAGAGCTATACTAGTGCAGCTGTGCGTACCGAAAACGCATGTACCAAGCCGTTTTCAGGCCGTTTATGCAATTACAATACCATGTACGTCTTCCTGCATAGTTCCATTTTTGTGTGCTATGGGCTATGGCCATGTCCTTTCTCTTATCCAAAGAATGCCACTTTTCTTTTGCCATTGTATATGGTACCTAGCTAGCTGTTGATCGAACTGCCGTTACTTCCACGAACACTCCTAGCTAAGCTATATCTGGCTATTCAATTACTTGTAGACGTGCACTCCAACATAGAACACACAACAAATGTTGTAACAAAAAAAACACTTCCGCGCTACAGACACAATACGCGTTGACCCGTTATCTTTTGTTTTTGCAAACAACACAATAGGCTAGACGAATATACCTATACATGCCCATGTGCATGCATATATAGACAGGGCAGATACACGGAAAATAATAATGTACACTGTCCTTTTCTGGTGAATACCTACCTACCGTTTATTACATGCCAGGTAGCCAGCTTGGGCAAGCCGAATAGACAATAGTCATGCATGCACCTGATCGGTAGGATGCATAGCAGAAGCAACCACAATCACCACGTTGCCTATGCCTATTCCATCTCTACATTTTGCTAACGACTAATTGGATTAAAATACGATGTACGGTGCGTCACCGTATCAGTAGTGGTTGATCCACAATTAAGAAAATGTTGCGTATTTGCATACGTATACTTAATTATATGGCGGATGTATACTTAGCCGTCATAAACTGGCATATCGTGTGGAATAATCAATTGTTCATACTTTTTGTCGTGTTGACTGGGTGGTAAATTTATACTTCATGTTGTTGAATAAAGAAGAAAAATATAAAGGAGATACGTGCAACCATCATCTTGTGGAATTATATTCCGGCGGTGCAAATCACAATGTTGATCTTTTTAGAATCCAAGTGGCTAAATATGTGTTGGCTTGACCATTAATAATACATGAAAAAATGCCACCTTTCCCAACTCTAGAGGCTGCCACTTTCATATGAAGTCATTCCTTACCTCTCGGCTAGGGTCTTACCGTGAACCACCGGTACCGATGGCACCCGTCCCCATTGAGATGGGTATAGCTTAAGCAAACCCGCACCCACGTTCTACGTATCTTACCCACACCCACACCCGTATCCGCATCTGGGTATAGATTTTATACTATACCCGCACCCGTCAGGGTATTAAAAATTGATGGGCACACCCACCAAACATCTCAACGAGGTAATATTAACAATATAACATATAAAAAAATAACGACATGTAAGATCATTTATTTACTAATTCGGCCCTGGGTGATGAGATCGATCGTGCTGGGTGTCGGGACGTCTATGGTGCAGGAGATGAAGCGACCGGAGGCGTGGGTGACTGGGCGGGGCGTCGTGTCGTGAGCTTTCCTAGACATGGTGGGCCTGGCGGCGGGGTGGGATAAAGTAAAACCTAATAGGGTTAAACTAAATTGACCGTAAATTTAGCACTTGTCTTGTTTACTCTAGGTTTTAGAAATTGGGATTTTTCTAGAGAACTCACATGTCATATGCAATATAAACCGGGTACGTGGGTATGTGGTTATGGGTTCTGCTATACCACACCCACACCCACTATACCCACTGGGTACACAGTTTGTACCATTTGCATACCCATGAGTAAAGTTTTTTTTAATCAAACCCTCACCCTACAGGGTAAAAACCCACAGGGTAGGTGGGTAATGGGTACCCATTGCCATCGGTAACCTCCGGCATGTGTCATTCCATCTCTTATCTATCCAACACTGACATGCCTCGTTGCTAATTCACCAGGAGATGACGAAGATGAGAAAGAAAGATGATATTTTCTCGGAAGAAACATCTGACTGACCGAACTGAAAAAAAACTAGGCGAAAGTTATAATATATCCCTTGTTTATCTTATTGAAGTTAATTATGTAAAAAGCGAGAGTGTCGATTTTGTCTCTGGGAAGCATATGCTCCCCAAAGGAACAACTGAACAATAAACAATACATATGAAATTCATAAAAAAAGAATTGTATGCCATACATGTTCATATTTCTCACGCGTGCCTACATAAGTCGTCCATGAATAAAATAAACAATATGTCGTTTCCTACGTGGAACATAATATAACACCTATTGCTCTAAATTAGTATTTTCTTTTTTAAGCATTTCAAAGTTATTCACGGAACATATCTTTTTTACCGAGGACCTAGCGTATGGTCTTAGGAGCCTATTTGAATATTTGAAAAGTCGTACCCTATTTCTCTTGTCAGTTTATATCTATATGAGTCCATTGTGTTGTGCGTGTTCCTACGAATTTATTCTAGTTGGTTTCAAAGATTAACTAGAAGGATAAGGTGCGCTTTGCCGCGCCCGCATGATCTTTGCGACGCCCGTTTTTATTTTTATTTCGTTCTTATTAATGCTCGCTGAAAAAGAACCGTATATGTAGTTTAGATGTATCGAAATTTGCTAAAGAAGTAGCGTCTATCGGATTGTCATTTAATGTCTTTTTATTTTCTTTAATCGGTGTTTTTAGTTTCCGGCGATCCGACCTGGTATGCCGGCCAATAGGTAGTCACCCCCTCCTTCAACCGGCATCAGTACATAGTTGCACTACTACTATGACCCAAACCACATAGTGCATATTCTTGTCTCTATCAGTTCGGCGGAAAGCCCAAGCGAGGGATATGATGTCTAGAAGGGCGGCGAAGGGAGGTCCTAGGGGTGTGTTTGGTTACTCGCACGTTGGCCTTTTGCATCTGTGACTTGGCCTACTAAGGAGAAACATGGCTTGGAACATGTTCTGCATTATGTTTGTATATTGATTTTTATGCATGTGGAGAAACACAAAAACGTGCATTTGGTTGTATAATGTGTTTCATGTACTCTCACCACTTAGCTACTTCGTAAACTTACCCAACACCAGCACACTTGAACAAATTCTTCTACGTGACGACCACATAAGAAGCGACGAGCGGGATAATGGCGCGGCAGCGGTATGGCGGCAGAGGTAGCGGCAGGAGCTACACCGACACGAGTGAAGTTTGTGGTGGAGCGAACATACAATCACAGAGTGAACACGTACCCTTGGTTGGATGGTTAGGAGGGTGGATGTACCCCGAGCCCACCAGAATTCAAACCCCAGGTTTGACACTGGTGTTTCTCATAATAGGCGGAATATTTTTCAGTGGGAGGCGACGTTCCCATCGACAACGAGGCGCCTGTGGTAACTTCGTAAATCTCAAAACCTGACCCGCTGGCTCAGTATCTCGGAGGTGCTCATAGGGGTAGGGTGTGCGTACATGCGTTTATAGGATGAGTGTATACGGCTATACGCGTATATGATAGCGCATGTGTTGTACCGTGTTTCGTAAAAAAAACACGTCCAACAAAAAAGTGTAAATATGTACATACATAACATCTATGCTTATATGTCCGTCGAAAAATTTACAACATGATAGTCGTGGCAAACGATGAGGATCTATACGTCAAATTTTTTTTAAATGGTCAAACGAGTGCGTGATTGATTGTTCTAAAAATGGTATAACCTTTGGTCCAAAATTAACAATTTATAGTTGATGAAATTCAAAACTGATTACGGGAATAGGACCTACGATCGACGCACATATATTTCGTGTACATTTACCTTAAATCAGAATACGACTTGTGTAAATTAAATATAATTAGGTGAAGAACTCCATGCGAGTCCACCGTAAAAATCAAGTACAGGACCTGTACATGACCCAACTGGGTTCTAGCTGTGCAGCGTAGGTGAAAAAAACACACTAGGCAACTGAATGTGGTGGTCACGAAACATGCAAAGGAGAACAAATCCGAGGTTGCCACGTGGGAGCAACCAAGAAGCTCCATTTCTTGTCAGATTAGATATTGTCAAAGATTAATGGAGGCCACAATGCAACACCCAACCAGTGTGCAAGTGTGATGATGGTGACACAATGATTCCCTCTTGGGTAGGTAGGCAGGTGCCAACAACGCTCCAAGCAGTTGAACATTACCTCATCTTATTGCAGCCGTGTTTGTTACCCGTTGTTTGTTGTGGTTGTTGCACGTCGTTGGAGTTGTTTCATAATTTCCGATCTGCTCACCGCCGTTTGTCCAACAAATTAACGCGTACATACATACTTGTCCGATTCCGTTGGTGTTAATTAATTACTCCAATGATCGTCCAGACCATTCAGATACTATTGTCGTAAGCAGTAGTACAAACACTGTTTGTTTCCATCCTGAATGTGGCCTTATAATATAAAATTATATTTTAGTACCATATTGTTTGAATATTTTGATTGCATGGACAAGACTGTCTGTAACCGATGACGGACAACATTAGCAGCACACACATGCATTATGACAGTACAACAACACCAGCAACCATCCAAATGAGCTGATCCAAAAAGAGGCAATGAACCACAAAATTATATTATAAATATGCAAGGTGGGCGCCTATGGCTGTGCGGAAATCGACAGACCAGATCTGCAGCTGTTTGGATTGGAGATGATCATCCATTCGATCCTGGAGGATATGCAGGACAAGGACATTCTCACTGTTTGATCCGTCAGAGAGCGGCACCTGCCTATGTGGGCTCTAGCCTCTAGGGCAAGAAAGTATCCAGTGCTGCAAGGCACTTGTGTTGTGCGCTACTGTTACCCCATTCCAAGCAAATCCGAGCCGCCGAATAGGAAATCGATGGCCTGCATTTGCTCATGTGTCGATTCGCAGGAACATCTCTAAGTTTAACGAAAATCAACCTTAGCTCTAGGGTACTCGTTTTTTTTCCGAAAAGTTCAAAATCTGCCTTTTGAAGTTCCAATAAATACGTGAAAATTCCTAGATATGTTGATAATGATACGATCTACAAGTGTGCAAGAATCCAACCCAAATTCGTCGAATTTCAGGCTTAGAAAAAAGACAAATAGGTGTATCTGGGTCGGTGATACACCTTTTAATAAATTTGAAATTTGGGACGGAGGTAGTCTTAATTTAGGAAAATAAAATAATGAAAATCTGACAAATTTCATTTTTTTCCAAAATATGTACTGTTCACAGATCTAGATCCATCCATTTGTCATTTTTCCATCACAAAATATAACAAATTTTGGATAATTGAATTTGTGCATAATAGTAGATTATATTATTATCTATCTCGAGATATATATTTTGTTTTTTACTTTAAAATATGAAATTTTAATTTTTTGAAATACCGAGATTTGTGGAGGTCGGCCTCCATATCGCCGCACCCTTCTAGCATTATACTACAAGTCGTATTTCATTTTCGGCATCGGAACAACCAACTTCGCCCAGCTCCGAGCTCGGATGGATCGGGTCGACACCGCGGCCGAAAAGCAGCAGGTTTGGACGGATCCTCGGCGACCGACTTGCTCCATCCGTTGCGCCGCGGCGTGATAAATCACAGCGTTGGTGGTGGAATGACGGCGGCGGGTTGGTTGGTTTGGTTCGCCGGCCGCCTGCCTGTGTGTGGCTGTAGTGCCGTGATCGCGATCGAGCGAACTGTTTTGCTGTTCTTGGCGATAAGAAGAGTCGCCATGGCTGATGCAGCTAACCGCATTTCTATCTGTCACCGCAATCTTTTTTAATATATGGGCAATGCTTCCATAGGCCCCAAATCTCACAATCGCATAACCGTACCGAGCTGAACTTTTTTGTTCGACAATTTAGTTCGGCTCGGCTTGAGCCGAGTCTGGGAAAGATTGAGCCAGTCTTGGGGAGCGGAGAAAAAATGAAACTAATTGGTGGCTGCCGAGATTTGAACCTGGGTCACACGCATGCAGCACAAGGAGTCATACCGCTGAGCTAACTTAATCTTTGTGTTGAATAATGCATCTTATAGAATACTATTTGGGTGAGGCGTTTTGGCTCCCGAGCACACCTGCTCCTGGCCACTTAAAAAATCGAAACAAATAGTAAATCATTTTTAAAAAATCTGAAATTTTTTGGTGATGAACATAAACATGTTTTTAACATTCGTGCAAAATTTCGTGATGAAATAATATTTTTTCTGCTCTGTGCAAAAAAGACAAATCTAATGACAAAATTGAGATTTCGAAAAATGTTTTCAGAGCAGTGATTTTGTCTTTTTTGTACAGATCAGCAGAAATATCATTTCATCACGAAATTTGACATGTATGTCGAAACATGTATATGTTCATCAGAAAAAATTCAGAGTTTTTTGACATGTTTTACTATTTTTTCTGATTTTTTATTTGAGCAGGAGCAGGTAAGCTCGGGTTCCAAAGTGGATTTCTGATACTATTTCAACTATCTACGGGTTCATTTGTAAGCAAGTAATTTTTGACCCACTCGAAATGAGCCTTTTTTCCGTAGTGTATTATAACCAAATTAGACATCCTTGACAAAAAGTTTTATTTTTTGACAACTCCAAAAAATTATTATTTTTCTCAATGAATGTGTTGAAAAAGGGCATTCTGGCACGTGCATCAAATTTTGTGACAACTGAGACTCCCATTTTAGATTTTATGGCCCACCATTACATAGTCAATGAGCAAAACCAATTGGTCTACCCATTTCGACGCCGGTCCAAGGGGTAGAGGACACATGACACAAAAGTCACCAGGGGTTCGTAAAAAAATCTATGATACTATACGATGGGACCACTCGAGAACTTATATTTGATCATAATATTCCTATATAAGTGTGGATTGAAGTTGATGAGACAATATCCAACCTCCAAATTCACATAATTATCAATTTGCCATTATTCCCGGCATTTTTGTATTGAAAATTAAAAATATATAAAAACATTGCCAAAATGCAAAATAACATTGCATTCATGCCTAGTTTGGGTCCACATGTCCCAAATGTGGGTCCACATGTCCCAAAAGTTGTAGATATACAACTAGATGGATATGAGTGTTGCATGTGGGTCCACATGTCCCCCGGATGTACTAGGTCAAGATGGGTCCACATGTCCCCTGGATGTCCCACATGCAAAACCCCTAACCATCTTCACCTAGCACACCCGGGGGACATGTGGATCCCACATGCAACACTCATAGCCATCTAGTCGTATATTATAACCTTTAGGACATATGGATCCATATGCAACACTCCTATCTATGTTGCATTTGTGAGACCCACGTGCTAGTTCTAGGTCAAACTGTCTAGGTCACATGCATGTGGGACCAGATGTCTAGTAGGTCATATTATGTATCTACCACCTTTTTGACATGTGGACCCACATGCAAAACCCCTAGCCATCTTTACCTAGAACTATATAGCATACTAGACAACTTGACCTAAACTATCATGTGGATCCATTTAACCTAGAACTATGTGACATACTCCCTCCGTTCCATAATATAAGATGTTTTAGGTGTTTCACATGTTGTCTAGATTCGAACTAAAAGAAATGGAAAAAGAATGGACATATACACTAAAACATGTCTAGATACATGTGGTCCAAATGTGAATGTGGAAAAAGCCTAAAACATCTTATATTGTGAAACGGAGTGAGTACTAGACAACTTGAGCTAAAACTATCATGTGGACCCCACAACATGGAACATACCTCGGAGTGTTTCATAAGGGTCGACATGTCCCAAAGGTGATAGATATACACTATATGACATACTAGACAACTTGAGCTAAAACTATCATGTGGACCCCACAACATGGAACATACCTCGGAGTGTTTTCATAAGGTCGACATGTCCCAAAGGTGATAGATATACAACTAGATGGCTATGTCTATGAGTGCCGCATGTGGGTCCACAGTTCCCGAGATGTGCTAGGTTAAAGATGGCTAGGGGTTTTTGCATGTGGGTCCATATGTCCCAAATGTGGGTCCACATATCACAAAGGTTGTAGATATACTGCTAGATGGCTATGAGTATTGCATGTGGGTCCACATGTCCCCCGGAGTGTACTAGGTCAAGATGGGTCCACATGTTTGATACGTGTCAAAATATCTATAATTTTTATCATGCCATGCTTGATTCCTATCATTATTACATGTTTATGCTACATATTATATCATTCAAGGCATTTTATTGGACTAACCTATTGACAAGATGCCCAGTGCCAGTTCCCTGTTTCTGTGATGCTTTTGTTGCAGAAAGTTACTTCTGGAAATATTCTCGGAATTGGACGAAAATTTACGATGATTTTTATTCAAGAAATGAGGAAGGGAGCCTGAAGGGCGAACCCGAGAGGGACCCACAGCCCTGGGTCGGGTCCCACCCGCGGGTGAGAGGGGGGCCGCGGCCGGGGGCCGCCCCTGCCCCTCGGGCACCCCCTCGGGTGCCTCCGACGCCTATAAACATCCCCGACGCAAAAACCCTAACCCCCGAAGGATTTTCCCAAATACGATACAGAGCTCCGCCGCCAATCACCGACAAGTTTCGGGGGTCAGATTGCATGTTCCGGCACCCTGCCGGGACGGGATTGGCCCCCGGAGCCATCTTCACCGCCACCGCTNAGAGTATTGAGAATAGGTCTTCTAGTATGCACTGATGCACCAAATGTATCCTTACAACTTGCTATAGGAAGAGTCCGATGCTTAACAAATGGAAACTTTGTGTCACTTTATAGGCTTATACATCCTTTAGTTACCTAGAGTTAATGTAGGAAGAAACGACACAACAAACTGG
Organism: Puccinellia tenuiflora; assembly: GCA_012064385.1. NCBI lineage: Eukaryota > Viridiplantae > Streptophyta > Magnoliopsida > Poales > Poaceae > Puccinellia > Puccinellia tenuiflora. The sequence continues at coordinate 441,326 of QRDG01001475.1, read as the reverse complement.
CCGGATATATATTGAGCTAGGTTGTAATGTAACCAATGGGCGTCTTGCGTACTTCATAGGTGCACATGATACTTATTGGATGAAAGACTGGTGATTGGTGCATGTTAGCTAGCTGTATTTGCCAGGAATTAAGACCATCGTCGATCATATCTTTCAATACAAAAAAATCTCACACTCCCTCTCCTCAAAAAAAAAAAAAAAAAAAAACTCAGCATCGTATGTCCAATAGAATCATCTTGTGATAAAGCAGAGGAGAGATATACCTTGAATGATTAATTTGCCTTGGTTAAGGCCTAGTGAAATAATGCAGCTCAGCTAGAAACTCAGGGAACCACAAATGTAAATCATGACACGCCAACATATCCTCTAGTCTACTCACGGTAAACTGAGATTGCCAATAGCATTGAATTTTTTTTCTGAACAAGCCAATATCATTGAATAAGAAATGCAATCTCACGCCTTCTTCAAGTCCCTTATGTACACAGACCATGGCCTTCTCGTAAAGAATCCTCGCCGCCAAAAGGCCGCCTTTCTTGATCTCCAATCAGCAAACGAGTAGATGCCTGCGAGGAACATACGAGTAGATGCTACGAGCAGCTCCGCACACCAATGTGTCAACACAGGTGTTCCTCCAGCTAACATGCATGCGTGGGCAAGGAAAATGCACATCTTGCTGACAATTTAGATTAGGGCATGCTTTCCATAGGCCCCCAATCTCACAATCGCATAACCGTAACGAGCTGAACTTTTTTTTAATCTCACACATCGCATAACCTACCGAGCTGAACTTTGTTTTTAGCCAATTTAGTTCGGCTCGGCTTGAGCCGAGTCTGGGAAAGATTGAGCCAGTTTTGGAGAGCGGAGAAAAAATGAAACTAATTGGTGGCTGCCGAGATTTGAACCTGGGTCACAGGTATGCAACACAAGGAGTCATACCGCTGAGCTAACTTAATCTCTGTGTTGAATAATGCATCTTATAGAATACTATTTGGGTGAGGCGTTTTGGCTCCCGAACGGCCATTAAAAAAATCGAAACAACTAGTAAATTCATTTTTAAAAATTCTGAATTTTTTTGGTGATGAACATAAACATGTTTTTAACATTCGTGCAAAATTTCGTGATGACATAATATTTTTTCTGCTCTGTGCAAACAAAAATCTAATGACCAAATTGAGATTTCGAAAAATGTTTTCATAGCAGTGATTTATTCTTTTTTGTACAGATCAGCAGAAATATCATTTCATCACGAAATTTGACATGTATGTCGAAAACATGTATATGTTCATCACCAAAAAAATTCAGATTTTTTTTATATGTTTTACTATTTTTTCTGATTTTTTTATTTGAGTAGGAGCACGGGAGCTCGGGTTCCAAAGTGGTTTTTTGATACTATTTCAACTATCTACAGGTCCATTTGTAAGCAAGTAATTTTTGACCTGCTAGAAATGAACCTTTATTTTTTCCATAGTGTATTATAACCAAATTAGACATCCTTGACAAGAAGTTTTATTTTTTGACAACTCCAACAATTTTTTTTCTCAATGAATGTGCCGAAAAAGGGCATTCTGGCACGTGCATCGAATTTTGTGACAACTGAGACTCCATTTTAGATTTTATGGCCCACCATTACATAGTCAATCAGCAAAACCAATTGGTCTACCCATTCGACGCCAGTCCAAGGGGTGGAGGACACATGATACAAAAGTCACCAGGGTTCGTAAAAAATCTATGATACTATACGATGGGACCACTCGATAAGTTAGATTTGATCATAATATTCCTATATAGATGTGGATTGAAGTTTATGAGACAATATCCAACCTCCAAATTCGCATAATTATCAATTTGCCATTATTTCCGGCATTTTTGTATTGAAAATTAAAAATATACAAAACATTGCCAAAATGCAAAATAACGTTGCATTCATGGCTAGTTTGGGTCCACATGCCCCAAATGTGGGTCCACATGTCCCAAAAAGTTGTAGATATACAACTAGATGGATATGAGTGTTGCATGTGGGTCCACATGTCCCTGGATGTAATAGGTCGAAATGGGTCCATATGTCCCTCGGATGTCCCACATGCAAAACCCCTAACCATCTTGACCTAGCACATCCGGGGGTCATGTGGACCCAAATACAACACTCATAGTCATCTAGTCGTATATCTATAACCTTTGGGACATATGGATCCACATGCAACACTCCTATCTATTTTGCATTTTGTGAGACCCACGTGCTAGTTCTAGGTCAAACTGTCTAGGTCTGGTGCATGTGGGACCAGATGTCTAGTAGGTTATATATGTATGTATCTACCACCTTTTTTACATGTGGACCCACATGCAAAACCCCTAGCCATCTTTACCTAGAACTATATAACATACTAGACAAATTGACCTAAAACTATCATGTGGATCCATCTTAACCTAGAACTATATGACATACTAGACAATTTGAGCTAAAACTATCATGTGGATTCCACAACATGGAACATATCTAGGAGTGTTTCATAAGGGTCGACATGTCCCAAAGGTGATAGATATACAACTAGATGGCTATGTCTATGAGTGTCACATGTGGGTCCACATGTTCCCGAGATGTGCTAGGTGAAAATGGCTAGGGTTTTTGCATGTGGGTCCACATGTCACAAATGTGGGTCCACATGTCACAAAGGTTGTAGATATACAACTAGATGGCTATGAGTGTTACATGTGGGTCCACATGTCCCCCGGATGTACTAGGTCAAGATGGGTCCACATGTTCCCCGGATGTCTCACATGCAAAACCCCTAACCATCTGGACCTAGCACATTCGGAGGACATGTGGACCCACATTCAACACTCATAGCCATCTAGTTGTATATGTACAACCTTTGGGACATATGGATCCGCATAAAACACTCCTATCTATGTTGCATTTTATGAGACCCACATGCTTGTTCTAGGTCAAACTGTATAGGTCTCGTGTATGTGGGACCAGATGTCTAGTAGGTCATATATGTATGTATCTACCACCTTTGGGACATGTGGACCCACATGCAAAACCCTAGCCATCTTTACCATGTGGGTCCAGATGTCTCAAAGGTGGAAGGGGTAGACATAGCTTGCAAGGGTCCACATGCAATCAAGGGTGGCATGGGTAAACCTATTTGGCTAGAATAGATAAATGTGGGTCCACATGCCCCAAATGCGGCAGATGTACAACTAGATGGGTAGGAGTGTCGCATGTGGGTCCACATGCTCCAAAGGTGATAGATGTACAGATGTATGGTTAGGAGTGTTGTATATGGTTCCACATATACCAAAGGTGGTACATGGTAGACCTAACACCTTACCCCATTTCATACATGTGGACCCATATGTAACACCTCTAAACAACTAGGTCTGCTCCTAGCACCCTTGGGGCATGTGGACCCAAATTCAACACTCCTGACCATCTAGGTACACATCTAAGTAGTACATCATGTGGGTCCACATGTCTCAAAGGTGGTAGGGGTAGACATAGCTTGCAAGGGTCCACATGCAAACAAGGGTGCCATGGGTAAACCTAGCTGATTAGGATAGATGAATGTGGGTCCACATGCCCCAAATATGACAGATGTACAACTAAATGGGTAGGAGTGTCGCCTATGGGTCCACATTCCCCAAAGGTGATAGATGCACAACTGTATAGCTAGGGGTTTTGAATGTGGGTCCACATGTCCCAAATGTGGGTCCACATGTCCCAAAGGATATAGATATACAACTAGATAGCTATAAGTATTGCATGTGGGTCCACATGTCCCCCGGATGTGCTAGGCCAAGATGGTTAGGGATTTTAAATGTGGGACATCGGGAGGACATGTGGACCCATAACCTTTGTCTCATAAAATGAATCTAAATTCAAAACAATTCACGATCTAACCCTTTGTCACGGCGTCCGGCTATGGGAGGCCATGCCAGACCGCACGACGCTCCGACTGAATGTGTCATGGATTCGGCCACTTTAGATTGGACAGGACCCACCTCGATAGCACGGCGCCCTAGCCCGACTACCATGGCGCCTTTAGCCGGTTGGCCCGACTACCATCGGGAGGACTTCGGCACCGTGTAGCTGGTCGGCCTGGCCGGCCTTCGCCATGGCACCGAACGTCGTCCCGCTCAGGTCGAAGTGCGGCCCGATCAGGTAAGGACCGAAGTCTGAAGCCTTTCTGTCTAAACTTCGGAAATTCAATGGTGCACCCGAGCTCACCAGCTCCTATTTTTTCGACGAAAATAAAAAAATAGTAAAACATTATGAAAAATTCTAGAAAAAATAGGAGACATGCATATATTAGTTGTACATATTCGTGCAAGTTTTCGAAATTAAAAGACATACTCTGTGGAAAAAAAGACAAAATCAGTGTTTTCAAAAATATGTTTTAGATTTATTTTAACCACTCATTTTGTCTTTTTTCTGCAGAGCACAGGAAATGTCCTTTCATTACAAAATTTTGCACGAATGTGAAAAAAACCTATGTTTGCGTCTCTAATTTTTTTAAGATTTTTTCATAAAGATTTACTATTTTTTATTTTCATCGAAATTATAAGGAGCTGGTGTGCTCGGGAGCCAAAACGCCTCATTCTGTTAACGTCGCCCGCTATGTTTATATAGGCTTTAGTTCTATTCTAATCACAATTCGAGATGTAGCCCAGTGGCTATGCTTCCTGTGTCTCGCCTGGGAGACCCAGGTTCGAATCCTATAGTGGCCACGTATTTTTAACCCACGATCCGGCTCGGCTAGATATTTTTCAGACTTCCAGGCTCGGCTCGAGCCGAACTTAGTTCGCTTGGACCCTAATCAGATTAAATATCAGCCTTCCTTGTGTTTCTTCTCATGATACCCTTTCACCTTTGGGGGCAGTCAGATGGTGGAGCGAGGAAGAATAGGCTGCCACCGAGATGGCCGCGCTGACGCTGTTGTTGTCGTTGCTCGAGAGGCAGAGTACAAACGATTTTACAACCTTGTGTGTTCTCGAAACCTGTGCAGAACTGAGGGGTGTTGGAGCGCACGGACCATGACACGTCGTGACCGCCATGTATGTAGCGGCGATGAAGCAAGACCGGAGAAAGCGCAGAGAGCTTCACGGTCATGGTTTGTCCGCTGCACGTGGATGTGAGGGCCGGGTTGGAGAGGTCGAGGACGAGCCGGTGGCCGGCTCCGAGGGGCATGGTGTACAGGACTATGGACGTTGTGCCTCTTGTTGATGGTTGTGAGCAGCCATTTCCGCGTGACCGTGCATGCACACGGCAAGGCTGTTAGGAGGAATTGGGCTGGTTTAGTTCTTGACATTCACTATATGCCCTCCTCCCCTGCCACCCAATCGCACACATATGGAGCCTTTTATGTGTGTTATCCCCTATCACTTAACCTAAAAATCTAACGTGTTCACAAACGAAAACTTCACATATGGTTAATATTGTATAAATGTGTGCGATATATTTTCACAAAATAGTAGTGGCGTGACATTATTTTGAATGGTATCTGTCACCTACAAACACTTTCCTACTCTTCGACGATTTTCTTTGAGCAACACCTTTCATGTCTTAGAGGAGCCTCACCGCCAAGAGGCTTGTATTTTAATTTCCCGACAGATGTATCGGAGAGGCCAATGTGAGGCATATGGTATGACAAATTGGTATTTATGGTATCTCGGAAAAGATTTTTTGATTCGCTAAAGAAGATATGTGGGTCATTACCATGTTCTTTATGGAACAAGATCAAATTTAATTTTGGGTTTTCTATTTCTGTGCCCCTAGTTCCTTAGTACTACTCAGCCATGCCCACCCTCTTAACTTTTGCTCACTTTTCCCCTCTTCCTTGTCTGGAACTCTCACAAATGGACAAACTGGACGTTTGCCGTTGGTCAAGGCATTGACCGTTAAATCTGACGAGTGGGGCCAGTCAGACTGTGTACGATGGTGGCGCTCTTGACCGTTGCGTCCTGACGAGTGGGGACACAAGGTGACACGTCAGTCGGAGCAGTTTGTCTGAGTAAAAAAACGTAAAACAGATAGATCCCTCCAATACGGCGCCACTCCTGGCTCCTCCCCGCCCGCCGCCATTGTGCCACCGCCGTTGTGCCCTCAACCCTCTAACCGTATTCCTTTCGTCGGCGACGCCGCGCCTCCTCCACAACTACCCCACCTCCCCATCCGGGATTACGAAGTGATGTCGGGGGAGGACGCCCTCCGGCCCATCGACCGTGGAGAGGATTGGGTCGAATCAGCTGCGGATAATTCATGGATTACACCTGGGTAAGCATCGTTTCCCCTCGAATTGATGAGAAAGCTCGTAAATTAGGGCGTATTTGACCGTTAGTACCGTTAATCGTTCCAATTTTGCTGATTTGTTCCCGGCCTAACTGCACCCATTTCAATCGATAGGATTGATCCTGCGCTTGCTTTCCGGCTGGCAGTTAGGATGGAAACTAGTGTGCTGCGTGGTACTAAACCACACTACCTTGGTGGATTTTATTATCCGAAGGTGGTGGAAACAAGCATTTCGTTCAAAGATTTTCGCGACGCACTATGTAGACAATATCCATGGAGCGATGCGGATGCTGTTGAACTGTACTATTTCAGCAGTACCCAGCAAACATTTCTCCCGCTAACTTGCGATGAGCATCTTGGATTGCTTTTTTACTTTGAATGCTGACAGCAAGTTCGGTAAAATCCGTATCAATGTGCTTCAGCCACGCAGAGAACGGGACAAGGGGAAGGGAGTTCAGACCTCATCTGTCTGTGCTAATAGCAAGAGCGTCGGCACTCCTTGTAGGTCGAGACCAAGTAGACCTAGTGGTTCTGAAAGCCACAACATGTCTGCTGCCACTACTGGTGCCACTAGTGCTGCCGCTTCTCCTCTCGCTTCTGCACCCGCTGTAGAAGAAGATGCAGAGCCTGACGAGGAAGTGCCTCGACTTGATGATGAGGATGAGATGATGTACCCTGAACTGGTAGATACAGTTAGTAAACAAGCTATGCAAGATGAATATTCGGAGGAGCCCGTTAGTCGTGCTCGATTTGATGACACTGATGATGAAGAGAGGGAGGAGAACAATGACAGCTTAGTTGAAGATGAATACGATGGTGAGGACATGCCAACAATTGAGTGGAACAGGGAAGCTCCGCAGCTTACTGTCGGCACCGTATTCCAATCGATGGTGGACTGTCGGAATGCAGTGACTACATATTGCATTCTGAGTGAAAATGAATATGTGTTTGAGAAGAGTGAGCCAAAAAGGTTCACAGTCCACTATCCATATGATAGGTGTAGATGGAGGTTGCATGCATCCCGGATGCTACAGAGCAAACTGGTTCAGGTTTGTGTATTCCCTTCACATTATTGATTCATTCTATTTTCAGTTCATTGTGTAATATTTTTAAATTGTAGTTGACATCATTATTTATTTTATTTCAGATAAAAAAGTACCCACATCAGCACACTTGTCCACCTGGTGGTGGAGGGGGAAAGGCCAAAACAAAGCTAGCAAAGACTAGGTGGGTGGCAGATGCTGTAATGGATTGGTTGAGAGAAAAACCAACACTTGGTCCAACAGCACTCCATGGAAAGCTATTTGAGAAGTTCAAGATTGATATACCTTACATGAGAATTTTCTATGCTAAGGAAATGGCTCTTGATAGGATTAATGGTGCATGGAATGGGAGCTTTCAGTTGCTTTACACATTTAAGGCTGAAGTGGAGGTGGCTAGTCCAGGGAGCGTTGTAGAAATTGACAAGCATACAGTTCAATACAAAATAAAAAAGAAGTTATTTGAGAAGGAGTGCTTCAGGAGGGCTTTTGTTTCTTTCAAAGCTTGCTGGCAGGGGTTTCTGGATGGTTGCAGGCCCTATTTGGCCGTGGATGCAACTGCTTTGACTGGAAGATGGAGAGGACAGCTAGTAGCAGCTTCTGCAGTTGATGGACACAACTGGCTATTCCCAGTTGCATTTGGTGTGTTGGAGGTAGAGTCCGAGGAAAGTTGGGTCTGGTTTCTGCAGCAGTTGCGCAACATTATAGGTAGCCCTCCAGGTTTAGCTATACACACAGATGCTTGCAAGGGTTTAGAGAGTGCAGTAGAAATTGTATTCCCTGGAGTGGAGCATACGGAATGTATGCGACATCTAGCGCAAAATTTCAAAAAGAAATTCAAAGGTAGAGTTTATGATGAGAATATATGGCCAGCATCATACACATGCAGTGAGAGGAAGCATGAGTATCATTTGAGAGTGTTGTATGCTCACAATCCTCAGGTGAAGGAGTACCTAGATGCACATCATGGAAAGTTGTGGTCAAGAAGCAAATTCAGTGAAATCTGCAAAGTAGACTATGTGACCAATAACCTGGCAGAGTGCTTCAATGCAAAGTTCAAGTCGGTGAAAGAGCTTTTGGTGTGGCAAGCATTTGATAAGATTAGGCAGATGATCATGATAAAGATGGCTCTTCGCAAAAGAATTGCAGAAACAGAATATGTTGGCCATCTTATGCTTCCATCTCTGATTAAGGCATTGCATGCCAAGGCAAGAGGACTGAAGATGAAATGCATTCGATCTTCCACACACGAAGCTGAGGTCACATATACTGATAGTAAAAATAGGGAATGGAGATATCCAGTGAACCTAGCAAGTAGGGAATGCAGTTGTAGGCAATGGCAGATCCGTGGCAAGCCATGCATACATGCCCTGCATCTCATGACGGTTATCGGGGGCCAAGATGGTGAAGTTGATCAGTACATCTCTGAATATTTCTCTGTTGCTAAATTTAGGGCTGCTTATGCTTCCAATGTGCCTGCACTCCTTGGAAAAGACCAATGGAACATAGTAGATCCGGGATTCACACTCCATTCTCCTGTACTAACTAGACCACCAGGAAGACCGAGGAAGAACAGGATAAGAGCAGGTGAAGAGGGTCGTGTAAAAAAACAGCGTAAGTGCAAAAAATGTGGAAACCTAGGGCACATTGCTAGGCTTTGTACCAATCCAGTACATGCATCATTTGGAGAAGAGGAACAATGGGCAGCAACAAATACAGAGGAGAATCAAGCAGCAAATGCAGAGGAGAATGAAGTGGAAGAGGAGAATGCAGCAAATGAAATTGCAATGCCGGCAGCTAGGTATGTGTGCAACCTTCCCTTTTTTATGCATTTCTTCCCTTCTTTATGTGGCTTATAATCTTATTTCTGATTGACGTAGCTCTAAGAAAAGGCCCAGACAGGAAGAAACATCGGTTGAAGGCAGAGAATTTGAAGCCATGGCTTCTGATGGTTTTGATGCTATAAGAGAGGAGGAAATAATTGTTCCTATTGTTCCATTGCAAATAATTGAACCCACAGGTGACCTTCAACTGGTCAGTGCAAGTACTCTGTCAGCACCTCCACCTTCACAACCCCAAGTGAAGACCAAAAGGAGCAAGACAAATGTGATTTTGAAACAACAGAATATCCCAGCTAGGGAAACCAGGAGCAAGAGTGTTAAGCCATCTACGAACACAAGGAGCAAATCAAAGATTTGAATTTGAGCTTTGAATGCAAGTTGTAATCTATGAACTTTAAGGATCTGTACTGATGCTATTTGTTGTTTGTAAACTATGAACTATGTTGTAATCTCTAGGTGCTATGAACTTTAAGGATCTATGAAGCCTGTTTTGACAGTAATAAAATGAAAAATGGGTTTTTTATTCAATGAAAACCCTAAACCCCGTACCCAACACTATTCTACAACCAAGATAGAGTAGTGTGTCAAATATGGCCTCATTCCGACAATTTTTGCTATGTCAAAGGTCATACCCTAGCTCATTTCAGTCGAAAGCCATACATCTTCGAACCTCGAAGCTCATTTCTGAGAAGGGTTTTTGACAAAAACTTCAATAACACATGTTTATAATTTTTTCTAGGTTGTAGGTGACATATAAGGATGTCATGTGAAGATTTTTCCATTTTTTGATTTTTTTTTGAATTAGTTCTGCCTAACCCTAGCCCGAAACCATAACCGTGACCCCTAAACCCAAACCTAAACCTAACCAAAACTTTGATCCAGAGAAAACCCTTTAATATCTCTACAGAAAGTACATATTGTGAATCTAAAAATGATTTTTTTCAAAAAATCATGACCAAACTATGCGGTGCTCGTAGTTCAAATCATGCCCACTTCCAGCGAAATCGGCAGGATCTTGTATTGTGAATTTGCAGTAGCTAAGTATGTTTTCATGTCCAAACCCAGGGTTATATGTACCTATATTATGGTCTACTATTTTCCATCTCATTGGACGTTCCTCTTTCGGTGAGCCGTTTTGGTACCTGCTTCACAAAAACAGCCTGTTTTGACACTTAAAAAATGGAAAATGTCTTTTTTATTCAACAAAAACCCTAAACCCCGTACCCAACACTATTCTACAACCAAGATACAGCAGTTTGCCAATTTTGGCCTCATTCCGACAATTTTTGCTATGTCAAGGGTCATACCCTAGCTCATTTCAGTCGAAAGCCATACATCTTCGAACCTCGAAGCTCATTTCTGAGAAGGGTTTTTCACAAAAACTTCCAAAACACATGTTTATAATTTTTTCTAGGTTGTAGGTGACATATAAGGATGTCATGTGAAGATTTCCCATTTTTTTGATTTTTTTTGAATTAGTTCTGCCTAACCCTAGCCCGAAACCGTAACCGTGACCCCTAAACCCAAACCTAAACCTAACCAAAACTTTGATCCAGAGAAAACCCTTTAATATCTCTACAGAAAGTACATATTGTGAATCTAAAAATGATTTTTTCAAAAAATCATGACCAAACTATGCGGTGCTCGTAGTTCAAATCATGCCCACTTCCAGCGAAATCGGTAGGATCTTGTATTGTGAATTTGCAGTAGCTAAGTATGTTTTCATGTCCAAACCCAGGGTTATATGTACCTATATTATGGTCTACTATTTTCCATCTCATTGGACGTTCCTCTTTCGGTGAGCCGTTTTGGTACCTGCTTCACAAAAACAGCCTGTTTTGACACTTAAAAAATGGAAAATGTCTTTTTTATTCAACAAAAACCCTAAACCCCGTACCCAACACTATTCTACAACCAAGATACAGCAGTTTGCCAATTTTGGCCTCATTCCGACAATTTTTGCTATGTCAAGGGTCATACCCTAGCTCATTTCAGTCGAAAGCCATACATCTTCGAACCTCGAAGCTCATTTCTGAGAAGGGTTTTTCACAAAAACTTCCAAAACACATGTTTATAATTTTTTCTAGGTTGTAGGTGACATATAAGGATGTCATGTGAAGATTTCCCATTTTTTTTTATTTTTTTTTGAATTAGTTCTGCCTAACCCTAGCCCGAAACCGTAACCGTGACCCCTAAACCCAAACCTAAACCTAACCAAAACTTTGATCCAGAGAAAACCCTTTAATATCTCTACAGAAAGTACATATTGTGAATCTAAAAACTATGTGGTGCTCGTAGTTCAAATCATGCCCACTTCCAGCGAAATCGGCAGGATCTTGTATTGTGAATTTGCAGTAGCTAAGTATGTTTTCATGTCCAAACCCAGGGTTATATGTACCTATATTATGGTCTACTATTTTCCATCTCATTGGACGTTCCTCTTTCGGTGAGCCGTTTTGGTACCTGCTTCACAAAAACAGCCTGTTTTGACACTTAAAAAATGGAAAATGTCTTTTTTATTCAACAAAAACCCTAAACCCTGTACCCAACACTATTCTACAACCAAGATACAGCAGTGTGCCAATTTTGGCCTCATTCCGACAATTTTTGCTATGTCAAGGGTCATACCCTAGCTCATTTCAGTCGAAAGCCATACATCTTCGAACCTCGAAGCTCATTTCTGAGAAGGGTTTTTCACAAAAACTTCCAAAACACATGTTTATAATTTTTTCTAGGTTGTAGGTAACATAAAAGGAGGCCATGTGAAGATTTCCCATTTTTTTGATTTTTTTTGAATTAGTTCTGCCTAACCCTATCCCGAAACCGTAACCGTGACCCCTAAACCTAAACCTAAACCTAACCATAACTTCGATCCAGCGAAACCGTCAAAGATCTCTACAGCAAGTACATATTGTGGATCTAAAAATGATTTTTTCAAAAAATCATGACCAAACTATGCGGCGCTCGTAGTTGAAATCAGACCCACTTCCAGCGAAATCGGCAGGATCTTGTATGGAATGTTTGAAGTAGCTAAGTATGTTTTCATATCGAAACCCAGGGTTATCTGTACCTATATGGTGGTCTATTATTTTCCATCTCTTTGGATGTTCCTCTTTCGGTGAGCCGTTTTGGTACCTGCTTCACAAAAAAACCTGTTTTGACACTAATAAAATAAAAAATGGGTTTTTTATTCAATGAAAACCCTAAACTCCGTACCCAACACTATTCTACAACCAAGATGGAGCAGTGTGTAAAATATGGCCTCATTCCGACAATTTTTGCTATGTCAAAGGTCATACCCTAGCTCATTTCAGTCATGGTCAAACCCTACAAAACCCCATTGACCATCTATAAACCAGAGCGCCACACTACAACCGTCAGATATGGTCTTCTAGAAGGTTTGGCGAGGCGATCCGCGAGATGCTGGTTCCTGCAATGTGATTGGCCGCGTAGGAGTAGCCACAGATTGGCTCGTGATTACCCGCTGACGAGTGGGCCCGTCGCCACTCCCGTCCCCATCCTCTCCCCTGCTCATCGCCACTCCCGTCCCCATCCTCTCCCCTGCTCGTCGCCATAAGAGTCGTAGATCTCCTGTCCCCATCCATTCCGGTCAACGGCGACATGGTTTCGTGGGGCGATGGCGAGGAATCTTCCACCGATCCAAGCTCTGTTGGAAGCGATGTAAGTGGATTTGGTGTGATGGGTTAGGGTTCATATTGATTTGGGTATTTCGGATTTCAGCTCTCATTTTGTCTTGTTAGGGTCCAAATACCATCTACGACTCTGATTACAACGGATTAGCCGATGATGGACCTATCCGTTGTTCTTGCAATTGCGTGCCCTCCAAATTTGTTGCTTTTGAAGGATGTTGGACTGGCAGGAGGTTCTTGGCCTGTTCAGGGGAGGTCTGTCAAAAATACAAACTTTTTTAGTCATTCAAATTAGGTTTTCGCTGTGTAAATTTCTAATATATTCTGCTCTATCATATAGGGAGGGGAAAGATGTGACTTTGTGCACTGGGTTGATCCCGTGTGGCCGAGTCCACTCAATAATTCCCTGTTGAAGCTATGGGAAATGTATACTGAAGTCAAAGATGGTAGAGTTCGTGATGCATTAAAAGATTGTGAAAGAAGGTTTGACTTGAAGGATGAGATTGCAAAGCTTCACCGTGACCTGAGGTTTGCCCAAGATGAGCTTAAGCAAGTGGTTGAGGAAAATCAGGTGACACTAGCCCTCAAGGCCAAAGCTGAACAAGCTCTGGTTGATGCACAAGCTGATTTGGAGAAGAAGAAGAAACTTGATGCATCCACTTCCAACATGCACAAGTTTTTGAGGGTGAAGGCAGAGAAAGATAGGGACCAGTTCAAAGAAGATAAGAGGAAGCTGGAGCAGACGATTACAGATATGCTGAAACAGAATGAAGAGTTTCGGGCAAAGATCAAGAAGATAAAAGATATCTGTGATGAGTAATCTTTGCTTCATCTTATTGGGTCAAGATCATTTATGTGTTGATCTATTAGTGTTTTAGCATTTATCTGTTGTAATGGATAACTGAAACTGATGTATTAGTTATGAGTTGTGTGAGAGCTGTCTTGCCAGCTCTCAAACTGATCTTTATGATGTTGTTCTTTGAATCTATTCTGAATCTGTTCTGAATCTATGATGTATTTCTTTGAATCTATTCTCAAACTGATCTTATGATGTTGTCTTGCCAGCTCTCAAACTGCTGGAATCTATTCTGAATCTGTTCCATATTTATTTCTATTTTTTTGGTGATAAAAAAAGGGAAAAAAAGACAGCCAGAGAGCAAAGAAGTGCTCCTTTGCGATAATTCCAGCAAAACTCAACTAGTCGACAGGGATCGAACTCGGGTCGTTGGAACACCAAACCGCAACCCAACCACTGGGCCACTGCCACGGTGATTAATTGTTTTTGTTGGGTATGTTTGATATCACGTTGTACTTCGGCAGTGATCTATCAACCTCATATACATCATGATTCTTTGCATTTTGATAATCAACATTGCGAGCGTATCTTCCATGTAGTTGGGGATCCGTGATTACAACTAACTAACCAAGGTCATGAAATTAATATTCCGTATTAAAAAATACGTTCCCTTCTTTTTATGCTTTTTGACACAAATTCAAGGCTCTTCTTTTCTAGCTTTTTTACATACATGGTTATGTTTTTTTTACAGATATGGTTATGTTTCCCACGTCAATAAGCCGTGCCAACAACACTTGGGACAAATAAATATAACACAACACTAATATAACACAACACTAATATAACACAACACTAATAGATAGATAGAAGTTCTCGAGCAGTACAAGCACGACACAACTTTAATAAGTTGTGAACTAAGTATGCCATACTAGGGCATACTAAGCCACTAGGGCACAACACACGGTGCCAACACACTAGGGCACAACACACGGTGCCAACACACTAGGGTACAACACACGGTGCCAACACACTAGGGCACAACACACGGGGGTACAACACACGGGGCACAACACACGGGGCACAACACACGGGGCTTCAACGCCATCTTCAATCCTCCTCCTCAATGCCGAGATTGTAGGGGAGGGTGTGCATCATGTTGCGGGTGGGGAAGATGCTGTCGATGTCGGTGAAGATGTTGTAGACGGTGAACGAGATGTACTCGCATCCACACCAAAAGACTTGCCCGAGGAGGAAGTAGGCGTCGAAACGGTTGGTGAAGTGGGCGACCAACGCAGCCGGCGGACACCTCGGGTTGGCTCGGTGCTCTTCAATATGGAACATGACCGGGGAGCCCGGTGGGAGGTGAGCGTAGCCGGCCTGGAGAAAGAACTGGGCGAACTCTCTCGCTCCCCTCCACCTTGAAAACGCCCAAACACGCAGCGTGGTCTCCACGACCACGCCGGGGGGGTACCGCATCTCCGGAGTGGTGGGTGGCGGGCGGAAGGTTGGCCCGTTGAACTGCATTCTCGATCGTGTTGAGGAAGAGATGGGGTAGAGAAGGTTGGCTAGATTTGTGGAAGAAGAGAACGACGCAAATGGACTTGTGTGGAGGAAGAGACGGGGGTTCCCTGTTTAAATAGGCAGCTGCAGAGATGGAGATGTGGAAACCGCTGTGTTTAATTTCACAATGCATTCAATGTGTGCACGTCGATCCATATACACGTGTACTCGGCCGCCGCTATTCACACTCTCAATCGCTGAACCGAGGAGACGCTGCACGCTCTGAACCGAGGACACTTGAATCGAGCGACGCTACGCATGGCTGGCTGGCTGCTGCGCGTGGACATTGCATGCATGCATTCATTGACGAGATCACGAGACGGTGGCAAGCGTGCGCGCGCGTGCCTGGCTCTGCGTGGCTGCAGTGCGTGGACGAGACATTGTGGCGGCGCGTTTCAGCGTTTGTATCGTGGCGGCGCGCGTGAATGCATGCGGTAAAGTCAGCGCGTGCGCGTGCCTGGCTCTGCGTGGCTGTTGTGCGTGGACGAGACATTGTGGCGGCGCGCGTGAATGCATGCGGTAAGGTCAGCGCTGCGCGCATGCACTGCAGGCTACGTAAACCTAAAAAAGAAACGGAAGCTAGCTATACGATCGTCGCATGCATAACAGGCTCCCAATAAATTAAGGGAATCAGTGAACACGCCACGGCCCAATGAACACAACCACGGGCCGAACAGAATCCACAGAACCACAGCCTAACGGTCCAAACAGCGCCACATGCCAACCGGCCCCACTCGTCAGAGTTAACGGTCAATGCTTGACCAACGGCAAACGTCCTGTTTGTCCATTTGTGAGAGTTTCAGCTAACGAAGAGGGGAAAAGTGAGCAAAAGTTAAGAACGTGGGCATGGCTGAGTAGTACTAAGGAACTAGGGGCACAGAAATAGAAAACCCTTTAATTTTTGTTCTTTTGTTGGCCATACTGTTACAATTGTACTTAAGGGAAGTTAGTAGTATTACACACGCAGCTGTGATTATTGCTCTAGCTAAAGATAACCAGTGCACCAAGTCCCAGGTCGACACTTAATGGCATGGCAGTCCGTCCCCATGCATAGAGAAGGTTCTTACCGTCGTAAATGTCGCTTGTTACGGCAGCACTCCACCATTTTGTAGTTGGGCAGGTGCCCACGGTTTTGTTGCTTTTTTGTTGTGCCCATTCTTTGTGTTTGGTTGGGTTGTCGATCCGTCAAAGAGACAACGACCCCTCCCCCAAGAGCTGACATTGTGCGGTGACCCAGCACACCACTGTATGTTGTAATGCGCAAGTCGTTGACATAACACTCACAGAAGGACTTATCCGTGAATATTACATCCCTCAGAGTAGTACAACAGAAACATAGCAGGTCCAAGGTAACACTATAGGATTACAACAATATCCAATACAAAATCTCGAGATCCTCCTTTATATAAAAGCAAGTCTCATACAAATGAAATCCAGAAAAGATCCAATTCGTAGCACTAAGCTGGAGATTAACTCTAGCTCTACTCCTCATCCACTACTACTATTGTCATAGCCCTAATCTACTCCATCTGGAACATCTTTATCCAGGGTTGTACTCCTCCTTCCAATAGATGTTGTCTCCTCCATTGACGGTGTGGTTTTTGTGTATGCCATTGACACTGCTGTCATTGCCCCTCCATTGCCATGGTTGTCATCATTCTTCCGTTGGTGAAGTAGCGGTCAACTCCTTCAAGCTCCACCAGGTCGACTTGATTCCTTGTGGAAGACCTCCCCAACATCGTGATGGATATCTAGCAACGCCCTTGATGGCTCCAAAAGTCTAAGCAGGGGGTCAAATAGGAAGGGGTGAGTAACAGCGTTACTCAGCAAGTTCAGAATATATAGAGATAAGGTGTTTCATGCACTAGCTACTGCCAAAACCTCAGGTCTTTGGCATAGATGCAAGTTTTGCAAACATTTCTTCAAAGGATAGATTTTATTCTGAAAACTATGTCCCAGCCTCCACCGGTCTTGTGAATCCAAATGGGATTCCATTCCGGCCTCGATCTCGTAGTTCCATTCCGGGAACACGGTTGTGATATCACAAATTTGTTTGTTTGACTCTGCAGAGTTGCATCACTTTACCCAACAGTTGCCTGGCCCTTTATATGCTCTCTTTACACTCCATGAGTGTTATAGCTAAGGCTCAGGACATCCAGCCATGTGGAGCTTCTCCCAAATCAACACACATCCGCCCATTTATGATGCGGTAGGGGAATCATGTTCCACGCATACCCATCACCCCTCCCGAGCTTCCCCACCAATTACCCCGTCGGGCAGGAAGAGCACGCGCTTCCACGCTGTTGGCCGCCGCAACGACCCAACCCGGTGTAGGCCTGCCGAGGATATGCGGATGAGAAAAGAAGCCTCTGACTGACCCCGCCCATACAAAGTCCGTTGGTTGATGCTTTTACTACGGCGAAAGGATCACTGGAACAGGGGTTATTAGTTCCTAAGGATATATACCTTCCCATACGATGGAACACCGTACCTATTCATCTTACCATTGTTCCACCGCCAACCAATAGTATATACCACATCATTCGAAAATACTTTTTCTTTTTGATGCAAGTGAAAGGAACGTATAAGTAGATTTGCAAGTACTTTGATAAAAATACATCAAACGGTATGCAAGAATGAACTTGCCTATGATAAAGGTGTCAATTCATGTCCTTCGGGGTTCTAGGGTTTGCGGTAAAACCCCGAGATCTGAAAATAGCAATGTAATCCTGGTAAGGACTACTGAAACACTGTCAAGATGCTATTATGCATAGATATGAGATGCATCGTAAAATCCCCAAAAATACCTAAGCTCACAAGTGTAAGCTTTGTTTTGCTTGATACTTTGATAACTGAAGTGATTTTAAGGATTATGGATTAGTTAGTGCTTATAATTTGTGGGTTGGTTAAATTACTTTGAATTGTTATGATAACTAGAATTAAGTGTTTACCACTTTTATTGAGGTAAAGAATTTATTTTATTCAAGTAAATACTTTTCTCTTTGCTAGAAAAACAAAATTTGCAATTCTAAGTTATCAATTTTAATGCCTTTAAGAAAACATTTCATTAACATCATGAAGTAGTTATTTATTCAAAATTCACTTGACTAACTTTCCAATATTATCAACACAAGGGTGAATGATTTTAGATGGATTCTTCTTTGTGTGTTTTACCTAGGATGAGTTACAGGACAGTCATTTATAAAATGGAATAAAGTTCAAATTATATATTTTGAACTTATTACTCAAATTGTTTTTCTTTTAGAGAAATAATTGTTTTTGAAAATAGTTCAATTCATTTCCACTTAAGGATCCTTGAATTTTTGTAGATAATTCAATTCATGTCCACCTAGGGATCTTTGAATTATTTACATAAGAAATCTTTTCAAATAATTTATTTTTGAAAATAATTCAAATCATATCTACTCAAGGATTTTTGAATTTTTCACTCAAGAAAACTTTTTCAATAAATGAAAGAAAAATCATATTTGGACTTCTTAGAAAATTTTGAGTTGAAGACATATTTTTAATTTATTTTTAGGAATTTATTTGAATTTTCATTTTTGAATATGAATTTAAATTGGATTTAAAGGGCCTGTGGTCAACTAGGACCAACCGGACCGGTTTTCTGGGCTTGGCCACTAAGGCCCAGCCGGTTTAGGTCAAAACCGGCCCACTCTCTCTAGCTCTCTCATCTTCCTCCCTCTCTCCCTTTCGTTCCTCTGCTCGATCCCCTCCTGGGATGCCGGCGCCGTCAGCCGTCACTGCTCCGGCCGCTGCCGGGCGCCTTCAGCGCCGCAGCACGCTGGCGCTGCTTCGCCGCCCTCTCTCTTCCCCAATATCTACTGAAGCTCGTCTCCGATGCTCCCCAACTTGTCTCCTCCAGGGAACCCTAACCCTAGCTCGCCACCTCGGTTGCCCCTGCTTGCTCTCCTCCGTTCTCTCGGCTCCCTAATAGTGCCGCCGGGTCATCTTCCTCAACCTAGTCTTGTCTCCAATGCCGGCGGGATGGCAGTATATTCCTGCAACCCCGGCATCCTCCTTTGGCTGAGGTTTGATCGATGGTGGTGCTGAAGCTGGTGGTTGCTGTGGTGGTGGTGGTAGTGTGGTGGTCTGGGATGTGTATGGTGGTGCCGCCGATTCGTCGGGGATGCTTCTGCCGCTGCTGTCCGAGACCTCCTTCGACTACGGTGCTGGTGGGATGGCAGTGAATGCAACCCTTGCGTCGCCTCCATGGATTACTACCTCTAACCTACCTTCTCCAAGCTCTGCTTCGGCTACAAAATACCTGAGGTGAGCATCTTCTGTGACCGGCCTTCGAGCCGATGAGCTATGGGTCTGTGGTGATGTTCCAGTTCATCCTAGTGATGCCTCCTCTGCCTAGCTGTGTTGTGCCGTGCTGTGTTTAGTTCATCAGATGATGAACATGCTTGTGCTAGTAATGCTCATCTAGGGTGGGTCTGTGCCAGTTGTTTTTAGTTAATTTCGGAGAGAAAGGTGTAGATGATTTACTCATCTATTAGCTGCTATTAGAAATACTTTAGCTTGTTGGCTTTGCTTGTTTAATAGCTTAGCATGCATGATATTGGTTAAGAATATGTATTGTGCAATAGTAATAGCTTGATAAAAGGGTTTAGACAATTTTATACTTATTGTTTCCATATCTGCCTGCTTATGTTGGATTTCTGTGACTTGCATACTTGTGTGGTTCAATGATTTTTGGAATATTACTTGTAAGAATCTTGTGCTGTAGCAATTTTTATAGCTGTATCACTGGACAGATATATGTATGTTTAATTGATTTTGTGGTGTTTCTAAGGTGTATTATCTAGCTGCAAATTATTTTAGTGGATGTTCTTGTGTTCTTGAAATATAGATGATCTGATGTGAGCAAAGGATGATGTGTTCTTGCTGTTTTGATGCTGTAGAAATGGTAGAGTATTGATGATAAATGAATTTCTTGACATCGGGAAGATTTGATACGGCTGAGAGGTGTAGTGGTGCAAAGGCAGTGGCTTGTACAGCTGTTGTCCTGTTTATAAACTGCTGGCTGGTTGTTGTGGTGGTGACACATAACTAGGTGACTCCTCATTTGCATTGGTGAGTAAGGTGCTTGGGTGTTAAGCCCTCATGTATGAGCATTCCTTGAGGTTCAAGTTAAGTTGGATATTTTGGTTGTGGATAGGGATGACTTGTCATTGGTCTTATCTCCTTGTGAGATTTATTCTTGAGCAAGACAAGTGGTAATTGTCACTAGATGGGCTTGTGGGCTGATTCTGCTATGTGGGCTTGTGAAATACTAGTGGCTTTGCAAGTTATGGGTGGTGATCTTGTGGGCTTTACAGATTAGCTTATTTTCTTCCTTGGTAACTAATATCATTGGAGAAACATTTCAATTACCATGTGGGCTTTGTTCTTATTGGGTTCTTGATTCCAGTAGAGAACAATTTACTTGTGGGCTTTTCTTTATTAGGAATTTGACTAGATTAGAGGGATACAAAAATGTTGCCTTGTTGACTAAAGATAGTTGGATCAATTCTGTTTGTCTTCGTCACATATTGCCTTTGTTGCTTGCTCAAATGGATCAATGTTGCCTTCTTCTCTTTGCTGCCCATTTGCTTCTAGATGATCCAAAGATCCATTGCTGCCTTAGATATAATTCCCTCTAATCACCACTTGGGTATTAGGACAAGTTCCTAATACCCATTAGTCGAATTCCAACACAAAGTTTTGCCTCACCCTTGTGATGAAGGCAAACATTTTAATTAAGAAACATTTCTTTTGTCTTTGTTTAATTTTAGATGATTTTCAATTGCTTCATGTATGTAAAAGGAATTTGTCAACAAAGGGGCCAGCTTTGCTTCCATCTTATTTTACATAGCATAAAACCTTTGAATTTCACAATTTCTAGAGAAGTTGATAAGAACAGATACTTGCTTCAATTCCTTTCTTTCTGTTCTTCTTCTTGTGCGCAGGAATTCAAGAATAAGTTGTGGGAGATAAGAAGATCAAGATAAGTTGAGAAGATCAAAAATGAATTAAAGATATAGTTTAAGATTTAGTTTAGGAAAAAAAATTCTTGTTGGATGAGATATGTACTTATTCGATTAAATGTTGTAATATTCATTTATTTATTTGAATTCCACTTGTAATGATCTTGTGTCCATTTTTGTATTTATAAAGACTTTGGATGTTTGTATTTGAAATTTGAGATGAGTATACAGGTAAGAAAAGATAAGATTGAAATTAGGACATGATGTAATTGAATTGTAATATGATCATGTATGTGTTAATGTGATGAATTGAGATGAGATCATAATAGATGTTTGTTGGATTTGTATGTTCATATAGATGAGATTATGGGTGTGTCTTCTGTTCAATTGAATTATATCTGGTCATATTATTGAATTGTTCTTAAGAGTGTCGATAATTAGGATAGATCATGTTCAATAACCTTACACCTCGACAATCGACTTAATTTGACTAATTAGTCTGTCGAGTGATAACTCCTTTCTTGTTTTTGTGATTTCAATTTAATTTGGTATAAAGGTCATCTCGAAGTTTATTGCACTTGACAGGATGATCTAAACCCTAACTCATCGAGTCGAGCGAAACATCGATCACTTTGTCTCCTTTATTTTAAAAGCGCGAAAATTTCCCGCATTTTCAGATGCATGCTATGCTAATGCACAAATTCTATATCTACCCTTCGGGTCTTTGAACTACGGGGTATTACACATTGGGACTTCTAGACATAGGCCTATTAAGGAATGATAGAAGTATGGCACGTCCCCCATCTCCAATGAGATAGAGAGCTTACCTCGTGAGGAGTCTGGCACTTTATGTAGCTCTGAGGAACTGTATTGCTAGCATTGGCTTACCTCATGGTAAGAGCAGAGCAGCTAGTTCAACAAAAGAACAATGGCCTTCCCGATTGAGCCTTTATGCTATGCAATGTGTGGCCTGGACAAGCACCGAAGCCTTTGCTTTCGTGGGACATGTGGTCCTGGATGCCTTCCATTCCAAACTACTCCTAGTTGCTCTTGATGTCTTGGTTCTCAACTTCATCTTGGTAAAGGAGAGCAACAAATGGGCAACCAGAGCTAAAATGAGCATGTGGTCGAGACTCAAGGTAGAGGACTGCAAGGGCAGAGGAGGAGTGCCTCCTTTTAAGACACGGATGAAGTCATGTCGGTAAGGTTGGTGGCAGGATCATTGAAATATTAAGACAATATCTTATAATAAAAATGAACATATCAGTCATAGATGCACTTCAATCAAGTTAGAACATTAACGCTCTCAAATTAAATGACACTCTGCAACCAATAAAAACGTATACTCCTAAATTACATCGGTGAGGCGAAATGTATCATAGGAGGTATACTTAGAGCCTGGTTGCCCGTGATTGTGCTAATTAAATAAGAAGACAACAACAGTTTCTTTCGCTGCAAACACAATGTCTCAAAATTGGTGGCGCCCATTACGCAAGAACATTAAAATGTAAATCACCACTAGAATTAAATCCTATAGAATAAGGCCGTTGGATAATTCATCACATACAAAGATATGCAAGTATATATTGTGAACATTAAACCTCATTTTGGATGTTAGTTGAGAGGTTGATCCGATGCATCATATCCAAGACTCATATCGATCCCTATTCTCGGCGGTTTAGTGTCCCTCGCTGGTTGACTCTGCATAGCCAATGCTTATAGCTAAAACTGATCGGTCAAATACAACCTTTTATATATACCAAAATTGAAATTGCAATATGTGTCAGCAAAAGTAATTGTATAATGACGACGCGTTGATGAAGACGCACAACGATGCCGACCTCGAGGTCGTGTAGTCGTACAGGCGACGAGTGGCGCAAGTGCAGCACCTCGGAGGAATTACACACGTACGGTGTAGAAGACGTCCCCCCGGCTCCGGCACAGCGGCAGCAGCGGAAGAAGGGCAGCTCGAACCAAAGCACCAAAATCACGGTGGTCGGTTATGGTGGAGAAACCTCTCACCCCATATGCAGCTCCAATATTCCGGAACCACTCTTGAGGGAGAGAGAGAGAAAGAGAGACAATTGGGATGATCTTGAGAGGAGGGGGCACCTCCTTATATAGGAGGGAGGAGGCCACCTCCCTTGGGGAGGGGCGGTGTGGGACACACCTGGCCGCACCCCTTTGGTGGCCGGACACCTGGTGGGCCCCAAGTGGCCCACCCGGCCAGCCCCTCCTTGGCCCTTTGGGGCGGTTTCCCTAATGGGCTCATTTAGGTGGGCTGCCCCTAAAATCAATTAAAAATATTTATTTAATTATTAATTATATTAATTAATATTAAATACATATTATTTAATTTCTCTTACTACGAAACACCTTTCGTTGCCCTCCGATCTCCATCGGATATTTCTCCCTTATTTCGATACACCTTCGGAACTCCTCCGATTTACATCGGGAATTTTACGGAACGATTCTGGAGTTGGTTTCTCATTTCTCTTCGGTATCGAACTATTCCTAAGCGTCAGCTACCCTTAAGTGTGCCACCCTACGGTTCGAGAACACTCCAGACATGATCGAGACCCCTCTCCAGATCAATCGACCAACAACGGGATTTGGACACCCATGATGGCCCCTGTGCATTTCACGATTATCGTTGTCGCTTGAACCTTAATGTCCTTCACCATTCCTTTTGTCTCACGATACCAAGTTTGTCTGAGATCTGATCTCATTCCCGACAAACTTATTTACTCGTCTCCTGATATCACATTCCCGTGACCTAGTCACATGCTTGCAAGCTTCTTTGAATGTAATATCACCGAGTAGGCCCAGGTGTATCTATTCGTCACTCTCCCATAGAACTCCTATCTCACACAGGGGTGCTATGATCACTCTCATAAATAAAGTGTTTGGGAACCAGGTTCAGACCAGAATAGAGTTAAGGGACCAAAGTTGGACTTTTACAACATTTGAGGGATCAAAAGTGCACTTAACCCTATATTTAACTATGTGTTCAGCTTAAATTCACATAAGAATCTTTGTGCTAGATTGCTTCAATTCCTTAATTTGCCGGTACGTCATCTACTACCTTGGAAAGGCATTTTCCTTACTTAAATCCTAATACGTACTCCAACCATCCCAAAATAAGTTGCACATCGTTAACCAACGAAATTAAAGGGCGCCTTGTATTTTGGGACGAAGGGAGTACGTTTTTTCTTCCTGCATTTCAATTTATACCACAGTTTGACACTGGCTTCTTGTTACCCGCTTATAGAGAGAATATCTAGTGCTACAAGACCTTTGCATGCTACCTGATTCCACAGCAACCCGAGCCATCCAACTTGAACCAAGGGTCAGGATTAAATGTAGCTCATGTTCTGCCACCAACCATCGCACGTATGCAAATTAGTCCCTCTATCTTTTTCTATTCTAACACGTAATACATCCTTTCTAATACTGTGACACAAGAAGTTAGCATAAAATAAAAGTGGCGTCTAAATATGCAAGGGATATGCATTAGGATAAATTCTAAATTTTATTTATATGACCGTATTTAGTTCCCTTGCTTTTGTAAGCTTTTGGACAGTTGCTAATTGCTAAAATCAGGACGTACAAGCAGTTTTGCTAGATTAGGAAACTGCAGAAATAAAAGGAAAGGCAATTAGTAAGGCAATACATTTAGAGACAGAATGGACAGATTTTCGCTATGCAAGGTCCGCTCCTGGCGCCACCGTGCCAAGAATGGACAGATTTTCGCTATGGATCTGTGCCGAGGTTAACCTGCTCGTGCTATTGTTCGTCAGACGGAGTAGCCTAGAACACTTGGATCTAGTACATCTCCACATGTGGCAGCAGCCGACGGTGAGCTAGATGACGCTCGCTCCGTGCTTTGACATCGCTTTGTTGAGCAGCTCCTCCGACCTAGCTTCGATCTTTGAGCGATCCAAATCCTGTAGCTCCGTGCTTTGCCGACGGTTTGTTGAGCAGCTCCTCCGACCTAGTTTTGATCTTTGAGCGATCCAAATCTTGTAGCATCCCATTTTACTCCACCATCCAGCATCGATTTGGGGGCGAACTGAATCTCGTGGCGGCTTGTTGAGCTGCTCCAACTTAGCTGTGATTTGGGGGCGATTTGAGAGTTGGATCATGTGTCACAATAAGAGAAAAAGGAGGGGCTAATTTGTATACATGCCCTGGTGGCTGGCAGATCCAACCAAAGTCATGTTTGATCCTGTCCTTTCATTTACATTGGACGGTCCAGAATTCCGTGGAATCATCTAGCAAGCGAAGGCAACGTAGCACTGGATATGTTCTCCCGCTTATAGAATGCTCTGCTGTGCTAGGAACAAACGACATCCAGGTACGCTACAAGGTACTCCCTTCGTTCCAAATTAGTTGTCTTTCATTTGCCAAAAAGTGGATGTATCTGTACTTGTAACATGTCTAGATACATCCACATTTTGGCAAATAGAAGACAACTAATTCGGAACGGAGGGAGTAAAAGACTAGGCGAAGGCTGGGAGTCACTATGGACCAGTAGCAGCTGAGTAGGCGAAGGATAGGACTCGCTGTCAAACGGTATAATCTGAGTAGGTGAAGGCTCGATTTACATTACAGGAATAGGTATTTATAGGACTATTTGCCAATTTGGTTGCCACTTGAGCTCTGTTAAAGGAGGCCACAGGAACTGTTTGAACTATTTCGCACAACTTTCAATACTCGGACATCTTGAAGAGACTGCTTACAATCGAACATTTTTTGATGCAAACTCAATAGTGAATATTTAAGCAATCACTCTTATCATATAGGAACAAGTCTCTTTTCCCATGAATAAGTAGGCATTTTGGTTCACCCAAGATGTTCAGCAAGACAGATTTGACACTCAGCAACTGCTAACAATAAATAATAGGCAACACTCCGGTAGCTTCATAGCGTAAAGCAATAGCAATACATAATATATGCTTATAGAGCTTAATTTGGACGTTCCTAAGAAACCGACTGGATCCAAAAGGAACAGACCTCGAGATCTTCAGATGTTGGGACTGAATGAAACACAACTGTCAAGTCTGCAATGAAAATAACACATATATTAGACGAAAAAACATGTGCAAGATATGACATTCAGAGTAAATAAATTATGCATATATACCGGTCAATTTACTAAGCCAATGCTTTCTGCAATCTCCATCTTCCTCGCCATATACAGGTGCAGCTGCTCCTGCACCTTATACCACTGAAAAGAAAAAAGTGTTGTTACAGTAGTACGGAGAACAATAAAGCTTACAGTATACAAGAACAATCATGCACACATGCCTTCCAAACCGCATCTTCAATGAAGGCCTTAGCATCATCCTCCGAAGCCTAAGTCAGACAGATGTGTCATCAGTGTAACTAACGATGAATCCCAATTGCACATACATGGCATACTATAAATCATACTTACATTGCCAGGGATGCCTTTCACGCAAGAAATATACTAGACAACAAAGCAGATGAAAGACATTAGCAAAATAATGAAGGTTAGTAATAAGGGAGTTCCAGAAACATCGGCCTAGACTGACTTACTTGATCTTCAAAACTACACCAGATATCTTTGTCCTGCACATACAGCATCATGTTCTTCTGCCGAGGAAACAAGTCCTCAGAAAGGATTTCCGTCAAAGCAGTTTCAAGATCAACCTGAACAATGTATAAGCATACAATTAGTGGTATACAATTGGATTGCAAGAGCACACACAAAATGGGCAACCGTGTAGCTTATGTAACTAGGTACGATGCCAACCTGTCGTTTTGTGACACGCTTCCAAATCTCAAAGATGAGGTTAGCCTTGTCTTCACGGTATAAGCAATCAAACCGCAATCTCCAAAGGAACTCCTAGACCAAAAGAAAGTTAAAGCAATCAAACAAAATATGGACCATGGATTCAGGAAATGTAACCCAGTTGGCTCCTCGTATCGATCCGACCCAAATGAATCGGTCTTTCTACAGAGGTAACTTTGCCTATAAGGCAAAGATGATAGCAAGTTCTAAATTCTAGGACATAGATTTCTGTTACCATAAAATTCATAAATGAAACTCAAGTAGTTAATGGGATAAGAAATGGTACCCTATAAGCAATATACGCTAACAGAGAATTCATGTGAGGATACTGTGCCGCGATCTTCAATGCTTCAAGACCTCCTCTACTATAAAGATCTGCCCACTAGAGAGAAAGGGAGTCAAAATGGTAATATATAATACAATATGATGCTAGTTCATTTCTTTACTCCATGGTTTTCTTTACAGTGCATAAGCCTATATTTACCTCTTCTGATGATTCTTGATAGTTAACCAAAGTTTTAAGCCACTGTCCAAAATGATAAAAGGTTAATGGTCTACAAATAAGAAAAGGAAATTGTTAGATGTAGTCTCAGTAGTTTCGTGCAATGATGCATACCTTGAGTTTGCTTGACATTTCTTTACAAAACTCGACATAATCTTTATCCATTTCGTAAGTAGTAAATAGTGAGCGGTAAATCTCCCAGTCCCAGTACATATGACCCTCCTGCAGTCCAAATCGCGAGAGAAACATATGAATCATGAAATATAATATTTGCAGTTAGTGAGTAATTTGATAGTGATAGTTGTGATTTGTAAAACACAGCATGTAAGAAAACGTAACTTAAACGTCACACCAGAAAAAAAAAACATCTAAATTATAAGTCCCTCAAGCCGTCTTGGTAGTTTTTGTACTTATCACGTCCAGAGGAAGCAACATCAAACCCTTACTTTCATATACCATTCTTTTAAAATACACAACAGTTCAGTATAAATTTAATAGAATCTGAATGCCTTGGGAGGAATCTAGATCTTGTATTACAGATAAAATCTCACAATATAAACATAATGCATCCTTTGTTTGACAGCTTGCAGGAGCTGACAGAACTGAAACAGGTAAAATGGTGAACAGAACATTTTTTTCGTGAGTCTAACCATAAAGTTATTCCTATAATAATGTATTTGACCTTAGAGTACTAAGAAATACAATGAAAATTACATTAAAACCTACAAAGAAATCGAGCAGAGAAGTTGGAATCTTGAAAAAAAATAAAGTACATAATTGTTTTAAAACCTACAAAGAAATCAAGCAGAGAAGTTGGAATCTTGAAACAATTAAAGCACATAATTATTTGTTTGTTGCATGTACCAACTACGATTTTCAGCTGAATAGGCCCCACAGACTGTCCTCAGTCACAAACCAGCCATCTATGCACTAAAGTTGATAAACTGATGGATTGCGCACTCCCAAGCAATTATACAAGGGAATTGCACTGAGGATATCAACAGATCATGCCAACTGAGTAACTTGGTCCAAAATATCATTACCAACAGAGCAATAAACCCAAATTCCGTACATCTTATTAGTATATAAAAATTTTGCTTAACAAAACATTATCTGTGTTTAACTAAAATACCGGCAATCATTGCTAACAGATTTTTTGTTGGGGGGAGGGGGAGATTAAGTGATTAAACAACCCATGAGGACAGCTTAACTGCCTGCAGAGCACAGTAACCATCATCACTGTATGTAACAAAAGGTGGCACATACACAGTTGGACAGATAAGATATGAAATGGCCAAGAACCAAAGTTTGAGACTTCTTGGCCAGAATAGAATCAGCAGAAAACTCACTACAACTCCAAGGGGATTCAGGTTGTATTTCTAAAACATGTCAAACGTTTGTACTAAATCTTTAACCAGCATTTCCTGCTAGCAAGAGTAACCACACAGTAGTCAGAGATCTGAAGTAGATTACCCACCGGCTGGGCTTAACCATAAGCCACCGAGCATATACAATTAAGCAAACAGACCTGGCATTCTAAAACAAACTATTTGGTTCTTGGATGCATTAATAAGAAATAAATATAAGCAACCGCTGAACAGCTAGCAACTTTGTATGAGTATCATTAGACGTGCTTACAGAGTTTTTAAGAACAAGCCGCTGGTAGTCAGTGCTGTCATCAAACTTGGACAGACCATCAAAGTACCATTCAGTTATGCCATCTTCCTCTTCTTCGAGGTGGCGACAGTAAAGGTCGAAATGGATGTGAAGAAGTTCTAGTGACATAGCCTGTTCAAGAAAAGGAGGCAACTCAACATGCGGGCACTTCCCTTTTGACAACTGCAAACAACAACAACAAAATAAGCAAAATAATAACTGAATGCAAAAGAAGAGAAGGATTGCAAAATGACATGCATATGGATGTAGGTAGCAGAAGCAATATGGTATAGTAAGTAATAGACAAAATTGGCACACAGGAGAATGTACGGGAACCACCGATCGACAACCTTCTGGCGCACAATGCGCTTGTAGACCTCGCGCTGCGTCTCCAGGTCCAGTTCGTCACGGCTAAGAAGGATTGTACGCCTCTTGGACAAAAGGTCCTCGTATTCGAGGAGTTGTTCACGGACGAGGTCGATGGGACGCACCAGTGCATGGAGGTCGATGGGATCTGGCCCTCGTTCCTCAGGAGCATCGGAGCCTGAAGATCTGATACGAGCCTCGCCGGTATCACTACTGGGAAGAGATGGCCCGAGGGGCTTGCGCTTCTTCTCTCCCGTCCACTTTCCGGAATCGCCATCTGCGTCCGGACGATTGCGGCGAAGGGCCGGTAAGACCAGCATCGCGGGTAACCGGTCTCCTCCTCTGGATCTGGAGCTTGCGTGGCCGCGATGCGAGGAACAAGCTTGGTGGAGCAAATCGAGGGGAGGAGGGCGGC
Source organism: Puccinellia tenuiflora (assembly GCA_012064385.1). Lineage (NCBI taxonomy): Eukaryota > Viridiplantae > Streptophyta > Magnoliopsida > Poales > Poaceae > Puccinellia > Puccinellia tenuiflora. The sequence goes on along the minus strand of QRDG01001475.1, from coordinate 411,400 downwards.
TGCAGGCGTGGAGGAGAAAGTGTTAGGGTTAGAGCAACTCCAGCCAGCCCCCCTGCTGGGTTTCGCCTGGGGGCGCCGGCGAGTCCTTTTTACATGCAGAGACCCACTGTCAGCCTCCTCTCTCCCCTCTCTCTCCTCTCTTTTTTTTTTATTTCCACCTACCACGCCCGTGCTTCCCTCCACCAGCTCCTCTCCCCGGGCGGCGCCGGTGCGCTGGACACCGTCTTCTCCCACCTCCCGCCCCCCATCACCATCCCGCCGCTCGGCTCCAGCGTCTACTACCCCCAAGACCAAGACGTACCGCGGCGTGCGGCAGCGGCAGTGGGTGCGCGTCTGGCTCGGCACCTACGACTTGCCCGAGACCGCCACGCACGCCTACGACCGCGCCGCGTACAGGCTCCGTGGCGACCTCAACTTCCCCGGCGTCATGGACTGCCCCGCCAGCGACGACGGATGCCCCGACAGCCTCCGCCACCTCCGCGACGCCGTCGACGCCAAGATCCAGGCCATCCGCGTGCGCATGCTGCCGCGCAAGCGCGCGCGCGCCAGGCGGCTGCGCGAGGAGAGCAAGCAGAGCAGCCAGCGCGCGGATGCCAGCGTGAGCACCGTAATCTCACCAGGAGCGCGATGGCGGGGTCGACGGCGGTAGGGAAGGCCGGACGGCGTCAGAATCGACGGCGGCGAGCTCGGTCGGCCGCGGGGAAGACGGCCCGATTCGCGCTACTCTTGGCGTCCCGGCATGCGATGCTCGACGAGGAGAGAGAGGAGGTCGAGGCGGAGCTCACAGCGGCCTCGGTTTGTCTTGGGACGATCGGAGACGACGGCGAGCATGACGGCCTCGGGGACGATCGGAGACGACGGCGAGCATGACGGCCACTCGTGCTCTGCAATTCGTGGGGTGGGGGTGCGGCTGGCAATACTAGTCTCCCCAAGGCAAAAAAATACGCCGGCGTCCCCAGGAGCCACCGGCAAAGTGTGCTGGGGGGCACAACGGCTGGGGTTGCTCTTAGGGTTAGGTTGCAGATAGAGGTGTGGGCGGGGGGGGGGGGGGTTGTGTTCTCTTCCTTTTATCGTTGACAACCTGTGGTATATCATACTCCCAAAGTCCCAAATCATCATTGGGCCGAGGGCCTGTGAGGCTGCGACACATCGTTTGGTACGGCAATGCCCTAGTGGGCTCCGCCCAAACAGCGCTCCGCATACCCTAGCGATAGTGGGCTCCGCCCATTTCGGTCTGCTGGTTCTTTCCGCGTTTATTGTTTTCTGGTGAGCTCCTATTTAGCGCTCCTTGCATTCATTTGCAGCCGAACGCGTAACATGTTGCATTTGTGGTGTTGACCCATTTACTGATTTAGAGATTTAACGATGGAGAGTACCTTCTAGGAGCTCTCGCCTCGCTCGTTTAGGCCTATGCCAATGCAAATTTTTAGCACGATTTATAGTTATTTTGATGATATGGCATACTAGTTAATGAAGAAAAAGAATGTGCTTGTAGCTTAGCTAACATACAACCCTTGTACGTGGCCATAGGAAGAAAAAGATTTTAACCCAATCATATTCATGCATGAGCGAAGAAAAAGATTTTAACCCAATCATATTCATGCATGAGCTAAAAATCATTAAAGGTAGGTACAAGTCATAAGAAATAATGCACTGTACTACTTGTATCTTAAGTTTTAATTACTCATATAATAACGTGATAAGAGACGGTGTATTGACACATGCCTTAGATCGCTTGGGCCAACGCACCAGAGCATGCAGGACCTCCCTAGTGAGAAACTAGCGAGCGAGCTAGCCAGCCAGCCTACTTAAAAAAGCGACCAACGGCCAGCACGAGATAGCACAGTCTGTGTTCTTTTTGTCTTTTTTCGGTTTTCTCTACTCTCGTGTTGAACACTATTTTTAGTTTACCTTGTATTCGACAAAAAATAATACTTCCTCTAATCCATAAAAAAGTGTCGTCCACTTAATATAAAGTTTGTACTAACTTAGTACAAAATGAGCGACACATTTACTTTTTATAGATACGAGGGAGTAATATTTATAAAAAAATGTTGAACCACTATTGAAAATGTTCACATTACTAAAAAAACAAGTTCCAAAAAATGCAAGTGAACCGAAAATGCCAGTAAAATGAAATAATAGTGAACCAAAAATATCAGTGAACCAAAAATAATAGTGAACCAGAAAGTAACTAAAATTCCGATGACGTGAAAATGCCGGTAATAGTGAACAGAAAATGTCGGTGAACCGAAAAGGAACTCAAATTCCGACGAACCAAAAGTAATAGTAAAACGAAAATGACAGTGAACCGAAAATGCCGGTAAACCGAAATAGTAGTGAACCAAAAATGTCGGTGAACCGAAAATACAGGGACTTGCCATTTTTCTAAGTGCTGATCCGCTACAGATGGTATCAAAACATTGTGTTGGCTATAGGTTCGAAACCCTAGGTTTGGAATACAAATAAGAAAGCCCATAGGACTAAAAGTTATTTTTTTCGTCCAAAACTTTCTAATATCATTCTTGTAACCAACTTGTCTAAAATGCTTTCTAAGTATCTTCTCTTGTTTTAGATGACCAGCCTCGTGGAAGCCATCAAGAAAGGACTAGTTGAAAGAACAATCGATGTCGCCTAGAGGGGGGGTTAATAGGCGATTAAAACTTTTCTGGTTTAAGGCTTGACAATTATGGAATAAAACTAGGTGTTTAAATTAACAAGCCAACAACCTAAGTAAACTAGGCTCACCTGTGTGCACCAACAACTTATGCTAAGCAAGACAAACAATAAGGTGATAGCAATACATATGACATCAAGCACAAAGGCTATCACAATGTAAATTGCATAAGTAAAGAGCTCGAGTATAGAAATAACCGAGGCATGCGGAGACGAGGATGTATTCTCGAGTTCCTACTTGTTAACGGAGTACATCTCGTTGGAGGGGTGTGATCTCGCCACAAGAGGCCTACTCAAGATTCCACAAAGGCCTCACCCTATTCTCCGATGAACCGCACCCAAGGGTTTGGTTCACCTTCCACTATCGGAATCCTTCAAGGCGGAATCCGGAGCCTTTATAACAATCCTTGGGGCACACACCCACAACCAAATTGGGGGCTACCAAATCTTCTCAAATCTTCACAACTCGAAGTCTTTGCGAATCCTCCAACCGTCTAGGGTACACAATGCACTCAAGAGGCACAAAGCTCTTGGGAACACAATGCACCCAAGAGTAACAAGCTTCTCAAACTTCAATCTTCCACGAGTCCTCGTGGAGAGCACAAACCTATGCAACAAATGCAATGGCAAGAACATAAGAAGTGCTCAAATCCTTCACTCCCAAATCCCACCAAAAGCAACTAATGCTTATGGGGGGAGAAGAGAGGAAGAACAAAGAAGAACTCAACAAATGAATCTCCAAGATCTAGATCCAAAGGGTTCCCCTCACTTAGAGGAGAGATGGCTTGATGGAAATGTAGATCTAGATCTACTCTCTCTTTTCCCTCTAATTTGAGGCAAGAATCGTGGAGGAATAGAGAGAAAACCAAGCTTCAAGAGGTCAACAATGGGGGGGTAAAGACGTGCTAATTAGCTCTGGTCACTTTGGGGAAGAAGGGGGCCTTTTATAGGTCCCCACGAAAAAGAGCCGTTGTAGGAAACTTACCCTAGAGACTCCGGTCTGCCCAGGCCGGAGACTCCGGCCCAAACCGGAGACTCCGGGGTCATTCCGGGGTGTCTCCGGCACGGCAACAGAGCCGCGCCACCCGTTTGACGAAAAAACAAAGTTTCAGACTGGAGACTCCGGTCTAGGGCTGGAGACTCCGCCCTACAGAAAAACTGCAGAAACAACAAAACGAAAACTGCAATAACTTTTTCACCCGGACTCCGATTTCGATGATCTTGGGCTCGTTGGAACCGCAACTTTGACAAAAGAACTATTGGAATGGCGCAACTTTGCAAACTTAGGAACATATAGAGGATTATTAAAACTATCATGAGAGCTATTAGTGTGTTTTCCCCTCTCAAAATAATTGCAAGAAGCACCATAAACATGATGGTTATGGGTGAAATGGTTATTAGTGTAAGATAATTTCAGCCCACATAAGTACTTTTCAACATATAAAAGCTTCTCCTCCATGGTGTGAATAGGAGAGTTCAGAAATAAAGTAGGACTCTCATAAGTAAGAGTATTTTCACGCACATCAATTATATCATTTTTATCCTCACATAAAGTAGTAACAAGTTTTAAACATGGAGGTTCATCAAGCAGAATAGGATCATCATCTAGAGTACTATCATAAAACATGTCTAAACCATACTCCTCATCATTTTTAAATTTATTATCAATAATGTTCTCATTAGGCATAGGTTGATAGTCCTCCTCATCATCAGAATCATAAAAGCAAAGTTTATCAGCAACAAAATTATGAGTGTTACCCTCATCCATAGGTGGTGAAGGTGGAAGTTTCGTGCAGCAGGCGCACAGAATCTGTTTTCTGGACAGCAACTCAATACCTCGCACTTTCAATGCATTAGAAGCTAAACTTGGCACAACAAAGCAAAAGAAAAGGATGCAATGAAGTTACTACAGAGGTAATAACTTCATGACTCAAGAAAAACAAAAAGCAAACTGAAATTAAAAGATGGGTTGCCTCCCAACAAGCGCTTTTCTTTAACGCATTTTAGCTAGGCGCAATAATTTCAATGATACACTCATAAGAATAAGAATTGAAACACAAGAGAGCATCACGAAGAAAATACCAAATACATTTAAGTCTAACCCTCTTCCTATGCATAGGCATCTTGTAAGAAAATAAATCCATGAAGCACAAAGCATTAAGTATAGGAAGGTAAAAAGAGCAACATAGAGAGAGGTAATTTAGTAAAACGAAAGCTCCTCCAACCATATTTCCCTCTCTCATAATAATTTTCAGTAGCATCATGAACAAACTCAAGAATATATCTATCACAAACAGCATGCTTTTCATGATCTACTAACACATAATTTCAGTCCATCTCAAAAATAGTGGAATTTGACCCACTTTCAATAGCATTATAATTTTTGTTATCAAGTAACATAGGACCATCGTCAAGAGTTTTATCATATAGACTTTCTCCATCTTCTTGGCGTCCAAGTCTTCTGGGAGCTTCCAGCCAGGGCTGGCGAGCTTATCTTCTTCGCGCGTTGGAGGTTGGCTCCCGGGGGTGAGCCTGGCCTCCTACCGAGCGCCGGGTTCCCCGAGACCTCCATGTCTTCTTCCGGGTTGAGGGGGGCCCAGAGGGTCCCCCTGTCCTTCGCCATGGTTGTCGATGCCGTGTCCATCTGGATGCCGTGGGGCAGATGGGGGGCATCTTCTAGCCTTGTGCCTTGGCCTTGAGTGCCTCCTTGGTGGGCCCAGGTGCGGTGGACCCACTTTGACCACATCAGGGGAACCCCATGTTCCACTGTTGCGACAGTAGCCCCCGGGCATAGTCCCGGGGGCCACGCCCTTCTACCACCGGGGCTATGACCAAAAAGAGTCAAAGTGGGTCCCCGGCGTCAGGCCTTGAGTGTCTTGTCACACCCGCCAGGGGGTGAGGCCTTGGAGTTATCCAACCGGTGGAGTAACTGCGCCAGCCTCCTCGATTCTCGGAAGCGGAGAATGCGAGGAGGCGGCCGCTGAAAGCATACCCGAGCCTTCTTAAAGGCGGGTTACCCCTCAGGATCTTCAATCGTCTTTGTTCCTTCCCCAACCCCACCCTTTCGCAGCGGCAAGCGTGTCGATGGCGGGGGCTAGGAGAGGATCTGGTCACTTGCGTTCATCCTCGGTGGGGGTGGAAATGGCCTCCGGCAGCCGTGGGAGGGTTGCCCCCTGAGGCCGAACGGGGCGAGGTCGCGGCGGCGGCCGTAGTCGTGGTCGAGGAAACCGAGGTTGTGGAGGTCGTGGGGCAGGAGGTTCACCGAGCCCTCCCTCACGGAGGACGACCCACACTGGTTTCCCTCCGTTCGAGTTTGTCGTGGATCTGGACAGGAGGCTGCGCAGCCAGCTTCATCTGCCGGACTCCTTCGCGGTGGCGGTGGACACGGACGACGACCGGCCCACCGGTTACTGGCTGCAGGAGGATGGCTGCCCCAACGGCCCCTCCTGGGTCGAAGTGGAGTTCACTGTCGACGACTCCATGCTCCTGGGAGGGGATGGAAAGCATTTGCGCGCTCCCGTCACCTCACCCGGGGGCAGTACCTGGCGTTCGAGTATGACGGCGACGAGACCCTCTCCGTGAAGATCTTCTGTGCCGATGGAGGACGCGAGGACTCCTGCGTGAAGAGCGACAGCAGCAGCCGCAGCAGCTACTACGACAAGGAGGACGAGGATGAAGATGAAGAGGACTCCCTTAGCGTCAAGGCCAAGAGGATCCCGCTTTCGTGAAGGTGCAGAGACGGCACAGATGCAGCGCCCCCCGAAGATGTCCTTGACCTCCTTCTTGGCGGCCTCATCCACGTACTTCTGGAAGTAGCGCCTTCCGCAGTGCAGCGGATGCTTCTTTCTTGTGCAGGAGCCAACCTTTCCTTGTAAAAATTAGGTCCCTAGGTAGATCTTGACATGACGAAAGGATCGTACTCTTATTGTCGCTTGGCCTTCAAGTTGAATAGGTGTGAATGAGGACGGTTTTTTGCAAAACTCGCCCTGATTACTGCACCAGTTGAACCGTCAGAGGGGCCAGTGGGGGACAGAGGGCCTATAAAGAGCCCTCCAGCCCCCAGCTCCTCGGCAACTCCTGATCTTGCTTCTTCTTGCTCCTTGCTCTCCCTGCCCCTTCGCGGATCACAAGGCCATGTCGGGGGAGGCAGGAATGTCCTTCTCAGGGACGTTGACGTCGACGTCCGTGCACCGAGGCGCGGTGAAGGCACCCAGGGGAACTGGGGCCCGTGCCGCCGGAGAAGAAGACGAGGTGGTGTCACGCGCGCTTGGCGACCATCTCTGGTCCTGCAGCACAGGAGGAGGCTCGGGTGCGTGCGCTCTACAGGGCTCAGCTCCTGGCGGCCTTGAAGGAGAAAACCACGGGGATCCCGGAGGCATCCCCGCTTTGGGAAGAGCTTGAAGCCATCGAACAGGTCAGTGTTGAGCTTCCCTCGGCCCCTCGCTCCTCTTGGGCCTGGTCTAGATCCTGACCGAACTTGTCACCTGTCGTAGGTGGGCGACATTGCCATGAGCGAGGTGGCGACCGAGGTAGTCTCCCTGCTTTGCTGTCTGGCGCCTAGACGCGTCGGGAGGTCAAGAGATGCCTGAAAATCCTTTCGGGTTCTCCTTCTTTCCCCGGGCGTCCCCGGGAATCGAGAGGTCCCCCGTTGGGCATGAACAAAACAAGGACGCACAGCTGGGAGTGTTAACTCCAAGCTGGCCTTAGCGGCACAGGAGCTAGTAGTCGCATAACCGAATGTATATTCAAGAATGTAATTCAGATGTAAATTCGGATGTATGCAACCCTAGACTCAACTCCCGAGGTCATTTCCCAAATCTTCCCTTGCACTAACGCGCCGTCTGGTTTTCAGAGGAGGCCACTTAGGTGCAAGGCACTCTACCTCCGCACGGTAGATGTGCCCCTAAGTCGGACTATACCTTCCGGGAGTCCTTTGCCACTGTCCACGGGTACTAGGCCAGAGGGAAACGGACCGTTCGCCGGGGTGGTCGCCTACCGCCGCAAAGGCTCTCATCAACCGTAAAGCATGCGCAGGTCGATGGAAAATTGACTCCGAGCGAGATGTTATGCCTAGATGCTGGATGCTGATGCAAGAACTTAGCTGTTTTCCTGTCGCGTTCCCAGTCCATCCTGTCCTTCCCGGGTGCGAAGCTCCTTTGCCGCGTCCCGCCGTCCGATCCTGCCCCGGGAAGGATCTACACACAACAAGCTTTTAGTAGGAAAAGAATGACCCTCTTTCCTATCATGCTACCGTGTTATCCGAAGCAAACCGCAAGCATAGTTGGTAGTACATTTCTGTGGTGAGGTGCGTTTCACCACAGCACTGCCCGATTCCCCTTTCCGCGGTAGTACAGCATGATCAGGCGGCGGTGCCTAGTCAGTGAGGCCACTCGCGGCGCTTCTACCCGTCCACCACCGGCAAATACCAGCCCCCTGCTTACGGGTTGCTAAGGATAACATGCTTCCATGAAAGAATTAAGGCTCACGGGAATTGAAATAACTTATCTTTTATTCTCCTGGCGACGATTCTTACACCCTATTACAGAACACTAGCCCCTCAGGCGTGCTTTAACGGATCTGTCGTTTGCGATTCGTGTTCGTAATCAGGGGTAGAATTTCCAAAGATTCTCGATATTCTAGGCGTTGCCTTCCGGCCGGCCTTGCTCGTCCTCCAGGTACACTGTTCTGAGTTTCAGGGTATGTGTTACCCGGAAGGGTCTTTCCCACTTTGATGATATTTTGTTCAGGCCTTCCATTTTTTGCCTCTTGCGGAGTACCATGTCCCCGGGTTGCAGCTCCTGCGAGCGAACATGACGACTGTGGTATCGGCGGAGTCCTTGCTGGTACCGGGCTGACCGTAAGGTGGCCCGGCACCTACTCTCTTACAGCAGGTTTATGTCATCGATCCTTCACTCTTCTTGCGTGTTCTCATCATATGCGAGCACCCGGGGTGATCCGTACTTGAGTTCTGACGGTAGGACAGCTTCCGCCATGTAGACGAGGAAGACGGGTGTCTCTCCAGTGGCTCTGCTTGGTGTTAATCTAAGTTAAAAAAACTAATAGCAATCAAATAGGATAATATTTAGAGATTCAAACTCTCCACATAAATAATTTCCAGACGATAATATTTGACTACATCACATGAATTAACGTGGACGATATCCTTTTCAAAAAAGTATGTTTACCATTCAAAAGCAAAATTTTGTCACCATTCAGAGGCAACTCAGATGCATTTCCTGTAAATTCAATTAAATATTGACGCTGAAATACAACCATGCTCTAACATTTCAATGTATCAAATATTTAAATGTTGCACAAAATATTGAAAAAAAAAATGCTCACAAAAAAAATTGCTACCTACTCATACCAACATAAAAGAAATATATTCCCAAATTCAATTTTGTTCTACATTTGGGCAAATATTTCGATATTCAATAAAACTATATCGAATATACTAAAAGGCAAACTCTATGCACATATAGCAAAATATAAATATTTTTTCACACTACAAACTGCCCAATATTTCAACCTCATACGAATAAACTTTCCCCAGATGTTGATTCAGAATCAAAATATTTTTTTCTAATTTCAATTAAATAATGGCGGCAAAATTACAAGAATGATTGAACATTTGCCACCACCAAACATATTCCACAAAATATATCAAAAAATGCCCATGGAAAAACGACACGGTGGAAAAAACCTGCCTTCTAAACCTTAGCAATTAAAAACCGTAAAGAAGAAATCACGTACGAATGTTTTCTCACTATTAACAATTTAAAAATTCCAGATACTTACAAATGTGAAGTATTTTTAAAAAATTCAATACATTCAATTTTGAACCATTTTTTGCTGCATCCACGTCCAAATTTATCTTTTTGTCACGACAGTATTTACAAAAATGACAAATATATGAACATGCATATAAAAAAATGCTCACTGCTTATGCCATAAATTTGCTAAATATTTGCAGCTCAAATTTTTACGACATTTCAAAAAATATGCATTTCACAAAAAAAATTCTATAGTCAAATAAAATCAGCAGAAATAACATCAATAATATCATTCAATATGATAGACCGAATAATTTTTTTTCCTGCTACAAACCATCCTACTTAAATAGAGTTTGCTAAATCATTTAAATACAAGTACTCATCTATACCATGAGCTTAAATATAACACAATAAAATTTAGAGAAAATAGTCGACAAATTCCAACGGATTTTGATATTTCTCAATTAGTCCAAATTTAAAGAAACAATTTAGTGAAATTTTCGATAAAATAGATGACAAATCTCGACAAATTAAGACATTTTAAAATACAGCGGGTGCGGCGTATGCTAACGGATTTTTTTTGGAATATTCAAATATTGTCACTATTTGGAATTAGTTCAAATGCATCTTCCTTAATTTAAATTAAATACTCCTGCCGAAATACAAACATGTTCAACCATTTCACCCTACTGAATATTTGAACATTATAGAAAATTTATCAAAAATGCTCGCAACAAATGCTACCTATTCATAAAAAAAAAAACATATTTGAACATGAATGCCAACAACTTATGGGAAAAATACAAACATGATTTATGTCTAAAAAACAAACATGTTTGAATATTTTGAATTGGTAACCATTTAGAAACAAACCAAATGCACTTCCTCTAATTATGTGGAATTGAAATTAGTAAATACTCAGACAATACGTTTCCTACAATTTTACACTCAAATTAAACATTTCATCGCATATCATCGCAATTATTTATGACATATCATGGCAACTCAAGTTTGAAAATTTAAAATTTTCAAATGCCGATCCAATTTCCCTAAACAATATCTAAAAAAATAAACAAATGTCCTAATATCAACACCTTCAAATCCACAAATCAAAAAAGATAAATGGAAATTGCATCAGAATTCTTAAAAAAAAATGCAACCCATTGATGGCCAACAAACAAAACAAAAGATATTCTAAATTATTGTAAATTTAGATAAAATCGACACTGATTTCCAACGAATTTCAAGATTTCCAAAGTACATAAAATATGCAACCTACTTATGGCAGAAAACTAAAAAAAAAAACCACCTCCAAATTAGTGAAAATTTAGAGAAAATAGACGATAAATTCCAACGGAATTTTGACATTTCCCAATCAGTCCAAATTTAAAGAAACAATTTAGTGAAATTTCGGATAAAATAGATGACAAATCTCGACAAATTAGGACATTTCAAAATACAGCGGGTGCAGTGTATGCTAAAAGAATTTTTTTTTGGAACATTCAACTGTTGTCACTATTTGGAAGTAATTCAAATGCATCTTCCCTAATTTAAATTAAATACTCCCGCCGAAATACAAACATGTTCAACCATTTCACCCTATTAAATATTTGAACATTATAGCAAATTTATCAAAAATGCTCACACAAAATGCTACCTATTCATAAAAAAAAAAACATGTTTGAACGTTACAATTTAGCCAACATTTTGTTGAACAAAAAAAAATCCTATAAGGCGTGGCGTCACACCACGCCAAATTCAACTAGTAAGATAAATAGACAGTCACTTTTGCTGCCTCAAAATCGTCACAAGACCCCCTACTAAAAGCTTGTCAAGCAAACTGTGCAATGTCGCAGTCTGAGCGTGGCAAAGTAACACGATCATGCAAACAGGTTGAGTTCTGCTGCAACAGTACATACTCGCAAAATAAAGCACAACAGTAACTACAGCGACAGACAGACAGACATATTTACAAGATGAACTGGTTACTGTCTTGCGATTTAGCTGCCCTCGCAGAAACTTCACATTTTATCACGGAAAAGGCGAAACCTACAAAGCACAGGCAGATGCTCAGTTGGCGCTGTGAGTCACAATGTTCATAAAACAAAATGATACTGCGATCAGAAGAGAGCAAATGCATACCTCTCAAACTCTAGCTTCTGGATGACAATACCATTCAGCAAAAGCTCTGAGTCGAATATTTCCAAACCTGCAAGGATGGCAAAGAATTACAGAATCGATCTGTAAATTCGAGAGATGGGGAAAACACAGAAGAAAGAAGTTTAGGGACAGGAGATATGTGACACAAGTTTACTGGTAAATACCATTCTTCAAGAACGGCAAACAGATGCTGCAGTCTTGTTCACAAGAGATTACAAAGACTCCTTCAAAATTCTTATTCTTCATCATAGTCACTGTGATCCTATCCAACGGCTGACAAACCAGCAAAACATAATCAGCAGAAAAGCAAATTAAGAAAAACGGAAATGATGTATGGAAGTACTTATGTTGTATCCATGAGACTGGTGAAAAATGAAACTGACACTTGTTCTCAACTTATGGCAATGCAAGTGCATATCAAGGGCAAACACATATAAAGTAAGGAAAATAGAATATCACACTGGACATAAGATTTACTAAGTAGAAGATACAGGTAGATCCTAGTCATGCTACGACAGTAGGACTGCACTTTGGCTCCCTATACTGCTGAGGACAGCGTAAAGCGGATTGCTACATAAACAAAATGGAAGTTGCCGTCGATAGAGGTAGGATAGCCAATTCCATACCTTGCCACCAGCTGCCACAACTAAAATCTTCAGAAGCTCCTTGCTAGGCTTAGCATTTGGCGTGATTAGTACTCTTCTACCCTAGAATGGATATTGGAGAAATCAGTAAGCATAAAGATATCATGAACATCACAACAAATTTTCCAAGACTATACTAGAAATATTAAACGGTGTATTGACATCAAGATTATATAATTGTCCTCTGCTACTATTTGTTTTCCCGTTTTTACTATGATTTTCACTGATAATAGTTAGACACTAACCTCTAACAATGGCCTTTTGCAGGCTTGACTTAGGGACACAGGCATGCTGAAGTGTAGCTCCTTTTCCTTCTTTGTATCCCTCATTATGTATTTTTTCTCATCAATGAAGCACCTTGCTTCGCCACAGCATTCAAGCCATGATGGTGTGACTACAGGTATACCCATGGCTATTGCTTCTAGCATGTTCCTTGTCCGAGCAAACTTTTCAGCAACAAAATGTGTAGCCTCTGAAATAGTTGTTGCCACTGGTAATCCAAAGTGTGTCAATATCTGCCAATGTCCAAAGAATCAAAAAGTGAGAAACATCAACATATGTTCAGTTACTTGCGTACACTATATGCAGATGCGGAAATGAAACTACCTTTGTCTGATCTTTGATGGTTTCGCTGTCCATGCTTTGGCTGAACAGAGCACGGACCGAGGAGATGTGTCTCTTTCTTCGTCTGCTTGATGGCAAAACTGGAGATACTTCATTCCTAAAAAGACCAGCAAGCTCTCTGGAACCTGGTGATTTCAGGAGGCCCCTTTTCAGTGGCTTCTTTGATGTATGTGTCCTAGATTCGGACTCTGTGCTATTTAGCTCTCTCAGTGGTGCTCTATTCTTCAAACTAGAGTCATGCTCTTTCTGTTGAGATGTGGATTGTTTTTCCAGTCCAGTACTAGAAGGTCCTCCAAGCTGATTAAAATTCGAAGGTCCTTTCTGAATTCCTCTGACATTTCTACGAGTTGTTGCAATTCGAACAGAAGCATCAGCAGAGCTAGCAGCTGGTGCTTTATGATTAGCTAAATAAGACTTGTGGATCATTTCGATTCCTTTTCTGGTATCATGATCGAATTTTCTTGCTAATTTTGCTGCTGGTAACTCTGCCACTTCTGTAGATTTCGCTCTCTCTGCAGATGAACTGGTAGCTTTATTAAACTCAACTTTCGAGCTTCCTGAGGTAAACGTGCAAGTTCTCTTTCTTTTAGGATGGATTACAGCATCTTTACCTAGTAAACAAGGAATATTTGAGTCATCTGCACCAGATCCCCTCATTACTTCTGAAACCTCATAATTTATGTCTCCTCTTAGAGCCTCACTCTGGATGCCTCTTTTCGCATTCCCTGTCATATGTTTTGTGTTCTTCCTGCTTTTTGACTTACTGGGATGATTAATCAAAGGGATTGAACCTTCACCATTTGGCCTTTCTTCGTTGTCTCCCTTGAGTTGCGTAAGCTGTGATGTCATTCCCCCTGAGCTCTGAGGTAAGCAGGCTAGCTTTTGGTTCTGAACTGGTGAGTTTACTGAACATATCGAATCCACTTTGTTTTCTTTCCACAGAGAATTTTCCAGGTGCTCATGCTCCCTGACATTGTAACTGACAGTTGATCCATTGAACAATGCTTCCATGGCTTCAGCTGCCATTTGAGTATTTGGCCCAATATCATATGCTTCACACAAATTATCGCTAGCATCAGCTGGTTCTGGTTTGTTTCGACAGTTCATGGCTGAGTCCTCATCAATACATTCTAGCATGGCCCCAGCCCTGGTACCTGATCCATAGCCACCACATTTCTGTGAGTCCAAATATGAAATTCTATTTTTGACATGAACTCTTGGATTATCCCTGGACATGTTACTGGTTATGCAATCATCATGTTTGGGGGGATCAAACCAGTCAAAAACACCAGCCTTCTCGAGTGAGTAACTGTTTTCAGCCCTTTTGGCCAAGCACTGAGCTACTTTTGAGCCTAAAGTGGAAGCTGACTTTGTCGCACTTACCGGCTCAACGGTTACTGTCAGACAATCCTCTGTATCATCTTCTACTAGCAGCCTATCCACAATATCAATAGCACTAGCCTGTGATGCATCTCCTGGCTCTTGCGAATTAAGGTACTCTAACCTTGGATGTTCTCTTGCAGCAGCCATTATGCTCATGCTGTAATGGTTGACGTATATAAGCAAGCACCTGCCATGATTATAAAATATGGAAGTTGTTAGGCCTTGTTACCGACACTACATTTCTCAGATTAAACTGATTGAGTGGTAACAAAATGTTTACGATGCCAAAGTACCAATTAATACAGACACGCCCAAATGTAAATGCTTCAGCAAAACAGAAAGGATGGTAATACCCCGGCATAACATATTTGGGATGCCAATTTATAGACACGCCGGCATGCACATACAGATAAGATCACAAGGAATATAAATGAAGTTGTGCTGACTTGTCCATGGATATGGAGAAGTGAAGACAATGCAGGCAACCGCAAAACAGAGATTCGCATTAAAAAGAATTCTTAGCAAGTCTGACAAGTGGTTGATAGCCCCTATGGCCCTATCAACGATTAAACAAGTCAGGTTCGGATCAGACAGTGTCAAGAAAATGCATATCGACTTAATATCTAAAATGTTGATTTCAGATCGTTTTTGCTGCCACTAGGATTCTTTTGAGACATGCATGAGATGACTAAAAGCTTATTCATATCGTGAAAATGGAAAATCGGGACCGCAATCAGTGCCATGTGTGCCATTTCAGCCTATAGTACATCAAGAGTTCTTCTCCACGCCGTAGGATAGACATCCAAAGCGTCAAGACTAAATCAAACTAGCATCGAGCCTTACATTTCAGTCTGACAGTGATAAGAAACATCACACCTTCACCATCCTACTACAAGTCAGTAACATGAAATTTCATGCAAGTGACCACAACGCGGCTCACACATACATGCACATGAAATTTCACCACGGGATCATCAGGATCGACACCTAATACAATACGTTGCCTAAACTGATCATCTCTACTTGTTTCACAGAGAGTTTTAACAAGGGGGGCGGATCTAGATGGTGTACACCCAGAATTCGTGAATCCCAGCGGGATTTGACTAATCGCCAGAAGAGAAACGGCCTAGTACCTCGAAACCGACGGCCGGCGAGGCGGCGACTGGGACGCGGGTCGAGGCAGCAGCGGGGACGCTGTGTCCCGGCGAGGGAGGACGGGGACGGCGATGGCGGCGGCGACGGGCGTGAGAGGCGGGGTGTGTGGCGGGATGGGGCGAGGCGTCGGCGGTGAGGCTACGGTACGGCGCGGCGGCAGCGGCGGGGGTGGATGGGGGTGGAGGGGAGTGGGGTGGAAGGGAGGGAGGGAAGAAAGCCCGCGCTCGGGAGGGAAGTGTGCTGGGGAAGCCAAACATCGCGCCGCGATTTTGGTCTCCTCGCTTTCTCTCCTTTTTTCTTTTTTTTTTCTGTGAGGGAAAGCCACCTGCCTCCGGAAAATATGAACATCTATAATTTTCAAGGAAATATATACATTCTCTCCAAAACCCATCCACTCACTAGTGAGGACTTAACCAAAAAAATTTAGAACACGTCGGGCAGGAAAACGCAGATAAACACCAAAGAAACATGCACCAATAGTACGTCACAAAAATGATCATGCCCTATCTCTAGAGTTACAACTGTTAGGGAAATAGACTTATTGTATTCCCTCAGGGCCAAAGGCCACAACATATAGTTACAATGTACATGTGAGAATATGCAGGAAACCCCCTAACAGGTGGGGAAATACAAATATACAGATATATACTCTAACACCCCCCCCCCCCCTTCAAACTCATGCTGGATCCACAACACTGAGTTTGGAGAGTAAGAAGTCATGCTGCGCTCGGGTTTGTGCCTTTGTAAAGAAATCCGCCAACTGCAAATCTGAAGGCACATAATAAAGCGTAACAACCTGATCCTGCACCTGAGCACGTGTATAAAAAGCATCAACACCAATATGCTTGGTCAGCTCATGCTTGACTGGATCACGTGCAATACTGATAGCACCTGTACTGTCACACAAAAGTGGAGTGGGT
Organism: Puccinellia tenuiflora; assembly: GCA_012064385.1. Lineage (NCBI taxonomy): Eukaryota > Viridiplantae > Streptophyta > Magnoliopsida > Poales > Poaceae > Puccinellia > Puccinellia tenuiflora. The sequence continues at coordinate 395,065 of QRDG01001475.1, read as the reverse complement.
GTCGTAATAGAGACCCCAAAATCTGCAAGCAACCACCGTAACCAGGTCACCTCAGCAATCAACGAAGCCATAGCCCGCAGCTCAGCCTCAACACTCGAACGGGAAACCGCGACCTGTTTCTTCGTCTTCCAAGCAACAAGCGAGCCACCAAGAAACACACAGTAAGCAGAAAGTGAACGGCGATCCGAAGGATCACTCGCCCACGTAGCATCCGAGTAGCACTGGAGCTGGAGAGAGCTGGAGCTAGGAAAGAAAAGACGACGAGTAATCGTGCCACGAAGATAACGAAGGACACGAAGGAGGTGACTATAGTGAACGGTGGTAGGAGCTGAGACAAACTGACTCAGAATATGAACAGGATAAGAAATATCAGGACGAGTGACAGCAAGATAAACAAGACTCCCAACAAGATGGCGATAACGTGTGGGATCCGAAAGAGGATCACCATCAGTAGGGCTAAGCTTAACATTAAGCTCCATAGGAGTCTCAACTGTGCGCTCATCCACAAGGGCAGCACGAGTAAGGAGATCCTGAATATACTTTTCCTGGGAGATATAAAAGCCATCAGAAGTGGAGGAGATCTCAATCCCAAGAAAGTAACGAAGAGGACCAAGATCGGTCATAAGAAACTGATCACGAAGACGAGCCTTGACAAAGGCAATATACTCAGGATCATCACCAGTAATGATCATATCATCGACATAAAGAAGGAGAAGAGTGCGTCCACGAGGAGAAGTGTGAACAAAAAGCGCTGGATCATGAAGACTAGGAGAGAAACCAGCAGCAGTCACCACAGAAGCAAAGCGCTCGAACCAGGCACGAGGGGCCTGTTTCAGGCCATAAAGAGAACGTCGAAGACGACAAACCATCCCATCAGGTACAGAATACCTATGAGGAGGCTGCATGTAAACCTCCTCACTCAACTTGCCATTAAGAAAAGCGTTCTGAACATCAAGCTGGGACATAGACCAGCGTTGAACAGAAGCAACAGCAAGGAGAGTACGCACAGTGGTCATATGAGCCACAGGAGCAAAAGTCTCATCATAGTCACGGCCGTGCTCCTGCTGAAAGCCACGAGCCACAAGACGCGCTTTATAGCGCTCAAGAGATCCATCAGAGCGGGTCTTAATTTTATAGACCCACTTACACGTAATAGGACGGACACCAGGAGGTGGAGAGACAAGATCCCAGGTGCCGGTGCGCTCAAGCGCAGCAATCTCCTCAGCCATGGCAAGCTGCCATTCGGGATATTGCTCAGCATCCCGATAAGAAGTCGGCTCAGAGACAACAGAGAGACCATACTGACTAGGAGAGTAACGGTTTGGAGGACGACGCGAACGAACAGGCGGAAGAGGTGGAGAACTAGGAGACGCATCAGCAGAAGACAACTCATCAGAAGAGGAAGAATCTGAAGCCGGAGAACGAGGAGAACTAGGAGAACTAGACGGAGGAGATGATGGCACCAACGAAGGGGGCGCATCAGAAGGAAGAGGTGGAGGAGAAGAGACAGCGGGAGGTGTGTCAGGAAAGAAAAGAAAAGAGAGATCATCCACCGGGTAAGTACCAGAGGTGGGGGGAGGATAGAAGGAACGCGTCTCATCAAACGTAACATCACGAGAGATGCGCATCCGACGACCAACAGGGTCCCAGCAGCGATAGCCTTTATGCTCATCACTGTATCCAAGAAAGACACACTGAACAGACTGAGCAGTCGGTTTGGTGCATTCGCGAGGAGGGAGAAGGACATAGCAAACACAACCAAATAAGCGAAGAGTCGAGTAGTCTGGAGAGCTACCAGAGAGACGCTCGAGCGGAATGCCACCGTGAAGAGCAGCAGAAGGCTGAATGTTAATGAGGTAAGTCATCGTAGCAACAGACTCAGCCCAGAAATGCGGCGGAAGAGAGGAAGCAATCATCATAGCACGGGTAGTCCCAAGAATATGACAATGCTTACGTTCGGCGACACCATTTTGAGCATGGGCGCCGGGACACGAGGACTGGGCAAGGGTGCCCTGCTCAGCAAGGACACCACGCAGGTGCTGGGAGATATACTCTCCTGCAGAATTAGCACGAAACACATGAATCGGAGTGGAATACTGAGTACGAACCATGGCCACAAAGCGCTGATAAATGGCAAGCACCTCACTGCGAGAGCGCATAAAAAATAACCAGGTGTACTGTGAAAAATCATCAATGAACAAAATATAGTATCGATGCCCCCCTTTAGAAGCAAAGGGTGCCGGACCCCAAACATCTGAATGAACTAAATCAAAAGGTCGCTGAGATACAGACGCACTAGTAGGATAGGGAAGCTGAATCTGTTTGCCTAACCTACAACCCTGACACGAATGTAAAGATACATCTCCTGAGACAGACCCCAGAAGACCACGACGAACTAATGACGATAAACGGGAGCCACAAAGATGACCCAGCCGATGATGGCACTGCTGAAAAGAGCCAGTGACAGAAGCAGCAACCGCAAGAGGACTGGCTGATGAAGTGTCAGTGGAAGAAATGCGAAGCCAGTCTAACTCCCATAGCCCCGGGGACTCAAGGTTGCGAGGGCCAGCTCCAACCAGGGCCTGTGTACGACGGTCCTGACTGTGTAGAAGGTGGTGGTCGCGCGGTGCCAGAAGAGCTAGGCACAGAACCAGCAGTACCCGTCGAGGAAGAGCCTATAGCAGCGAGCAGACTACGAAGACCTCAGATAATGTCCTGATCAGACAGTGCAGTAGCAGAAGATCCTGACAATCCAGCCTGGGCAACAGCAGAAGATCCTGAAGAACCAGCCTGCCGACGAGCATGGTACTGCTGACGTAAGCTGGGATCCCTCTTCCAGCAGCTCGAGATATCATGACCAGGCCTGTTACAGTAGGCGCAGGGAGGACGAGAAGATGCACGGGGCTGCTGAGGATGACTCTGACCCTGAGCCGGAGGAGGAGAGAGTATCGGCGGACCTGGAGACCGCAACGAGGCTGGCAGCACAGAAGGACCACGAGCAGACGGCACAGGAGGACCACGAGCAGTAAGTACAGAGGGAACCTCAAGAAGACCAGCACCACGAAGACGAGTCTCCTCAGCCCGAAGCTCAGCGAGTACCTCAGAGAGCGGAACACGACCACGGGCAAGCAGCTGGGCACGACGCGGCTCAAACTCCTTGCGGAGCCGCGACAAGAACTCATAGACGCGCTGAAACTCCAGATCTGCGCGCACAGTCAGACAACAGGGACAGGTGCCACACACAGCAGTACGAAGAGAATCAAGCTGACGCCATATAGCAGCACTCTGAGTGTAGAAGTCATCAATAGTGGAATCACCCTGCTGAAGATCATGCTCCTGACGAACCACGGACAGGTAAAGAGCATCGCCAGACGGCTGATAGCACTGACGAAGAAAAGTCCACTGAGCAGCAGCAGTGGGAAGACCCATGAACTCAGCAGCATACTGAGGCAGAACACTGGAAGTAAGGACAGCAGCAGCACGAGCATCCTCATCTATCCACTGAGCGTAGTCAGACAGATCCAGCCGGTACGTCGCAACAGCAGTAGAATGCTCCTTGACCTCCCGGTCATAATCAGTCACCGCTCACATGACATATCAGACACCAAATCGATCCCTAACCCTAGCTTCCGCCCCACCTAGCCGCCGCCGCCTCGGGCTCCACCCTGCCGCCGCCGCCGTCGCCCGTCGCCGCCCGGTCGCCGCCCGGCCTTCCCCGTCGCCGCCCGGTCTCGCCCCGTCGCCGCCCGGTCGCCCCCATCGCCATCCGTCGCCGCCCGGCCTCGCCCCGTCGCGGCCCGGTCTTCGACGCCTCGGCTCGATCTGTTCGAGCGCCTCGGCTCGATCCGGTTCTCGCCGGCTCGGCTCGGCCCGCAGGCCGGCTCGGCTCGGCTCACAGGCCGGCTCTGGTTCTTCTGTTTTCTATTCCGTGAGTAAAAAAAAAAGGTACAATGTCTTCCTCGTCGGGCTATGTTGCGATTCCTCGCTGCCCGGTGATTTTTGATGGCGCGAATTACCCTGATTTCGCTGCCTTCATGCGTGTCCACATGCGCGGTCTTCGTCTTTGGGGTGTGCTTTCTGGCGAGGTCTCCTGTCCGCCGCGCCCCGTTGCTCCTCTGGCACCCATTGCGCCGCCGCCTGTTACCCTTGCTCCCGATGCTACTCAGGAGGTCAAGGATGCAGCCCAGAGTGCTTATGATACTGCTCTGACTGATTATGACCGGGAGGTCAAGGAGCATTCTACTGCTGTTGCGACGTACCGGCTGGATCTGTCTGACTACGCTCAGTGGATAGATGAGGATGCTTGTGCTGCTGCTGTCCTTACTTCCAGTATTCTGCCTCAGTATGCTGCTGAGTTCATGGGTCTTCCCACTGCTGCTGCTCAGTGGACTTTTCTTCGTCAGCGCTATCAGCCGTCTGGCGATGCTCTTTACCTGTCCGTGGTTCGTCAGGAGCATGATCTTCAGCAGGGTGATTCCACTATTGATGACTTCTACACTCAGAGTGCTGCTATATGGCGTCAGCTTGATTCTCTTCGTACTGCTGTGTGTGGCACCTGTCCCTGCTGTCTGACTGTGCGTAGATCTGGAGTTTCAGCGCGTCTATGAGTTCTTGTCGCGGCTCCGCAAGGAGTTTGAGCCGCGCCGTGCCCAGCTGCTTGCCCGTGGTCGTGTTCCGCTCTCTGAGGTACTCGCTGAGCTTCGGGCTAAGGAGACTCGTCTTCGTGGTGCTGGTCTTCTTGAGGTTCCCTCTGTACTTGCTGCTCGTGGTCCTCCTGTGCCGTCTGCTCGTGGTCCTTCTGTGCCGCCAGCCTCGTTGCGGTCTCCAAGTCCGCCGATACTCTCTCCTCCTTCGGCCCAGGGTCAGAGTCAGCCTCAGCAGCCCCGTGCATCTCCTCGTCCTCCCTGCGCCTACTGTAACAGGCCTGGTCATGATATCTCGAGCTGCTGGAAGAGGGATCCCAGCTTACGTCAGCAGTACCATGCTCGTCGGCAGGCTGGTTCTTCAGGATCTTCTGCTGTTGCCCAGGCTGGATTGTCAGGATCTTCTGCTACTGCACTGTCTGATCAGGACATTATCCGAGGTCTTCGTAGTCTGCTCGCTGCTACAGGCTCTTCCCCGACGGGTACTGCTGGTTCTGTGTCTAGCTCTTCTGGCACCGCGCGACCACCACCTTCTACACAGTCAGGTACGTCATCCCCGTGGTATCTGGATTCTGGAGCTTCTTTTCATATGACTTCTGCGTCTTCTATTCTTTCTGCTCTTCGCTCTTTTATTTCTCCTGTCCGTGTTATCATGGTTGATGGTACCTCTCTTCCTGTTTCTAGTCGAGGCACCCTTTCTACTTCCTCTTTCTCTGTTCCTGATGTTTCTCATGTTCCTAGTCTTAAGATGAACCTATTTTCTGCTAGTCAGCTTACTGATTTTGGTTGTCGCGTCATTCTTGACGCTGATTCTTGTGCTGTTCAGGACCGTCGTACACAGGCCCTGGTTGGAGCTGGCCCTCGCAGCCTTGAGTCCCCGGGGATATGGGAGTTAGACTGGCTTCGCGTTCCTTCTGCTGACACTTCATCAGCCAGTCCTCCTACGGTTGCTGCATCTGTCACTGGCTCTTTTCAGCAGTGGCATCATCGGCTGGGTCATCTTTGTGGCTCTTGTTTATCATCCTTAGTTCGTCGTGGTCTTCTGGGGTCTGTCTCAGGAGATGTGTCTTTACATTCGTGTCAGGGTTGTAGGTTAGGCAAACAGATTCAGCTTCCCTATCCTACTAGTGCGTCTGTATCTCAGCGACCTTTTGATTTAGTTCATTCAGATGTTTGGGGTCCGGCACCCTTTGCTTCTAAAGGGGGCCATCGATACTATATTTTGTTCATTGATGATTTTTCACGGTACACCTGGTTAATTTTTATGCGCTCTCGCAGTGAGGTGCTTGCCATTTATCAGCGCTTTGTGGCCATGGTTCGTACTCAGTATTCCACTCCGATTCATGTGTTTCGTGCTGATTCTGCAGGAGAGTATATCTCCTAGCACCTGCGTGGTGTCCTTGCTGAGCAAGGCACCCTTGCCCAGTTCTCGTGTCCCGGCGCCCATGCTCAAAATGGTGTCGCCGAACGTAAGCATCGTCATATTCTTGAGACTACCCGTGTTATGATATTGCTTCCTCTCTTCCGCCGCATTTCTGGGCTGAGGCTGTTGCTACGTCGACTTACCTCATTAACATTCAGCCTTCTGCTGCTCTTCACGGTGGCATTCCGCTCGAGCGTCTCTCTGGTAGCTCTCCAGACTACTCGACTCTTCGCTTATTTGGTTGTGTTTGCTATGTCCTTCTCCCTCCTCGCGAACGCACCAAACTGACTGCTCAGTCTGTTTAGTGTGTCTTTCTTGGATACAATGATGAGCATAAAGGCTATCGCTGCTGGGACCCTGTTGGTCGTCGGATGCGCATCTCTCGTGATGTTACGTTTGATGAGACGCGTTCCTTCTATCCTCCCCCCACCTCTGGTACTTACCCGGTGGATGATCTCTCTTTTCTTTTCTTTCCTGACACACCTCCTGCTGTCCCTTCTCCTCCACCTCTTCCTTCTGATGCGCCCCCTTCGTTGGTGCCATCATCTCCTCCGTCTAGTTCTCCTAGTTCTCCTCGTTCTCCGGCTTCAGATTTTTCTCTCTTCTGATGAGTTGTCTTCTGCTGATGCGTCTCCTAGTTCTCCACCTCTTCCGCCTGTTCGTTCGCGTCATCCTCCAAACCGTTACTCTCCTAGTCAGTATGGTCTCTCTGTTGTCTCTGAGCCGACTTCTTATCGGGATGCTGAGCAATATCCCGAATGGCAGCTTGCCATGGCTGAGTAGATTGCTGCGCTTGAGTGCACCGGCACCTGGGATCTTGTCTCTCCACCTCCTGGTATCCGTCCTATTATGTGTAAGTGGGTCTATAAAATTAAGACCCGCTCTGATGGATCTCTTGAGCGCTATAAAGCGCGTCTTGTGGCTCGTGGCTTTCAGCAGGAGCACGACCGTGACTATGATGAGACTTTTGCTCCTGTGGCTCATATGACCACTGTGCGTACTCTTCTTGTTGTTGCTTCTGTTCGACGCTGGTCTGTGTCCCAGCTTGATGTTCAGAACGCTTTTCTTAATGGCAAGTTGAGTGAGGAGGTTTACATGCAGCCTCCTCCTGGGTATTCTGTACTTGATGGGATGGTTTGTCATCTTCGATGTTCTCTTTATGGCCTGAAACAGGCCCCTCGTGCCTGGTTCGAGCGCTTTGCTTCTGTGGTGACTGCTGCTGGTTTCTCTCCTATTCTTCATGATGCAGCGCTTTTTGTTCACACTTCTCCTCGTGGACGCACTCTTCTCCTTCTTTATGTCGATGATATGATCATTACTGGTGATGATCCTGAGTATATTGCCTTTGTCAAGGCTCGTCTTCGTGATCAGTTTCTTATGACCGATCTTGGTCCTCTTCGTTACTTTCTTGGGATTGAGATCTCCTCCACTTCTGATGGCTTTTATATCTCCCAGGAAAAGTATATTCAGGATCTCCTTACTCGTGTTGCCCTTGTGGATGAGCGCACAATATGTTGTGGCCTTTGGCCCTGAAGGAATACAACAAGTCTATTTCCCTAACATGGTATCAGAGCAAGATTGATCTCTCCTCGCAGCCGCCGCCGCCGCACGCCCCGGCACCCTGCCGCCACCCGCCGCCTCTCCCTTGCCGGCTCCCTCGCCAGCCTCCTCCGTCCGGCCTTCCCCGTCGCTCGCCCGTCGCCGCCCGGTCGCCGCCCGGCCTTCCCCGTCGCCGCCCGGTCACCGCCCGGCCTTCCCCGTCGCCGCCCGTCGCCGCCCGGTCGCCCTCATCGCCGTCTGTCGCCGCCTGGTCGCCCCCATCGCCGTCTTCGACGCCCGGTCGTCGCCCGGCCTCGCCCCGTCGCGGCCCGGTCTTCGACGCCTCGGCTCGATCTGTTCGAGCGCCTCGGCTCGATCCGGTTTTCGCCGGCTCGGCTCGGCCCGCAGGCCGGCTCGGCTCGGTTCGCAGGCCGGCTCTGGTTCTTCTGTTTTCTGTTCCGTGAGTAAAAAAAAAAGACAGGTACAATGTCTTCCTCGTCGGGCTATGTTGCGATTCCTCGCTGCCCGGTGATTTTTGATGGCGCGAATTACCCTGATTTCGCTGCCTTCATGCGCGTCCACATGCGCGGTCTTCGTCTTTGGGGTGTGCTTTCTGGCGAGGTCTCCTGTCCGCCGCGCCCCGTTGCTCCTCTGGCACCCATTGCGCCGCCGCCTGTTACCCTTGCTCCCGATGCTACTCAGGAGGTCAAGGATGCAGCCCAGAGTGCTTATGATACTGCTCTGATACCATGTTAGGGAAATAGACTTGTTGTATTCCCTCAGGGCCAAAGGCCACAACATATAGTTACAATGTACAGGTGAGAATATGCAGGAAACCCCCTAACAGGTGGGGAAATACAAATATACAGATATATACTCTAACAACAACAACACTTTTCCCGAACTAGGTTGGCACAACATCATTGTGAGGTGAGGACGAGAAAAAGAAGGGGATAGAGGCAAAGAGTAGGAGCGAGTAAAAAAACTTTATGTTCACGCTCTCAAAATGAGTGTGTGTCATCCAACAATTTCTAAACTATAATGTTTAATTTCAGATGAAGTTCTACAGAAATAACTGATATTCGTAGGTATACTTTTTTCATGAGGGAATCACACCATTAGCCACTCAAGTTTTCGAGAATAAGTATTTTGGTCCCTGAAATTTCAAGTATGAGCTATGCGACAAACGTTTCAGTTTTGAGTTGCATTATGAGGTATAGGATTGCAGAGAAGATGGTTGAGGCTACACGAAGGCTACGTATCTCAACCACAGTTCATTGTTGCACAAGAATGACCCGCGAAAATGAAACTAATTATGCCTCTGTGCGGGAAAGTATGCTTCCCATACCAAGTTCCCCTGTCCACAGCTGCGTTGCGCCACCCTCGGCTGGTCTGCCCGCGTAGATGATTCATCTCATCGCTGAGTTGTTTCAGGTCGAGTTGTTATGGGTTTCTCACGTGTGGTAGAAATGATCAACGTACCCGACCGCTGCTACGGGAGACGCGCTTCCGTGTACCTCTCATTCCCAATAAACTTGGCTCGGTCCAACCAATTTTGACTGTCATTGCGCTCAATTTCCCAATGTCATGGCGCCTCGATCTCATGATATATCTGGATGAGTAAAACCGACAAGAGGCTATGAAAGGTAGACGGCAAAGGTGCTGCCTCCTTTATATGTACCAACTATCCTCACGCGAGGAAAGATAAATTCACCCATATTAGCTTCAAATAATCTTGTTGTCTGCTTATTCTAGATGCACTCTCTTAACTGCTAACCGGATATCCGTTGAAGAATGTGGATGCTGCGCCTACATATTAATGGTATACCTACAAGAAAATATGAACTACTCCGAAAACAATGAAAATACTTTTTTTTGGTAAGAAATAGGAAATATGTCCATGTTAGGGTTAATGGCCATTAATACAGTCACCAGCATTCCTTTGTCTAGGCATGTCCAACTATTCATATAAATGATGCGATACCACTAGTCATGGACTCACTATTCGATCACTCCATCTAGCTATATATTGTACCCCTCCTTACTGGGATACTATAGCATGTAAACAGACTCACGGAGGACTGAGCAATGAAACATGAATAAGTGTAGAAACAATTATCTAGGTGCATGGTATAATGTTCTAAAATTTTGGGTGCATTATTATATTTACAATGTGCTTGAAAGATTTTGGTATATGTACATCCGAACAAACGTGAATCACAAACCTATACTTTCGAACAAAGGCTACATTCTCTTGGCAATCAATCGTACTCATTACGACCCAAAATATATTGAACGCCGCATTTATCTTGTAAAGCGGAATGTCAGCCAATTGTCCAAAAAAGGTTGCATGCTTCAACAACATAACATGTACCAGTGTTGTAGAAGAACTTGGGTGAACACCAAATAAACATGCAGCAAACAAATTTCTCAAAGAAGATCATGTCCTAGCTTCCTTTTTATTTTTTGAGATTCATGTCCTAGCTTCCTATCACTTGTGATACAACATGTCCTTGTTATAGGGTGCCAGTAGATGTGTCACCCGAATCTGGATAGGTTTCAATTTAGTTGTACTAAATGCTAACTTTTAATTTGTGTCTTGCCACAAACAGTTTGGCCATATATTTGGTAACAACATTAACCAACAACATTACTCCTATCAAAATAAAATTAAAGAACAAGCATACATTATTTGGGCATCAAATATTGACATGCATAACGTGAACAAAATTCTCAGCATGATTGTGTATACCATCGCCTCTTTTCCTTATTTCCCTCGAATTACTTGAGTGAAAAAACTTTCGAAGAAAGGAACTCAATGAAGATTGTATGTCAAATTGTTCAAATCAGCCGACAATAGGAGTAACCTTCTAGTAAGCTATGGTGGAACCAATTTGCTTGAAATAGCATTCATGGCACCACAAGGTTGTGCTGACTATACCCTTGGAAATTTAATGTGTGGATCTTCAATAGGACACCCATTTGGTTCTCTTTTCCTTCATGAACTTCCCACCATATCAGGAAAACCTCTAGGGATCGAAGGGGAAGCAAAAAGGTTTTTCTGGTGGTTACAATGGTTGTGTCGGTAGGTATACATTACTCAAATTGGTTGATTAAGGAGAATCTCACAAGCATCGTTGTATTGACTAGCCAAGTCCTTAATACTTCGTTCTAAATTTTGATGTTGGCTCACCGCTCATATGAAGGCGCACATGCCAGTGCAATTGTTCTTGAAGTCATATATGTGTTTTTTAATTTCTATGTATTCATTTAAATATTTGGTTTTGTCTTTGAAATATGTTTATAGGGATTTACACTATTACATAGTTGATAATATGATGTCGATATCATTCAACAAGATGAATCATTCAACAAGATGAATCATACATCTATAATTTTCAGTAAAATATATACACTCTCTCCATAACCCATCTAGTCGCTACTCAGGATTAACCAAAAGATTTAGAACATGTCTAGATTCCACACTATTGTCGCAGGAAGACGTAGGTAAACACCAAATAAACAAGCACCAAAAAATGTCACTAAAGAGAGCATGCTCTATCTCTTGAGTTACCACAACACTTTGTCCCGAACCAGGTTGCAACAAGATCGTTCGTCAATCATGCCACGGTAGGGGTGCGAAGAGAAGAGGGGGAGAATTGTGAAGTAAGCATAAGGAAGAGAACAGGATGAAAGTGAAGAGGAGGAGCGAGAAGAAAAGCTTCATGGATTTTTCTCTTATGATGTGTGTTACTGTGTTATCTAAAAATTTCTGAGCAATAATGTTTTAAATTAAGATTAAGTTATATGCCATAACTAAGACACGTAGTTTTTTTTAATTATTTTGGTTTTTAATTAAGTTTTACTTGTCTTTAGTTTGGTGCTAAGTAAGCCATGTATTTAGCACCACAACATGACACAATAAATCATTTGAATGCTGATTCAAGTTCTTATGTTTCTCTCATTATTAATGGTACACTTTAGCGCCAATTCAGGAGAAAAAATTCACGATAGCTATATCTCTCAACCCTTTTAGGAAGTCAAGAATATTACACCACCAGCCTCCACTTTAATGTGTTCTTTATCTATACCACACCACGTTCTCCTTTTTTATATATACACCACAGCATCCTTTCATACATGAATAATGTTCCCCTCTTATATATATACCATAGCATCTTCAACATAACAGCTCTATCTGTCGTATCACTCTATCATAATTTGTGTTATTCATAGAAACAGATCAAAGAAAGGGGAACACATGGGAATGAGAGGCATGAGGAGAAGTGTTGGAACAAATCACATGAAATCAACATGTGAGAGAGCAAGTTCAATGTCGGGCTCTCGCAATCCAAAAATGTATACCTGCCCGCCTACAGGCAAGTCCGCTTCTCGTCCATATCACACTGCCAATAGCTGCACATCGCCTATTGTCCCGAGCGGAAGGCTCTCGAAATCCTCTACGGGTGTGGCCGCAACGAGTATACCTCCAAAAGATATACCATAGTTATTTTCAGACTAGAGAGACGAGCATTTATACCATGCACAGGAGATATACCGCCGCATTGGTGTTTGAAACTTCATGTCGCGTTTTTTATTATTTTTGTCTAACCTTGCCATGTTATAAAACGTTACATAATGTTTCTTCTTGGTTTGTTCTAGGTAAATCAGCTTTTTTTTGTTTTAAAATGTACAATCATTTGTGCATCACCAAAAACCGAGCCGATCATACATGGCAAAAACTCAATTCTCCGAGCAAAATGGATAAAGCATCATGGGCCCAGCACAATTATTCTCCATTAAAAACCGACAACGGCAATAACGTGACATAGACCAAAAGATATGGGACACGTATAGGTAGCATGTGGGCGCTCGATGGGCGGCTTGGCGCACCCTCCTTACCACACTGATTCGTCGTCCCCAATCGAGTATTCACAGCTAGTCTTTTCTCCCATAACAGCCAACCCGCGCGTTGTCAGGTAGGTTTTTCGCCACCGCCGCCGCAATTTCCACCATGCCGCTTGACTATGCCCCACGCCTGCGCCGCCGTGGACCCTGCACATCGTCGCCCTCATCCTGAAGCACCCTTCTTGCATCGCCACCGTCCCATGTTCCCATCCTCCATGGAGCATCCCGCGACGCGCCTGGCTCCCACGATGCACCGTCGAAAAAGAACCGCGCACTGATAGCTTCCTCGTTGGTATGATCCCTGCGAGCACTGCCTCATTCTGGCGGTGTGGTGGCTGATTAGATCACACGAGGACAAAAGGGGATCGGGAGAGTGGTTGACTTCCATATTTGTGCTTGTTTCATAGGTGTAGTAGTTTGCTAAGTGTCAGGAGGTTTGCAGGAAGGTCGAGCGGGTTATTTGGTGTGCTCCAATCTCGATTAGTTGTTGTCCGATACCAAGCTCTGTCTTGGTTGAAATATCAGATGTGGGAGGCGAAGAATGACTGTGTGATCTTCGTGGGCTAGGCTGCACTTTGAAGTACGAATTTGGGAAAGATATGGTAAAAGTAAAACAACGAAACCTGTCCAAAATCGAAATGAATCCGAACCCGTCCTATACACGAAATCCTGCCTGCGTCCAACGCTTTCTGTTTCCTACAAAAACCCCACGTATGCAGGTACGACCACCACCACCACCACCACCACCACCAGAACCCCACGACACGAACTGAGCCACTCCGGCAAGGGCATGGAGCCGGAGGTTGCGGAGGCCGCCAGGGGCGAGGCCGCATTCGCGATGCGCGCGCTGCACCTCCTCACGCGCGCCGTCGAGTGCACCAACCTCGCCATCTCCCCGCTCTCCATCCACGCCGCGCTCGTGCTCCTCGGCGCGGGCGCCCGCGGCGCCACGCTCGACGAGATCGTCGCCTTCCTCGGCCCCGCCGGCGGCCGCGCCCACGCGCTGCTCGCGTCGCGCGTCGCCCTGCGCGTGCTCGCCGACGCCCACGGCGACAACGGCGGACCGAAGGTACGGTTCGCCAACGGCATCTGGGTGGACGCCGCCGCCGCGCGGCTCAAGCCCGACTACGCCCGCGTCGTCGCCGAGCACTTCCGCGCGCAAGCGCGCCAGGCTTCCTTCACGACAAAGGTGAGCTAAATCAATTACAGTAGCTTATCTCTACTTGGATCCCGTCCAGTCATCTCTAATTTCTCACGGTTAATTTGTTTCTCTGTGTTTCTTGATCGATCTTTTCCAGCCGGAGGAGGCGAGGAGCGAGATCAACCAGTGGCTCGAGGCGGCGACGGCGGGCCGGATCAAGGATTTCCTGCCCCCTGGCTCCGTCGGGGCGGCCACGCCGGCCGTCCTCGCGAACGCGCTCTACTTCAAGGGCATCTGGGAGAGGAAGTTCCACGCCGGGCTCACGCGGAATAACACCTTCTACCTGCCCGCCGACGAGAAAGTCCGCGTGCCGTTCATGTCAAGCAAAGAGTACCAGTACATCGCGTGCTGCCCCTACTGGAAGGTCTTGAAACTCCCCTGCGCGCGCGGCGGCGTTGACGAACACTGGCGGCGGCGGTTCGCCATGTACATCTACCTCCCGAACGAGCGGCACGGCCTGCAGAGCATGCTGGAGAAGATGGCCGCCAACCCGGGGCTGCTCGAGGCGGGCTCCGTGGATCTCTCGGACAAGGTCCCCGTCGGCGACTTCAGGGTGCCCAAGTTCACCATATCGTACAAGACGGAGGCGACGGGGTTGCTGCAGGGCCTCGGCCTGCGCCTGCCGTTCGACGACCCTGCCGCCGACTTCTCGGAGATGCTGGAGTCGACGACGAAGACGGCGGGCCAGGGATTCGTCGTGTCCAAGGTCTACCACCAGTCCTTCGTGGAAGTGAACGAGGAAGGTACAGAGGCGGCAGCGGCGACCGCCGGCTGTTTTATGGCTTCTACTTGTCTGTCTGTGGTCAGCACGCCGGTCCCAGTAGACTTCGTTGCGGACCACCCCTTCATGTACTTGATCAAGGAGGAGCTCACCGGCGTCGTGGTTTTCGCCGGCCAAGTTGTCAACCCGTCGCTCTAAACTTTTTTGAGGCTCCCTCATGGCTGCTATGAGGGCGCAGATGCCAATGCAATTGCTCTCGAGGTCGTATACGTGTTTTGGAATTTTTGGACTGACATATATACCTGTCTTTGTCTTTGTTATATTTTTGAAAGATTTGTGGATTTACACTATGTCTAAATAATTTGGGGATTTACTTTTTTTTTTTTTTTTTTTTTGAGAATGATTTGGGGATTTACTTTGTGTTATGAACCGTGTGGGCTGCGGCACTGGGCCGTTTGGGCTGCAGTGAGAAGGGGGGCTACAGCCCAAGGCAGGGGGGCAGAACGAAGAGAGCGACTATACTTAAAGAAGATGGATGTGAACGGAAGGGGACACGGAAGAACTCGAACCCGAAACGGAGGACCCTGGCAAGGGCGGCGAACCTCTTCTTCCTCCTTGATCTCCCTCTCTCTGTATCCCCGTCCTCTCCTACTAGTTCATTGTACCCTGTAATCCTTCCTCTAGCAGTGCAATACCAAGGGGGAACGTAACAAATTGGTATCAGAGCCAATCCCCACCATTTTATCCCACCGATTCGTCCCCAAATCAGCCTCGATTCGATCCAGCCCACTAAAATTCGTCCCCAAATCGATCTCCATCCACCAAATCCACCTCGAATTCGACTAGGAATTTTTCTTCGCCAACCACCAAAATCTCCGCCTGCAAGCTGTTCGACGAAATGCCGACCCACAAATTCGCTTGCTCAGAAGGTGTTCTTCACGTCCGGATGACCGATGTGCGCTGTCCAGTGACTATGGAGGTACTTCGCCAAGTATTTCATCGATGTGGTGCTTGGTACGTGTTGTGCGCCTATGAGATGGTGGTGGACGGGATGTATGGCGTGGAGGTCTACGTCCAGTTCCGCACTCGTTGGGAGGCGGCCCGGACTCGGGGTGATCTGGATGGCCGTGCCTTGTACGAGGGGTGCTGCTTCCTCGCCGTCGAACTCGTTCCTCCGATCTACACAACCATCGTGACGCCCGACGAGTTGGCCCCTACCTACTTCTACGACGACACGCCGTACGCTGCTTGGTCTGCAGCGGTCACCGCGGTCGAGTGCCACGACACCAAGCCCGTCCCGGACAACATGCTCACAGTCGGCCCCAAGCCTGACCTCACCCAGACAGCCAGCCACGAGGTGGTGCCTGTCGTGCTTGCCCCTGACAACACGCTCGAGGGTACTGACTCCTCCACTTCGACAATTAGCACCAAGGTGGAGAAGACGGTCAGAGAGATGCTGGCTGACATCCAAGCGACTCTGGACAGCATGGTCGCTAAGACTGTTGTGCATCTGCCACCTCCAACCTCGACTGTGCTTCAGCCTGCAGCGACAGTGGTTGCTTCGCACGAGGCGACCATGGTGGTGGAAGCCATGTCACAGGCCGTGCCTGCACCGGCTGATGCCGGGTCTTCGACACTCTGTCCCCGTCCGCTGTCCCTGAGTTGGAACCGCTGGAACCGACAAGGTGTTTGACGGATGGGTTTGTAGCCTGCACAGCGACCGCGAGCCATGAAGAGGCGGCAGTCAAGGGCGGTGACGACCCTAAGGTTGTCCATGGGACTCTCGACCTCACCAGGGCCATGCTGGTGTCCGTGGAACGGACAATCGAGCAAATGGGAGCGCAAGCAGATGGCATGGTGACTATGGCTGTTCCGCGCGAGGACGTCCACCTTGCTGCAGATCCACAGTGTTTGCCTGTTGACCTCAACCTCGGCATCGATACTATCCATGAGGTGAAGGCACCCTTGCTCACAGACAACACGGCTCTGAATGATCCCCAATCAGAGGAGGAGGACGACGCCTGGGGCGTTACACCTGCATCCAAGCTAGACATGCTCTTTCAGCTTACCATGCCGCACCCTAACACGCATTTTGATTCCAGGCTACTGGTTGCCATGGGTTCAACATGTATCGAGGCAAAGGAGGGTCGAATGTCGTCGCCAGTCGACATTCTCAATAGCAGCAACATGACCAAGAACAACATAGAGTGGCCTCCCCTAAATTGGCCGCCATGGCCGCCACCGCAAATTGATGCCATCTGGTTGTCGAGTAAGGGAATCTGGAATGGAGGGCAAAATGAGTTGAAGCCATGTCCTGATGAACTACAACATCAGTGCAGTGGGTGTGTGTTTCCCTTGCCACCATTTCAGAAATTGGGTGGGCATTCACCACTTGACGAGTTGCAGGAATTATTGGGTAATGTCACTAACTTATACATGCAAATTATTGGATATTTTGTGGTGAAGGGCTCGAGAGCTTTCGAGAAGTTGAGGTGTGCAGATACTTACTCAACTAAGGGGACACGAGAGCTTTTCCAGATTTCAGTGCCTTGGGATTCATTGAGCAACGTGATTCAGAGTAGTGGAAAGCTTGTGCTATCTGGAGTAGTGGAAATCTTTGGGTTTCATTCTGAGGCTGCGGATCCTTATCTGAATCTGATGGAAATATCATGGCTTTATTCAAAGTGTTTGTTCAAGGAGGTGAGATTGTGCTGGGTGTCAGCAATTTGGGGACGCAAAAGCAGTCCTCTAGCATTGCTTGGTTCCAACATTGTGAGCATACCGAAATGGAAGTCGAGGTACATTTTCTCTGATGCTTCCTATGTAGTGAGGTGCAGCAGACCAGATGCCAATCCGGGCTTGGAAAGTGGAACCATTGATAATAATGCTTTTTCCCATGAGATGGTTCTTGGCAAGGATTTGTATTCTCCGTGGGATCCTGGAGGTCATACTCCGCAAGTGTTTGGCGATAGCGGCTTGAGGGCAAGCAGGATGTTAAGGAGGGGAGAATGTTATGAACCGTGTGGGCTGCGGCACTGGGCCGTTTGGGCTGCAGTGAGAAGGGGGGCTACAGCCCAAGGCAGGGGGGCAGAACGAAGAGAGCGACTATACTTAAAGAAGATGGATGTGAACGGAAGGGGACACGGAAGAACTCGAACCCGAAACGGAGGACCCTGGCAAGGGCGGCGAACCTCTTCTTCCTCCTTGATCTCCCTCTCTCTGTATCCCCGTCCTCTCCTACTAGTTCATTGTACCCTGTAATCCTTCCTCTAGCAGTGCAATACCAAGGGGGAACGTAACACTTTGTTACATAGTGAAGTGACCATAATAATTAGGTGTGTACGATTCAGCAAGATGAAACACGTACATATCTATAATTTGGGTAGTGCTGAGCGTCCCCCGGGGGATCGGAAGCCCCGATCCCCCACCTCCCCTTTCGACACGTGTCCCATTGGGACCAGTACGCACGCCAAAAAGCCCCACGAAAAAAATACGCAGGGTCGTGAAAAAAAAAGCGGTTATCAAGCATCCTTGCAGGCTTGTAGCACCGCACGCCCCCGCAGCTTCGCCGTAGAATACGCCGCCCACCGGCGCTGAAGAAGATGCCGCCCGCAGATTCGTTGGAGAAGACGCCGCCCGCAGCTTCGCCGGAGAAGACGCCGCAAATTCACCGAAGACGTCGCAAATTCACCGGAGAAGACGCCGCCCGTCGCCGGAGAAGACGCCGTAGCTTCGCCGAAGAAGACGCCGCCCGTCAATGATGCCATCACCGTCGGCCTCCCATGGTAGCACCGCTGGACGTCGATGGCAGCACGGCCAGCTGCCGATGGCAGCACCCTCGCCATGACCCCATCCCCGTCGGCCTCCCGTGGTAGCGCCGCCACGCACCTACGGTAGCACCGCCGACCGCCGATGATAGCACGGCCAGCCACCGATGGTAGCACCGTTGGCCTCCGGTGGCAGCACCGCCACGCATCTATGGTAGCACCGCTGGACGCGGATGGTAGCACTCCGGGACGCCAATGGCAGCACAGCCGGCACGGCCGGCCTGGCCAACGATGGCAGCACCGGCGGCTTTCCGTGGTAGCAACACAACGTACCTACGGTCGCCAATGGCAGCACCACCGCTGACGCTCGGTAGCACCGGCGCCCCACTGCTTGTAGTACCGCGCTTTTGGTAGCAGGCCCGCTGGCTTCTGGTAGCACCGCCGTGGCCGGCTTGTAGCTGCGCCGCGGGCCTTTGGTAGCAAGCACTGATTCCGCTTGGAGCAGCGCCGACGACTATTGATAGCAGCACGCCGGCCTTTGGTAGCACCGCCGTGGCCGGATTGTAGCACCGCCGCGGGACTTTTGGCAGCAGCGCCGATTTGTAGCAACCTCTGACGAGGTGCTACACGGGTCGGGCGCGAGCGGCCTGGAGGCAACGAGTAGCTTTGGGTCTGGACCAGAGGAAGGGGAGGGGCAGGAGGAAGAGAGAGGGGCTCCGGCGAGGCCGTGGCTGGGCAAGGTGAGCGTGCCGGCGGAGCACTGTGCGCCTGGCGGGGTCGCGAGGTGGTTTGACAGACGAGGGAATGGCCAGATCGTGGCTGTATCTGTGGGGAAGAAGAGTCAAAGGGGAAAAAAGGTCATGAAAAACGAGTGGAGGAGGTAGCTCGGGAAGGAAAAAACGATCCAAGTCATGTAAAATATGGGACACGCGTCATCATGTTGACCCGGAGGATGGGGTGCGCTGGATCCCCCGGGGAATAGTAGGCTTTCCCCTATAATTTTCAACGCTTAATCTACGGTTCAATTTTAAAAAGAAAGCTACATTAATTCTGCGAGACTATGAAGGGTGACAGAGTGAGAAGAGAAGTTGAGAGGTGAGTTCCTGCGAGATTTTTTTCTGAAGTGTTTGAAGCGGCGTTGACAACATCACACGGGGGGAGTTGCACTACAATTAACATTCAAAGTTGCCTATTGTTTCAGAATCTGGTTGTCGAGATCTTCTGAGGAGGCTTCACAATAGTGTCATCGATCAAGGGAGGCACTCTTGCTGTCAGACCTAAATATAATGACGTAAGAATTAAGATAGCTTGTACTCAATAAGTCAAGCCAAAATCAAAGTAGGGTTGCTAACCCTACGGAAAAGTCGGATGGGGAGAATTGTTCTTCTAATGTTTTGTTTGCACATGCTTCGACTTTGTAACAGACCTAGTAGTCTATGATTGTAATCTTATGGATGGGGAGAATTGTTCTTCTAAAGTGCAACTCGTATCAAAAACCGACTTTATTTTTTCACCACTATATGTGATTGTTGGGAATATGCCCTAGAGGCAATAATAAAATGGTTTATTAAGCATATTCAAGTTTATGATAATAGTTTATTATCCATGCTATAATTGTATTAAATGGAAACATAATACATGTGTGGAATATAAACACCAGGAGTCCCTAGTGAGCCTCTACAGGACTAGTTCGTTGATCAAGAGATAGTTAGAGTTTCCTAAGTATGGATTTGTTATAGTCACTTGATAATGGAGTCTCGTCATTGGGAGAATGACTTGATGGACATGACCCAAACAATAAAGAGTTGCAATTAATCGTGTCACAAAAGTTTTGTTGTCAACACTTTTAATATGCCAAATATAGTTTCCTTAGACCATGAGATTATATCACTCCCGTTCACCGGAAGAATGCTTTGTGGATATCAAACGTCACTTCGTAACTGGGTGATTATAAAGGTGGCTTTCAGGTATCTCCGATGGTGGGTTGTTGGGTGATATGAATCGAGAGTGGGATTTGTCCCTCCATGTGACGGAGAAGATATCTCCAGGCCTTCTCGGTAATATAGCATCAAAAGTCTGCAGACATGTGATTAGGTTGTAATCACCGGGATCCTATATTATGGACGAGTAAAGAGAACTTGCCGGTAACGAGATTAAACTAGACATGGGGATGTCAACGATTATATCTCGGGCAAGTAAAATATCGTGAGACAAAGGGAATCATATATGAGATTAATTGAATCTCCGGCATCGTGGTTCAATCGAGAAAAGGTTTTCGTTGAGTGTATAGGAATTCATATGGGCATCCCGGTCCCGCTATTAATTATTGATATGATCATGTCTATGCATTCTCGAACCCATAGGGTCACACACTTAACGTTCCGATGAAATTAGGTTTTGCGATGAATTAAATGATGAAACGAACGAATGGTGATTCGGAGTCTCGGATGGGATCCCGGACGTCACGAGAGGTTCCAGAGGAGTCCGGAGAATAAGATTCATATATGGAAAGTTGTTTCCGGAGGTTTCGGAAAAGTTCCGGAAATTATTTGCAGGGTACCGGAAGGTTCCGGAATGTTCTAGAAGGTTCTAGAAGTGGGATCACATATTGTATGGGGGCCCACATGGACCAAAAGGGTGCAGCTGGCCACTTGGGCCAGCCGCACCACCTAGGCCCACATGGGCAATGCGGCTAAGGAAAGGAGGGGAATCCCACTCCTAGTTGGACTAGGAGTTGGACCCCATCCCCTTTAGGAAAGGCCCAAGCCCGAGTCCACGAGGGACTTGGCTTGAGAGCCAAGGCAAAAGGGGGCCGGCCGGCCCCTCCCCTAACCCTAGCCGCCCTCCTATATAAGGAGGGGAGGGGAGGGGTGCGGCATACCACCAAGGAGCCCCCCAAGCTAGCCGCACCCCCTCCACCAAAACCCTAGCCGCGCCACCCCTCCCCGAAGGGCTGCCGCCGCCTCTCCTCCACACCAAGAGCTGCCGCACCACCCTAGCCCTAGGGGGCTGCGCCACCTCCTCCTCTCCTTCTCCTCTCGCTTGGCTTGGCGAAGCCTCGCACGTGGAGATCGTCATCATCACCGGCACTACCGTCGTGCTGCTGAGATCATCAAGGCCACGTCCTCTCGCTTGCGGGATCAAGGAGTTGACGTCTTCATCGAGCCGTACGTGTGGACACCGCGGAGGTGCTGCCCGTTGCTGCACTTCACCGGATTGGATCTCGAGGATAATACATCTCCTCACGACTAGACGAGTCTAGTTGCGGGGATCGACTAGCCAACCCCTGCACCGACAAAACGCGTTTGTTGATCTTCAAGGGTAAGAGATTGGATCTCAACTTCGCTATCTTCATCTAGTAGATCTAGATCCTTGGGGTTTATTCCGCTTGCCGCGTAGGAATTTTTTTGTTTTCTATGCTGCGACCCAATCAGTGATAACCAATATATGTACTTGTACTTTTTCACCACTGCAAATTTAATTATGGTTTGGTTGACTTTATTACAACGTGACACAATTAATGCATGTTTTGCAAATTTTACTTGGTTTTGTATCAAAACAGAATCCCAAAACACTTATTCATGTCATTCTGTTTATGTCATTGACAACGCCACTTTAGTGCCACTTCGGGAAAACAAATAATCACCGTGAGATGATGCTTTCGGCGGGGTAGTTATGGATAATACCAAGTTGAACATGGGGACATTTGCACCCAAGTTTGAAAAACATTTTCAAAATTTTCTTAAATTCCGAATAAAATGTACGCCCATACATCTAATTTGCAGGTTCTATGTGCACGTTGAAAGTTTCACGGAGAAAAGACTTTTTTTACTTTACTTGTGTAAAGAAAACAAAAATATGTGCTATGTACGTCCCATGTATGTCGTGGTTGGTGTCACGGCATATGCCAACGGGGTGGCTTAAGGTGTGGGGACTTAGGACGCGAGCGACGGTGTTCCGGCGGGATTGGGCACGAGCACAGCAAACGCGAGACGTACCCAGGTTCGAGTCCCTCGTGAGGAGGTAAAACCCCTACTCCTGCATGATCTGTGGTATATATGGTGGAGTATACTTGGTGTTACATATTTGCTCCTTGAGCTGTTTGAGGGAGAAGGCGGAGCTAGCCGGCTACGAGTGAGAGGAGTGGCACTTGGCCGGCTGCCCGGGAGCTCCTCCGGGGCATGAGAGCATGAGAAATGAGGGCTGCCCTGGTGCTCCTTATAAAGGGGAGCCCAGGGGACAAGGGGTGGCCCGCGTGCCTAATTTGCACTATTCGGGGGACACGGCGCACTGTAACGCATAGTGTCTATTATTCATCAATAGTGTTCTTCCATCAAACATAGTGTTGCTATTCATCAACAGTGTTCCTCCTTCAAGCATAGTGATCTTCCTTCAAGCATAGTGTTCTTCCTTTAAGCATAGTGTCCGGTTGTGTTGTCCGCGTGTTGTCGGGTCTTCTGTGGCTGGCTGGCAGGTGGCCAGCCGGACAGATGGCCAGCCGGAAAAATTGGCCAGCCGGACAGATTGGCCAGCCGGACAGGATGGCTAGCCGGCCAAGCCTCCAGCCGGCCAAGTCTTCACGTCTTCGGGCAGCCGGACAGGTTGGCCAGCCGGACAGGATGGCCAGCCGACCAAGTCTCCAGCCGGATTTGGCCAGCCAGCTGGACATGGCCAGCTAGTCGGGCAGCTTGATTTCTTCTTATCTTGTTGAGTCGTGGACTTTGGTATATCGGGGGATCATTCCCCCGACACCAGCCCCCGAAGCTGTCGTGGTCCTGCAGCTTCAGCAGGAGGGTCTCGGCAGGTTTCCCCAGAGAATAGTCATGCAAGAAACAAAATTAGTCGTGAAGATATATTAAACATTTAACTTAGCAATGTAAGAAACCGAAAGGTTGGCACTTTTACTTTCCATTTTTTTTAGTTCATTAAGCGCCGGCTCGCCTTCGTTTCACCCCCTTAGTCTTCTTCTGTGCACTCGGCCGGTCATGACCGCTGCTCTCACCGGCGTGTTAGCCGGGTTGCATTCTGTAGCTGGATCCGAAGAGTGGGTCGGCTGGTCGAGTACATAGTGAGACTTTAGGGGTTTGACTTAGGCGAGCGAGGCAAGGTTCTTACGGCGAGCCAAGGATCTTTCTTTCTTTCTGATGTTTTTCACGTGTGAGCTTTCCAGCTTTTGCCCTGGCCGGCGTGCCAGCCGGGTTGCGGTCTGCAGCGCGGATCCGCAGAGTGGGCCTTGGGCGTCCAGCACGCTACTAAGCCATCGTGAGAAGGAACGATGGGCGACTAGCCGTAGCCGAACGAAACATAAAGAACTTGCAGTGATACAAAGGTAGCCCCGGACTGATCAGCAAAGCACTTGCAAAGAATGAGGGGTAGTCCCCGAGTGTCATTCGGGACCATCCGCCTTTAATGCGTGGTGCGAAAATATAAGAGACGATACTTACACTTTCCTCGTTAGCATGCGGAGAGGTATATCAGCCTGCCAGGAACCAGCCGGCCAGATCACCAACCGGCCCAGCAACCGAACGGGCTAGGAGCAGCCGGCCGTGGCCCAGATGGCCTGGCAGCGGCAAGCTAGGCACACGACGGCAGCAGGACAGGCGCGGCCCAGCCGGCCCGGCGGCAGAACGGGCTGGGAGCAGCCGGATGGCGCCAGCCGGACCAGCAATCAGACTATCGGGAGCAACCGGCCTGGCCCAGCCGGCCCTCCCTCTCCTTTTTCCTTCTTTTCTTCTTTCTTTCTTTCGGCCGAGCTGGCCTTTTCCTTTCTCTTTTTAGCCGGATGGCTCTTTGCCTCTTCTTTTTTCTTTTTCTTTCTTTCTAGCCAGCCTCCTTCCTTTTCTCTCTTTCTCTTTCTTTAGCCGGCCTCCTCCCCTTCGATCCTCTTGGGAAGCCAGCTCGACCGAGGAGCGACCGAGGAGGCGACGGCGTCGGCTGGACGGGGCGGCGAGGCGAACCGGCGAGCGGGCGGACGACCACGAGGTGGAGCAGCCGGCGCGACGCGCAGGGCATGACGGAGCGGACGCGGGCGGTCGGCCGGCCACAGGAGGAGTCGGCAGGGCGAGGGCGTGCGTGTGCGGGTGCCGAGGCGCGGACGGAGCTGCAGGCACGGCCGCTCGGACGCAGGCGCGGTAGAGTGGAGCTCGGGCGCGGAGCAGACAGAGGCGTGGAGCCGGCCAGGGCGTGCGAGCGAGGGCGCTGACGGGAAGCGCGGACGGGGCGGAACTGGCGGAGCCGGCCAGAGGCCGAGCTGGCGGACGGGTCGGAGCCGACGCCGGCCAGCGAGGGCGGACGCAACTGGAGGTCGGCGGAGAAGCGAGTGGAGGCGCTCGGGCGCGGGAGTCGGGAGAACAGCTGGCGCGGAGTGGGCAAGGCTGACGGGCGGACACAGAGGCGATGGAGGCCGAGCGCGGGCATGGACGCGGGCGAGGGAGATGCCGCGGGGCGGAGCCGCGCGGGAGGCAGCCGGACGGGGCGCAGGAGCCGGGCAGACCCAGCAGGGGAGGCCAGATCGCCGGAGGCGGAGAAGCGCAGGGCGGAGGCCGCGCACGGGCGCGGAGGTACAGCCGGGCGGAGACGCTGACAAGTGACGTGGGACGCGCGACTGCAGCCGAGGCGGCGCGGGCGGAGCCGGAGGTGCGCGTGCGGGCGCGCGCGGACGCGGCCGGACGCAGGAGCTGCTGCACTGCTAGTCGAGGGAAACGGCGCCGCTATGCCCCACGGTGGCGCCAAATGTCGTGATTGGTGTCACGGCATATGCCAACGGGGTGCTTTAAGGTGTTGGGACTTAGGACGTGAGCGACGGTGTTCCAGAGGGATTGGGCACGAGCACGGCAAACGCGAGATGTACCCAGGTTCGGGGCCCTCGTGAGGAGGTAAAACCCCTACTCCTACATGATCTGTTGTATATGGTGGAGAATACTTAAAAAATAACAAGACTGGGGGAGGATTTCACCCGGTATTGTCATTAAGGTTGGAAGGTGAGAATCGAACCCGGGTGCTGGCGCTTGGTGCTTTTACCTGCCGACCATTGCACCACGAGTCTCTTCTCAAAAATAACAAGACCGGGGGAGGATTTCACCCGGTATTGTCATTAAGGTTGGAAGGTGAGAATCGAACCCGGGTGCTGGCGCTTGGTGCTTTTACCTGCCGACCATTGCACCACGAGTCTCTTCTCATGGTGGAGAATACTTGGTGTTACATCTTTGCTCCTTGAGCTGTTTGAGGGAGAAGGCGGAGCTAGCCGGCTATGAGTGAGAAGAGTGGTACTTGGGCGGCTGCCCGGGAGCTCCTCCGGGGCATGAGAGCATGAGAAATGAGGGCTGCCCTGGTGCTCCTTATAAAGGGGAGCCCAGGGGACAATGGGTGGCCCGCGTGCCTAACTTGCACTATTCGGGGGACACGGCGCACTGTAGTGCATAGTGTCTACTATTCATCAACAGTCCGGAAATCATTCCCCCTATGTAAAAAAATTAATTTTTATATGGAGAAAAATAAAAATAATTTTTATTCACGAAACTTTGTGTCGCGCACATGTTTATGCGAGATGTATGCATGGAATTTTGTTTCATTATTTTTTTTTGACATTTTTAAAAGGTGTTTAAATTGTATTTTTTTAAAGGTGCAAATACCCCTAGGTTCTCCTTATTCACACTTCCGTAGTTATATACTATCAAAGCTTTTATAAAGTCCAGAATACTACACCACCAACCTACACTTCGGTGTTTCTTTATCTATACCACACTAACATCCTCTATCCAGATGTATACCACACCAACCTTATATGCATGAATATTGTTTTCTCATCGTCGATAGAATAGCTCCATCGTCTCACTCTACCCCAGTTTAGCAGCATTCACATATTATATGAAATGGGTGGTTGTCACATAACTACTCCGTCCTAGTATCCAATGCATAATTTTCGAATATCTTGGCCCAAGACAAAACGTGATTGGCGCTGGTTTCTCTCTCCCTCTCACAATGCATGCCGGAATTAAACCAATAGGTGTTCACTGTGCATGCGAAATTAAACGTGATTGGCTTGAGGGAGAGAAAACAAGACCTAATTAACATGTAATTAATGTAAATTGCGGCTAGGAGAGGATGGGTTATGTCCTGGATACCGGGACAACAAGGATTTCGGATCATGTCCTGGATACCGGGACGGAGGGAGTAGATCAAAGAAAGGGTGAAAAAAGATCATTAAAGATATGAGAACACACATGGGAATATGAGACATCAGCAGTGGTGGAACTGAAATCTAGAAATACACCCGAGAGAAATAAGACAAGTGAACGGGATGCTAGAAATCTCGGGCTAGCGCCTGACATTCGACACTACGCCGCCAACTTAGCGTCTTATCGGGGATACTGCAATCAGCGACGAATGCAGACAAGGGGTTTGTCGAGTCTACCATCTGTCCTTCATGAAAGTGAACGAAGAAGCAACTGAGGCGGCAATAGCCATCTATCTAACACTCCGGCAAGAGATGAATCACACATCTATACTTTCAAATAAAGGCTACATTATCTTGTCAATTAATCCACTCACTATTAACTGAAAGATATTGATCAAAATAAGCTTAGCTTCTAGAGTAGAACGGCAACCAATTGTCCTACAAGAGTCTCGTGCTGTCAACCGTACATCATGTACTGTTGTTGCAGCGAAACACAGTTCAACACCAAAGAAATAGGCAGCAAACAAATGTCACAAAATAGAGTCTGTATGTCGCATCTCTCGATTGCTATAAAGATTCGGTTCAGCTGATGCAATTTAGAAGGAAAATCTCTTTATAATCATCGATGACCCATGTGCTTTTTCCCCATTTAACAAACCAACACAGCACATGCAGTATCCAAGTTGCCCTTTTGCCACGAAATCTTCAGCATCGACGCAAACAGGGACTAACAGCTAGGGGATCCTCGATTCATCATAACGACAAGCAGGTCACAGTAGCAATTTTTGGTAAAGAACAAGAGAAGAACACATAACGCTCCTTTGGTGTTCTGAACCTACCGAGTACCGACATGATCCGCACCAGTTAGGAACAAGTGAAGCCAGCATGAGCGTGCCAGTTCTCGTTTCAACTCTAATCTTCACTAGCCTAGTCTTGCACCTAGAAACTAGTAAAAAACATAACTCGTCCTGTTGCAGCATTTGCTAGTTGCTACTACGCAATGGTGATCTGGCTCCAGGTAGCTTAAGCTCTAGCATATCCACATACTTGTGCCGTTCTGCTCCGTGGCCAGCGATTTCATCACTAGGGCTAAATCTAGTAGGCGCGTGCACGAACTGCGAGAAGTAATGCCCAAAATCGATATCCTCCCCACAAATCCCCATCCCTACAATCGAAACTCTAGAGAGGCAGCACGGGGTAATTCTTTTCTAATTAATTAATGAATGACTCAAATCTGTTGTCAAAGTAGGAAGACAAAAAAACATCAGCGAGGATGATTCCGATAATTATATTTATCAACCCTTTTCTCATTCTTTCAATCATCTAGTAAGTGAATTAATTCCAATTAATTTGTTTTAAAACCTATGGTTCATCACTTTGTACTACTCCCTCCGTTCCTTTTACCTCTGCATATTAGATTTGTCTTAAGTCAAACTCGTTAAAGTTTGACCTATTTATAGAAAAAATATAAAATTCATAGTATTAAACCATATTCATTCGATTCACAATGATATAGTTTTATATTATAATCAATTTATATTTGAAATGTTGATATTTGTTCTATATACTTGGTCAAAGTTTAAATGTTTGACTTAAGATAATCCTAATATGCGGAGTAAAAAGAAACGGAGGGAGTATCTCTCCGTCATTGGCGTCATTAATTTAACGTTGGGCTTCAGCCTTTGGTCTAGAATTAATTCAATTGATATGTTGTGTTGCACGTACAAAATATATATATAAGACTAGTCACAGTGGGAAGTAACATACCTGATATCATGCATATGATACTAGTCTATGTTACTATCTACATAGTGGGTAGTAACATCTTTATAGTATTATGCTACGTCGCATTTATTAGCATGTAGACTCATTGTGCCTCGAAATCTGTTAGGTTACGGTATCATATATCATATTATGATACCACTACCTTATCTCCTTCATTTATTGTTATGCCACATCATCTTTTGCCAACATGGCATGCATAATACTAGCTAGATACCCGCATTGTGGCTAGTCTAAAGTCAAGCGTACTACACCAGCAACCTCCACTTTATTGTTTTTCTTATCTATACCACACCAACCGCACATCCATAAAAAAGTTCTCTTATATATATATCTACCACTTCATATTAAACAATTCAACATAATAGCTCCGTCATCTCACTCTACCTCAATATGTTGGGAACACTAGCTTATTTTGGCAGATAAGTGACAGTCACAGAAATAGAGCAAAGATAGTGTGAGAAAAATCAAAGACATTGTTTCCCCAGCCTTGAGACACGCATTGGAATATGAGACACATCAGGAGCAATTGTGGAACGAATTTTCCGAAACCCACTTACGAGACTAAGAGCATGTCTAACAGACCCCCTAAATTTCTGCCCCGTATAACGCGAGTAGAGGGCCCTGTATTCGCTTTTGACGGGCCGAAAACTCGTCCAACCTAGCAGACCCCGTATCCCCACCCCGTAAAACATTCGTTGGACGAGTTTTCGGCCCGTCAAAAGCAGGGTTTTCGAATGGAATAATAAAAAAAAATGTTCCCGCAATCAAACAAATAACAAATGTTTCACACATACAAGAATAGGAAATGAATGTAATAAATCATTGGCCATGCAACTGCCAGTGGTGATCGATCAGATCTTGGGTGAGCTGGTGATGAGTCTGGGCATCTTCAATGCTGCGATGCGCTGCAAGAAAAGCTTCAAGCCGATCAGGGTTCCGCTGGGTTGCACTCGGGTGCCCACATTGTCATAGAAACATGGCAAGTTCAACTCTCTCTCATCTTCAATGATCATGTTGTGAAGAATCACACAACATGTCATGATTTCAACAAGAGTTTCCTTGTCCCAAAACCGTGCAGGACCCCGAACAATGGCAAACCGTGCTTGCAAAACACCGAAAGCTCTCTCAATATCCTTGCGGGCTGCCTCTTGAGCTTTGGTGAACCAAGCTTCTTTTTTTGTCAAAGGCACATCCTTTTTCTCTTTAATGTCCTTCACAAGAGTTGCATAGTCAGGGTAAATACCATCTGTGAGGTAGTACCCCATGGTGTACTCATTGTTCATAACTTTGTAGTTGCAAGTTGGAGCATCACCCTTAACTATTCTTGCAAATAAAGGGGATCTATTCAAGATGTTGATGTCATTGAGTGTCCCCGGCAGTCCAAAAAAAGCATGCCAAATCCATAAGTCTTGCGACGCCACAGCTTCAAGAACAATGGTAGGATCACGGCTTTTTCCACAATACATTCCATGCCATGCTTTTGGAAAAAATTTCCATGTCCAATGCATGCAATCCAGACTACCAAGCATCCCCGGCTACCCCCTCTTTTCATTGATCTCCATGAGTCTCTTTGTGTCTTGCTCGTTTGGAGCTCGGAGATACGTCTCACCATACAACTTGATCACCATCTTGGCAAACATATGCACGGAATCCGTGGTTGTTTGTGCACCAATGCGAAGGTACTCATCGGTATAGTCCGCTGGGATACTATATGCAATCACCCTCATGGCAGCTGATATTTTCTGGAATGGGCTAAATCCCATGACGTGGGCACAGTTCCTCCGTTGCTTGAAATAGTCACAATTTGTCTCGCAGTCTCTGACGATTTTCGTGAACAAACTCCTACGCATTCGATACCTTCTACGGAAGAGGCGGAGAGGATAGGTCGGTACCTCGGCAAAATAATCTTGCATCAGCTGTTCGTGGCCGAGCGCGCGGTTCCGCGGGATGCACATGCGCCCCATCGTGGACCCTCTTCTCTGATCCAGCAGCTTGGCGCGGTCCTCGATTTCTTTCATGTCGAAGAGGAGCAGCATCATCTCCGTGTCGTCGTCGTTCAGCAGCTCGTCGAGGTCCGAATCATCGGAACCCGAGGATGACCAATCGGTCGACGAATCCACCAAATCCTCCATAGTCACCTCCGAAGTCATCTACCACCGTGAAGCATAGATCAGCCTCCAAGCTCATCGATTGTACCGGTGAAAACGAAGAAGAACGCGGCGGAGTACTGACCGTGGGTTTGGCGGCGGAGAAGAACGCGACGGGGTGCGGCGGGGCGCGCCGAGGGGCGCTGAGGTCCGGCGGGGGTGCGGCGGCCGTCGACGCAGTGTGGGGCGGCTCGGCGGGCGGCGGAGGGGGCCAGATGCCTAGGTTTCCGGTGGTGGCGGGCGAGCGGCTGTAGCGGCGGCGCGGGGGAAAACGGGTAGGGAAACTGAAATTTCCGCCCGCCCTAACTGAAACGAAATGGTGGTTGGCCCTGTATTCCCCATCCCACCCCGCACAAGTAGGGGGGGAGGAGCCGCCCCGTAGCGAAACTGAAAAAATTCGATACGGGGGGCCTTATTTACGGGGTCTGCTAGACGGCCGGGTAGAGCCCTACCCCGTATTTCGGCGGTTATTTTACGGGGTTGGGTCTTTTAGGGGGTCTGTTAGACTTGCTCTAAGAGAGCTAGCAGGGTACAACATTGTTTCCCCACTCGCGAGAGAGAGTGTTGTAGAATCCATCTTCCAGCTTGTAGCTGCTAGAGAAGGACGTAATGGATGTCAAGGGAAAGGCTAGTTGTAGGCACTTTCAAAGGTGCGTGCCTCACAAATGCTTGAATCAATGATGACAGTGGACGAGGGGTTCACGCCACGAGTGCTTCATGGATGTATTCAAAAAGGGAACTACGGTGACAATGATGTGTCTTGTTTTAGGTAGTTCCATGGGACAGTCATGGGCTTAGTCGTCAACCCCTCTTCGTGTTCTGCATGCATAACCGTTTGTCCTTGGGAGTGCGGTCATCATCGAGGTCGAGGCTCCTATTGTGTAGTTCTTACATTACTTACATGAGTCTCGTGGGGAATCATCTATGATACTACCGACAGAGTTGAGCTCATTGTCACCTTTATCTAAGTTCTGTCCTATGTGGATAATGAAGATTTGGTTACTTCTGTCTCATTCTTGAGTGACCAGGTTGATGAGACAGGTGTGTTAGCTTCTAACTCTGAGACTCTGTTTGGCAAAGAGATTTACGACTTGATCATCATGGAGGCAACTTGTCCTAGATATGGCAAAGATATTGCTTGCTCTTCGCAGGGACGACTTTAGATGGTGTATTCACGAAGGTGGAGAAATCTCTCAGGAGGGCAAGAAATAAGCTTTTTTCGATAATGGGAGCTTTATTACTTATAAGGTTTTAAGCATTACACCCGGCCTCTACATAGTTAGGAAAGGGCAAGAAATAAGCTTGGCGTCGCAAGGAAAGCTTTCGCTTTTGCTTGATTGTTGAGCCTTTTCTGATTGCCGTGTTTAGTTCGTGGTTGTAGTAGGTTGGACAAGTTTGTTGGCGGTCGGATGGTTGTTTGATTATGAGTTGTTCGCTTGTAGTTCAGGTGCGGTTGTGATGTCGTTGTGTTGTATCGGTTTTCCGCTAATTAACCGGACATCTCTTAAGATTTTAATTTCTGCTGAAAGCGTACGTAAGCCATGCGTTTTGCAAGTTCAGGGTGGACTATTCTAAAATTCCGGGTGTCTTTGTTTATAAAATGTTTGAGGATTTTGGTCACCATTGATCAAAGATGAATCACACATCTATACTTTCCAAGAAAGGCCACATTCTCTTGTCAATCGATCCATTTACTGTTAACCGGAAGATTAAACACAACACCTTCGTCTTGCATAGTAGAACAACAAACATTTGTCGTGAAATAATTACATGTTGTCTACAACACAGCATGTACTACTGTCACAGCAAAAACACATGTGAAAACACCAAAGAAGCAGACGGCAAACAAATGTCACAAATATGAGCATATCCGTCCCATCTCTTGAGTCACGACAAGCCTTTTTCCAAAGGAGCCAGTAAATGTGTCACCCGAATCTCGATAGATTTCCCTTTAGCCGAACTAAACGCTAATATTTGCGTCATGCCACAAACCGTTTGCCCATATCTTCGGTGACAACTTGTCCCATGTGGTTTTTTCCGGCCCATTTTGTCGATAGGGTATTTCCACCCCCCTAGGGGTTTGGGGGTGGAAGGGGATTTGGTGAAACCCTCCCATCCACCCAATCCCCACATTTCCCCAGTAATCCCTATCTCCTTTGTTTACTTTGATTTCTGAGGGTGGGAGGGGATTCTTATGTATTGATTAAATTTTGAAACTTCACATCTACAATAGAGATGAACTGATGTTAATGTGACAGCATAATGGATGATGCTACTGCTGCCGCAAGATCAGCACAACCAACTGGGAATACCTTCTCAACGACGAGCATACGCACGAAATTCACATTCCTTCTCAAGCATTCTCTTCGGGAATATATTAGACATTAAATATATGCAGATTGCAAGGGGAGGTGCCAAGATTGGAGGGAGGTAGAAGAAGGCTGAGAGCCTGAGTGGTGGCCAGCAAGATTTCGGCCTCGGGGATATTTTGCTGCTATAGTAGCTTGGCCATGATGGCTAGATCGTCAGAGCTTTTTTTGGATGTTGTGCTTCTCTATAATATCTCTCCCCAGCATCCAAAGATCCGACCCGGACGCATACGTGATGAACAGGGGGACAGGATGACGGGGGACAAGAAACCTAGGGAAGGAGACCAGATAGGAAAAGGTGGGGCAGGTACTCGTCGGATGCCCTGCCGTAGCCAAAGGAGTCGGCGGCGTCCCGAGGGGGGCGCCCGCGCCGAACTCTTCGGTCGGCGCTGTTGCCTCCGTCCTCGACAGCTAGCGTTCTATTTATTCCCCAATGATACACGAGCCAAGCCTCGTGTGTGAGGCCTAGACTAGATGCGTAGGGGTAGGAGAGTTAATTCCTCAGTGGTTGAGAACGAGCTGTAGCTCAGTGGTTGAGGCAGACGGTGGTCTCCCAACCATCCCAGGTTCGAGTCCCAGGAGACCGAATTTCTAGGATGTCTCACCCGGTGCTCTGTTCACCATGAGGCCGTCGGACTTATGCTTGGAACTTCAGACCAAAGTACTCATTCTCTATAAGTTCTGTAACTAACAATGATATTTCCTTTTTTTTCATTTTTGTTGTTTTTTATTACGTTTTACTTTTCTTTATTATAATTAGTGCTAATTCTTCTGACACTTACTCATGTTCGTCTGTTTCTCTCATTGTTACCAGTGCACGTTAGTGGTAATTTGTGCAAAAAAGTTATCATCATCAACGATGATTCTGCAGTAGCTATATCTATCAACAATTTTATAAAGTCAAGAGCCACCAACAACCCTCATTTTAACGTTTTCCTTAAGAATACCACATCTACCACCACAACAATCTTAGATATATGAATAGTGTCCCCCTCTTATATATACCATCATCTTCAATAGAATAGCTCTCTATATCTTCTCACTCTATCCTAGTTTTCTAGCATTAGCTTAATACATCAATTAGTTGGTACTCACAGAAATAAATCAAAGAGTGGGGGATAAAAGATCATGAAAGACGCGAGAACACTTGGGAATATGATACATCGGGAGAAGTGTTCGAACAACTTTCCTGAAATCGACATGTGGGAGAGAAAGTTTGACGCCGGGCACACGCAGACCAGAACTCTCAACCTGGCCGCCTACGGGCAAGTCTGCATGTCGTTCACATCGAACACTGAGCACCAACACTTCAGCTGCATCCAAGAGTGCAAGGAACTCAACCTCCTCCACGCGTGTCGCCACGAAGAGTACCTGAGACTTCCCGAACGAGCGTCATGCCCTACACTACAAACCATGTTGCAGAAGCAAGCATCCAAATTGGAGCTGCTTAATGCGGGCTCCATGGATCTCGGGATCAAGGTCTCCGTGGGCACCTTCAGGGTGCCAAAGTTAACATATTTTAGAAGACATAGGCAACAGGGTCTACGAGGCTTGTGGCTACGCCTGCCATTGGACACCGTCACCGTTGACTTCCTTCGATACTGGAAAGCTTGAGTCACATGTGGATGTGTGGGGTTCGTCGTGTACAACGTCTACCATTAGTCCTTCGTGGAAGTAAAGGAGAATTTGTTGGAGTGTTTTTAAAATCTGTAACGTGGCATTCAGATGGTTGTATTATTTGGTATAATATAAATCGAATCCTAACCTTCCTAGATTAGTTTCATTAAGGATCATGTTGTAACCTTTGATGTCTATCCCTTCCGATGGTTATGTTAACCGGCCTATAAATATACAGTGACAGGAGACAAAGGTTATCACCCCATCCCAACAATTCAAAAGGTATCATAGCTAACCCGTCCCATATATTCTCTCATGTCAAGTTTATCTTCTTCCTCGACTCCCATCACCCCACCAACACTCTCGGATTCCCTTTTACCGAGAATCTGGCCATGGAGAATTGTCTCCTCTCGAAGGCGCAAGTGATTCCGCCACTCCATGAACACCGCCTCATTGACTACATTGGCGGATCTATCGCCTAGCCGTGGGACGGTGGGAGTGACTCACCACCAAGAAGGACTCTGAAGGGTAAGAAATGGAGGAATGCGTGCTGAAACGCATCAGACGACCAATGGTTTTCGGTGCTAGGTGGATAGCATGATTCTCAATTATTCGCGCGAGTTATATATATTCCGACTCCATGCATACAAATTTATGTTACACTATTATGTGTCTTTATCTTAATTTGTACTAATATGATTTGGAGGATTTGGAGATCTATAGTATTCATAGTGAAGTTGACTTAACCGTGGTAATAACGTGTGTGTGTCTATAACGTTAAGCATAATTTTTTCTCAAAATGGGGGTATGAAACCACGGTCTTTGCATCAATTGATGTGCACATCCTTATTTATTACGAAGTTCATCATTAAAAAGTATTACATTCAAGTACCGGCGGCGACGCATTGGCTCGGGCGGCGCGGTGAGGCAGCGCATGGCCGTCTGACATGGATCTGTGCGTGGTGGAGCGTCGCAGATGTCCAGGACGGCAGGACTGAGCGAGCCTACTGAGGGGAAGGCCGCGGACCTGAGCAAGGACGTGCGGTCCTTCCGCGTTGGCGCCGAATCAAGGGAGCGGACGCGACACACGTGCAAGGGCCTTGCACTCGAGTGGCACAAGAGTTCGAAAGGTAATTAGATTTTGATGCGTAGCAGGGCGCTGATCCCTATTGTGCCGTGTTGCTGGCACATCATATTTGGTCACCAACGCGCGCGGTGGCGTGCCTGGTGCGCGTTGACGCACCTGAGGCATGGATGCAGCCCGGAACTATGGTCGTTCTTAGCCATGGGCAGTGCTTCTCTGTTCCTTGCCGACATGGTGCTCGGCAAGGCACGGCGGCTGGCGTCGCATCTGGTCGGTCGATGTTGTCTCTGGTGCGTCGTGATGGAGATTGGCCGCTGGTGGTCGGTCGACTGCGGCGGATGTTTGGCGCTTCTTTGTCGACGGGCATGTTCAATGGTGGTGGTCGTTGGTGGTGCTTCTTTGTAGTGTCAACTTAGAAAAACAAATAATCACTAGCGAGGATGATTCCGAGTAGCTATATTTTATCAACCCTTTTCTCAATCGTCTTTCAATCATCTAGTAAGTGAATAATTCAGCCGATATATATGTTGTGTTGCACGTACAAAATATCTATGAAGTCAAGTGTACTACACCAGCAACCTCATATCCATGAAAAAAGTTCTCTTATATATCTACCACTTCATCTTCAATACTTCAACATAATAGCTCCGGCATCTCACTCTACCTCAGTGTGTTGGCAACATTAGCTTATCTCGGCGGATAGGTGATAGTCATATAAATAGATCATAGATAGTGTGAGAAAAAAATCAAAGACGCGAGAACGCATTGGAATATGAGACATCAGGAGCAATGGTTGAACGAAAGTCCCGAAACCAACCTACGAGTCTACTAGATCTAGCACGATAAAATGTTGTTTCCCCTCCCATGGTAGAGAGTGTTGTAGAATCTGTACTCCAGTGATCTGTAGCTGCTTCGGAGAAAACTTTGTATTTCCGTTATGAAAGTAATGGAAAGGGGGGTAAAAGCCCGGTTGGAAAAGTGATCTGTAGCTGCTAGAGAAGGATGTAGTGAAACTCAAGGGCAAGGCTCGTTGTTGGCACGTTCAAATGTGCAAGTCGGTCACATGCTTGAATCAACGACAACGGTGGACGAGGGGTTCACACCTTCATGGATGTATTCAAAAAGGGGACTGGTGTCTGGTGGTCTCCGCGGTGTGCGTCCGACTGCGGCGGATGTTTGGCGCTTCTTTGTCGACGGGCATGTTCGATAGTGGTGGTCGTTGGTGGTGCTTCTTTGTAGTGTTAACTTAGAAAACAAATAATCACCAGCGAGGATGATTCCGGGTAGCTATATTTTATCAATCCTTTTCTCATTCTTCTTTCAATCATCTAGTAAGTGAATAATTCAGCTGATATATATATGTTGTGTTGCACGTACAAAATATCTATAAAGTCAAGCGTATTACACCAGCAATCTCCACTTTATCGTTTTTCTTATCTATACCACACCAACCTCACATCCATGAAAAAGTTCTCTTATATATCTACCACTTCATATTCAACAATTCAACATAATAGCTCCGTCGTCTCACTCTACCTCAATATGTTGGCAACATTAGCTTATTTCGGCAGATAGGTGACAGTCACAGAAATAGATTACAGATAGTGTGAGAACAATCAAAGACGCGAGAACGCATTGGAATATGAGACATCAGGAGTAATTGTGGAACGAGATTCTTGAGAACCACCTACGACTCTGAGTTAGCCAGCAGGATAAAAAAATGTTTCCCCACCTGCTTGAGAGAGTGTTGTAGAAGTTGGCCGTAATGGCGCTGCTAGACAAGGACGCAATGGATCTCATGGACAAGGCTCGTTGTAGGCACGTGCAAAGGTGCATTCCACATAGATGCTGGCGGAATCAATGACGGGACGAGGGGGTTCGTCGTGCCAAGAGTCAACCACGAGTCCTTCATGGAAGTGAATAAAAAAATGACCGCTGTTGTGACAATCATATGTCTTGTTTTAGGTGGTTCTATGGCACGGTCATGTGCTTTGTCTTTAACCCCTCTTCGTGTTCTTGATTAAGGAGGAGCTCATTGGTATTGTGGTTTTCACCAGCCAAATCTTCGATCTTAAGATTTTGATTTCGGCTGAAGGCGCATGTGTGCCACACGTTCTGCAAGTTCTGGCTGGAGTTTTCTAAACTTTCAGGTGTATTAGTATGTGTCTTTGTTTAAAATATTTTTTAGGATTTTGGTTTATGTACCATTGATCAAAGATGAACCAAGCATCTATACTTTCCAAGACGGCATTCTCTTGTCAATCGATCCACTCACTCTCAACCGAAACATATTGAACACAACACCTTCATCTTGCTTCATCTTGCAGAGTAGAACGAGAACCAATTGTCCTAAAATAATTACATGTTGTCAACAGCACAACATGTACTACTGTTGCAGCAAAACACAGGTGAACACACCAAAGAAGCAGGCGGCAAACATATGTCACAAATGTGAGTATATCCGTCCTATCTCTTGAGTCGCAACAAACCCTTGTCCAAGGAAGCCAGTAAATATGTCACGCGAATATTGATAGAAGTCAGTTTAGCGGAATTAAATGCTAATCTTAATTTGCGTCTTGCCACAAACGGTTTGCCAATATCTTCGGTGACAAACGTTACTCCTGTCCAAACCAAATGGGGAAACATTATTTAGTGGCATCAAATACTGACATACAAAAGGTGGAAGAACTTTTATAAGGATAATTGACAAACAATCACCCATTTGTCTTGGTCCAAACCAAATGAGGAAAGCAGATCAACAAGGATTTAATGCAAAATCTTTTGAAGTAGCTGAAAACAGGACAAACCTTCCACTAAGTTGTGGTGGAAAACTATGTGATAGTAGAAGCATTCCTGCCACCACGAGGCTGTGCTGACTGGGCCCTTGGAAATTTACTGCGTGGAGGAATCGCAGATCCATTCGATTCTCTTTTCCTTGATGAACTTCACACCATAGCAGCAGGACCTCTAGGGGGCAGAGAAGGGGAAGCAAAAAGATATGCAACATCTGGTAGTTCAAATGATGGTGTGGGCAGGGAGACGTTAATTGAATTAGTTGCTGCCATGTCCTAAAGTTAAATAGAAAATGCAGTTAAGAACTCAGATAGCATGGTGGAATCTACATAGAAAGGACAATGAAATATCCACAATTCAGTTAATAAGAGGTACATCAAGGATATACAAATACTAGACATGGCAATGCTAGAAATCACATATGAAATTCAGCTTCGCCACATGAAATGGCTGTGAATTTTTGTCAACCAAGTACAAGTATGTAATGACATAGACTATAAGAGTTAAGAGGGAATTTGAAACAAAGAAGCCGCCTAAACTAATCCTACAACAATGTAATTAGCAAAGTGTGCATGTACATTCCAAACAGAAATGATTGTACATACACAGAAAATGTTTGTGCACATGATCCTCAGAAGGAAAAATGTGAACACGCAACAGAAGCTTGTCAAACCATGACTTCTGTCAACCAACGGTCAGGCAGTATCACAACAGAGGAGCCCAAAAGGCATTTGCTCAGATGAACCATAGCTTGACAATTCAATTCTTGTAAGCAGAGCCCTTTAATTGTGTGGGAAGGACGCCACAAATAGATGCTCCCATGTGATTTTTTTCCCTTCAAAATACCAACACAACACATACGGAGTATCGAAGTTCCACTTATGCCGTCAGAACTTCAGCATCAATGCAAACACGGACTAACAGCTAAGGATCCTCCATTCGTCATAACAACAAGCATCACACAAGCCGTCAAGCCATTTTTGGTAATATCAGATATCACCATTTGAGTTGCAATTCGCCACAATGTGTACGGTCAGAAGAAGAACACATAACGCTCCTTTGGCATTCCGAACCTACGTACCGACATGATGCGCACCAGTTAGGAACAAGTGAAGCCAGCATCAGCATGCATGCCAGTTCTCGTTTCAACTCTAACCTTCACTAGAGTATGCCCTAATCCCTATGGTCTTTCGCACCTAGCAACTAGTTATAACCACGACTCATCCTGTTGCAGCATTTGCTACTACGCTATGGTGATTTGATTCCAGGTAGCTCTAGCATATCCTCATACTTCTGCGGTTCTACTCGATGGCCAGCGATGGCATCACTAAGGCTAACTCTAGTAGGCGCGTGCATCAAATGCGAGAAGTAATGCCCAAAATCGACATCCTCCCCACCAATTCCCGTCCCTACACAATCGAAACCCTGGAGAGGCAGCACGGGGCTTACTGGCGGGGGCAGGATGCTGAGGAGCCGCGCGCGTGGACAGTGAGGGCGACGTAGGAGGCGTTGTAGGCAATTATTTTCTACTTACTTAATAAATGAGGCAAATATTTTATCTCGATATTTTAGAAAAGGAAAACATTAGTGTCAAAGTAGGAAAACAAATAATCATTAGCGAGAATGATTCCGATAGCTATTCCCTCTGATCCGTTAAAAATGACGTTGAAAATGAACTAGACATGTAGAAATCCGTATACATCGTACGATATTTAATTGGGATCGGAGGGAGTATATTTTATCCACCCTTTCTCATTGTTTCAATTATCTAGTAAGGGAATTAATTCAGCTGATTTGTTGTGTTGCACACAAAATATCTATAAAGTCAAGAGTACTACACCAGCAAGTACCTCCACTTTGTCGTTTTTCTTATCTATACCACACCAACCTGACATACACATGAAAAAGTTCTCTTATATATCTACCACTTCATCTTCAACAATTCAACATAGTACCGCCATCTCACTCACTCTACCTCAATGTGTTGGCAACATTAGCTTTTTCAGCGGATAGGAGATAGTCACAGAAATAGATGAAAGATAGTGTGAGAACAATCAAAGACACCAGAACGCATTGGAATATGAGACATGGGGAGAAATGGTGGAAAGAATTTCCCGAAACCCACCTACGAGTTAAACAGACCTAGATGATAAAATATTGTTTCCCCACCCGTGAGTGTGTGTTGTAGAATCCGGCCTCTAGTTGTAGCTGCTAGAGAAGGACACAATGGATCCAAGGGCAAGGCTCGTTGTAAGCACTCACTTTCAAACATGCATACTTCACAGATGGTTGAATCAATGACTACAGTGGACGAGGGGTCCACACCACGAGTGCTTCATGGAAGTATTGCAAAAAGGGGTCCGACGACAATCTTATGTCTTGTTTTATGTAGTTCCACGGGATGGTCATGGGCTTCGTCGTCAACCCGTCTTCATGTTCTTGATCAAGGAGGAGCTGATTGGCATTGTGGTTTTCTCCAGCCAAGTCTTCAATCGTAAGATTTTGATTTCGGCTGAAGGCGTACGTATGCCATACGTTTTGCAAGTTCAGGGTGGACTGTTCTAAACTTTCGGGTGTCTTTGTTTATAATATGTTTGACGATTTAGGTATTTGTACCATTGATCAAAGATGAATCACACATCTATACTTTCCAAGAAAGGCTATATTCTCTTTTCAATCCATCCACTTACTATTAACCGAAAGATATTGAACACAACACCTTCATCTTGCATAGCGCAGCAAAAAACAGGTGAACACCAAAGAAGCAGGCGGTAAACACATGTCACAAATGCGAGCATATCCGTGCCATCTCTAGAGTCACAACAAGTCCTTCTCCAAAGGAACCAGTAAATGTGTCACCCGAATCTCGATAGATGTCCGTTTAGCGGAACTAAACGCTAATCTTTGCGTCTTGCCACAAACAGTTTGCCCATATTTTCGGTGACAACGTTACTCTTGTCATAACAAAAAGGGGAAATGTTATTTAGTGGCATCGTACTAACGTACATTACGTAGAAGAACTTTTCTCAGCAAAATTGGCAAAACACTCGCCTATTCACCTTCGTTCACTCGAATCACTTGACTGAAAAAGAAATTTTGAGAAAAGAACTCAATGAGAATTGAATGCAAAATCTTTTGAAGTAGCTGAAAACAGGACCAACCTTCCACTAAGTGGTGGTGGAACTAATGTGCTCGTATCAAGAACAAGTTGAG
The DNA here is from genome assembly GCA_012064385.1 of Puccinellia tenuiflora. Lineage (NCBI taxonomy): Eukaryota > Viridiplantae > Streptophyta > Magnoliopsida > Poales > Poaceae > Puccinellia > Puccinellia tenuiflora. Next base: position 353,679 of record QRDG01001475.1, on the reverse strand, counting down.
ATACCAAGAACGCACACAGCCAACAAAAGATCTGCCACACGATCAGCGGCTCGTAGCCGTGGGAGTCAAACACCACCATTGGCAACACACGACTACGAAAGAGGTTATCCAACAACAACGCCTCCAAGGAGGGACAGTGCACAAGCGTCATCGTTGCCGATCTAAACACCAGTCAGGATTTTCACCCTAGAGAAGCTCGATAATCTCTCAACAATGCCTTCAACAAGAAAGCGACAAGAAGTATGTCATTGACAGGTACGCCCAATTAAGCTTAGACATGGAGTTTTCACCCTGATCGAGACTCGGTACTCAAAGACCACCACCAAAAACGCAGTCACCATGTGTTGTCGCCCCCACTTGCAAGAACACTACTGCAACGCACCGAACGGCATGCTCACAGTTCCCCTATTATATATGTACCACTTCATATTCAGCAGACTAGCCCTATCGTCTCACTCTATCCCAATTTGACAGCATTAACTTTTCATGTCTAATATGTGGCAAGTGACAGAAAGAGACAAAGAGTGCATGGTAAAAGATCATGATAGATATGAGAACACATGGGAATATGAGATATGAGGAGCCATGGTAGAACGAAATTTCAGAAATCCACCTTTGAGAGCCAGCAGGATCACAAATGTTTCCCCAGCTGAGAGCATGATGCTCGAGAAGGACACGATGAATCTCAAGGGAAGCTTGCCGTGAGCACGCTGAAACTTGAGGAAATTCACAAATATTGTACACGACCGGTGAACTCGATGCTACTGGCTTGTAGGTGGTGTCTGTCATTCGACACCACACCCGAAAACTTCTCAGAGATGCACGAATGGACGACGACAACGGACAAGGAGTTTATCATGTGAAGAGTCTACAAGTAGTTCTTTGTGGAAGTGAACCAAGGATGGGCCGAGGCCGCTGCAGCGACAGCTCTCGGTCTTGTCTCACCCCAGTTTTTGCCCGCGCTAAGTTCTAGATTTTGATTTTGGCTGAAGGTATGACTGTGACATGCGTTCAGAGTAGACTGTTCGATAATTTTGGGTGCATTATTGTCTTCATAATATGTTTGAAGGATATTGGCATCTGTACCATTGACCAAAGATGAATCACACATCTACACCTTCCAAGGAAGGATACATTCTCTTGTCCGATCCATCGACTAACTATAAACCAAAGGATACTGAGCACAACACGTACAGCTTGTAGAGTAGAATGTCAACCAGTGCTAAAACAGATACATGCTTTCAACAAAAGAGCATGTACTACTATTGTGGTTGAACACAGGCGAACACCAAAGAAAAAGGCAGCAAACAAATGTCACAAAAGAGAGTATGTCCATCCTATCTCTTCAGTTACGACAAGCTTTTGTCCAAGGGAGACAGTAGTTGTGTCACCCGAATCTAGATAGATGTCAATTCAGGGGTACTAAATGCTAATCTTTGCGTCTCGCCACAAACAGTCTGCCCATATCTTCGGTAACGACGTTACTCCTGTCAAAACCAAAAGGGCTAACAGTTTTAGTGGCATAAAAACAGACATACATAACGTGGACGAATTTTTCTCAGCATTATTGGCACAACACTCTGCCTATTCACCATAGTCGACTCGAATCACTTGATTGAAAAGGAAGTTTCAAGGAAAGGAACTCAGCAAGGATTGAATGCCAAATCTTTTGTAGTAGCTGAAAATATGACTAACCTTCCACTAAGCTGTGGTGGAACTAATGTGCTGGTAGCAGCATTCCTGCCACCACGAGGCTGTGCTGACTGGGCCCTTGGAAATTTACTGCGTGGAGGAATTGCAGATCCATTCGATTCTCTTTTCCTTGATGAACTTCCAACCATAGCAGCAGGACCTCTAGTGGGGACAGAAGGAGAAGCAAAAAGATCTGCAACATCTGGTAGTTCAAATGATGGTGTGGGCAGGGAGACATTACTTGAATTAGTTGGTGCCATATTCCTACAAGAAATAGAAAATGCAGTTAAGAACTCAGATAGCACAGTAGAACCTACGAATAGAGGCCAATGAAATATTCACAAGTCCATTGATATGTGATACATCAAGGATATACTAAACATGGACATGCTACAAATCACCTAGAAGCTTCAGCTTCGCCACATGAAACGGCTGGAAGTTGCTGTGAAGGTTTGTCAATCAAGAACAAGTGTGTAACAGCACATACCACAAGATTTAAGAGTGTATTTGAAACAAACAACCTGCCTTAATTTATCCTGCAACTATACGATTAGCAAACTGTGCATGCACATTCCAACAAAAAGAAATAACTGTACATACGCAGGAAATGTTCCTGCACATGATCTTCAGAGGGACAATTATGAAGCAGCAACAGCAGTTTTTCAAACTATGACTTCTGTGAACCAAAGTTGAAGTAGTACGACAACAGAGGCGCCCAAAAGGCATTTGCTCAAATGAATCATAGCTTGACAATTTCAATTCTCTCAGTTGTAAGCAGAGCCCTTTAATTGCAAGGGATGCACACCACATATAAATTTATTGCTCATACTTATTAGTGCATTTGATTCAAGGCTTCTCCATGTGCAACAAAACTAATAGAACATTCAGTTCAGCTGATGGAATTTCAGGAAGGAAAATCTCTTTATAATCACCGACGTCCCCATGTGATTGTTTCCCTTTCAAATACCAACACAGTATATACGCAGTATCCAAGTTCCCAGGTTGCCACGAGAACTTGAGCATCGCTGCAAACAGGGACTAACAACTAGGGGATCCTCGATTCGTCATAATAGCAAGCAGCAGATATCAGCATTTGAATTGCAATTATTCACAACGTTCACAGTGAAGAAGAACACATAACGCTCCTCTGGTGTTCTGAACCTACCGACATGTTCCGCACCAGTTAGGAACAAGTGAAGCCAGCATGAGCATGCCAGTTCTCGTTTCAACTCTAACCTTCACTAGCGTATGGTCTTGCACCTAGAAACTAGCTACAACCATGAATCGTCCTGTTGCAGCATTTGCTACTACGCTATGGTGATTCGGCTCCAGGTAGCACAAGCTCTAGCATACCCACATACTTGTGCAGTTCTACTCGGTGGCCAGCAGCGGTGGCATCACCAAGGCTAAATCTAGTAGGCGCGTACACGAGCTCCGAAAATTAATCCCCTAAATCGACATCCTCGCCACCAATCCCCATCCCAATAATGGAAACCCTAGAGGGAGCACGGGGCTTACTGGCTGGGGGCAGGATGCTGAGGAGCGGCGCGCGCGGACGGAGAGGCAGACGGAGGCCTTGGCTGGGGTCCGATGGCGGAGGAGAGGTGGGGAGGAGGGGCCGGTCCGGCGACGGGAGGCTCGCCGGCGTCTTCCTCGTCGGAGGAAGCGTCGTAGGCGACCAGCGACATTGGGCGGGTACGGGTCGGTTGAGCTGGGTCCTGGATACGGTGCGCTGCTTTGGGTTTGGTTGGTGGGTTTCTTTGCGCTTCGACCTTCGAGACATGGACCAGTACTCTGTTGGGCCGCTGTACACGTGGGCCGGCTGCTGAATTCGTGGATTGTGCTAGGTAGTAGGAGTAGAATGTTGTGCATTCCCCTCAATAAAAAAAAAAGTACTCCGTAGAATGTTGTGCATTTATTTTCCCCAAAAAGTGAAGTAGGTATCAGACTTTCGAGTTTCCCTAAAAAAAAAAAAATTGGACCTTCGAGTGTTGAAAAACTGCATATATCTCCGAACAAATTTATTATGAATAGTGTGATTGGAACATTAATGTTTCACGTGTAAAAAGAAATCAACATTTCACGATGCAGCATCTCATCATGGCAGCCCTCTCATTTGGATGCCGGTATAGACAAAATATACAAGAGAATGAAATCGATCTATTCTGAGTAGGTTTCATTTGTGTGAAATCTCGACACAAAATATGTCTCACTTTAATAATGAAACCTTATTTATTGCTACTCATCCTGATCACAAAACATTCACGAAATATCCACTACACATTTAAGAATCCACATACAAATATTTCAATAACTAACCGATCAAATGTACATGGAAGGAAATGTAATGCTACTCTGGTAGTGCAATGCCTAAGTTTTGCTGATCACATCGCTGCTTGAAATTTGGGGAAACTATCCGAGCTAATGATAATAAATGATGCTCTTCGAGGTAATGAAATCACAAATCTCAGTGTAATAAATGGTGTATCTTTTAATCACGTTGCTTATTTTGAAAGACCTTCATACTATACACAACTCATATTGCTTCGTCGTTTTCTTTTGTTGAAGATTTGCGTAATTGATCTTGCTAATTAACTTCCGGTTGTTGCTAAGACCAAGCAAAGTCACTTTCGCGTGAAAAGCATGTTCACCTTACAAAAAGGAGTAAAATCACGTCACGTTGCAAAAATACATGGTCCATCACAAACTTTTAAACGTACATGGATGAAGCATATCATAGAATATTTTTGTGTGGATCCGACTGAGACACCAAAAAAAAGTAGTCGACAAAAATATGCCCGGCAACTTGGCAACCACGTCACCACATGAGAGCGTTTCTGCTTTTATTATCGTTGTCAAGGGAAAAAAAAAAGGAATTCCCCTTGCGGGCCAAGTAAGCTAGCTAGCTGGCTTCCACGCGTCAGTTTCCAAAACAAAAGAACAAGGAAAAAATAGAAATATCTGTGAAACAGCTGTTCCAAGAAAAGCCCCGATCCCACGAACGGTCCTCCACCGTCCGATCCGGATCGTCCGGCTCTCGCAGCACCCGCCGCCCCTGCTCCGGGTGGCATCGCCGCAGAGTTCTCTTCGGAGCCACCCGGTGTTGTCCTCCCCCGAGTATAAAGCAAGCTCGCCCCCGATTTTTTTCTGTCTCCCCGGATTGATTCGAACGAGCCACCACCGCCCCGGCCCGGAGAGAGCCAAACCCTAGCGCCGCCTCCTGCCGCCGGCCTGCGCGGGCCCTCGCCAAGGTAACGCCGTCACGCCCCCGCCATCCTCGCCGCTTTCCTGTTCCCTCCTGGTTCGATTACGGCCTGCATGTCCCGTCGATTATGGCCAGCGCTCGGTCTTAGTTCCGTCTATTTAGGAATTAATTAATTATACTTGTTCGTAGTGTCTGATCTGTTCGAGTTTCCGCGTGGGGGATAGCGGTATCGTCCCGGCCGATCCGGCACCGTTGCAGGGTGTGCGCGGGCGCCCGATCCGTCGGCGCCACCCCTTCGTTTCGTTTCGTTAGGAATTGATCTCGTGTAGGAACACAGGTGGATGCGTTGCTCTGATCGAGTTCGATTTCGCGGGGAGGATTACTAGATCAGTTATGTACGGCTCTGTATCAGCAGCAATTAGCTTCTTACTGACAAGGGAACATGGTGGATTTGGTGTGCAACATCTTGTCGATTTGTTTCGGGTGCGGGGAGGTGTTAAATTTGTCTCCTTGTGTTGTCACGCGTCTGGTGTTTAGAGGTTACCGCTAATGGTTCTGCATTATAGGGCTGGATCATCAACTCTGCTACACTGTTTAACTGCTCCTGCATTTGTACATACATGCGAAAAACCAAGTGTGCATGCTAGAATTTACAGTCTTCCTTCAGGCTGTGGTTGTTTTGTGTTAAATTTATCTCCTTGTTGTTGTGCGTCTGGTATTTCGAGGTTATACTGCTAATAGTTCTGCTTTTGAGGGCTTGATCATCAACTCTGCTGCACTGTGTAACGGGCCCTGCATTTGTACATACAAGCGTAAAACCAAGTGTGCATGCCAGAATTTACAGTCTTGTTTTGGGCTGTGGTTGTTTTGTGTCAGGGTCTGCTCTGAAAAGTATAATAACATTTTAACATTCCAACAGTAATTTTCTTCTTCTCTTATTCTCCCTGTGAACTTACATGGTGATAAGTGATAACTAGTGATCCTATAAACACTATTTTCCTGCTCTGTTTGCTGAAACGATTTTGTATTCAGTTTCTTTGTAACCGTTTCATTGCCTGAAGCTTGCTAATGTTTGTCAGTTTTGACACGCTTCTCTTTATTATGTGGGTTACATATATTTGTACATCATAATAATTTTTTTTTTGACATTGTAACAAATCCTATCTGCCATCATTTGTCCATTAAAGAGTTCAGCATTTGGACTTCCCTTTCCTGTTAAGGCTGCAGTGCCTATAATCCTTTTTTGTTTTTATTTATGAATTTCCTATTTATATGATGTTTCGGTTTAACCCCATTTATGCTCCTGGAATAATATGTTACACGTTCTTCTAGACAGCTCATATTAGCATCTTTACGCCTAACTCTGAATGTTCTAAATTGTAGGTGGGAACACAACCAAGATGGCGGACAGTCATGATAACGACAAGAACATTGAGATGTGGAAAGTCAAGAAGCTGATTAAAGCACTTGATGCTGCTCGTGGGAATGGCACAAGCATGATATCGCTGATCATGCCGCCTCGTGATCAGGTCTCTCGGGTCGCCAAGATGTTGGGTGATGAATATGGAACTGCGTCAAACATCAAGAGCAGGGTCAACAGGCAGTCTGTCTTGGCTGCAATTACATCTGCGCAGCAAAGGTTGAAGCTGTACAATCGAGTTCCCCCCAATGGATTGGTGCTTTACACTGGAACCATTGTGACTGATGAGGGCAAAGAAAAGAAAGTCACCTTTGACTTTGAGCCATTCAGGCCAATTAATGCCTCCCTGTATCTCTGTGACAACAAGTTCCACACTGAGGCGCTGAATGAGCTGCTTGAGTCTGATGATAAGTTTGGCTTCATCGTCATGGACGGTAATGGAACACTTTTTGGAACACTGAGTGGCAATACAAGGGAGGTTCTTCACAAGTTCACTGTTGATCTCCCAAAGAAGCATGGACGAGGAGGGCAGTCAGCACTTCGCTTTGCCCGCTTGCGCATGGAGAAACGCCACAACTACGTGCGCAAGACAGCCGAGCTCGCTACACAATTCTTCATCAACCCTGCCACTAGCCAGCCAAATGTTTCTGGGCTCATTCTAGCTGGTTCTGCTGACTTCAAGACTGAATTGGGTCAATCTGACATGTTTGATCAGCGCTTGTCAAGCAAGATTCTCAATGTGGTCGATGTCTCTTATGGTGGAGAGAATGGCTTCAACCAGGCCATTGAGTTATCTGCTGAAGTGCTTTCCAACGTCAAGTTCATCCAAGAGAAGAAGTTGATTGGGAAGTACTTCGAGGAGATAAGCCAAGACACCGGGAAGTATGTTTTTGGTGTGGATGACACCATGTCTGCCCTTGAAATGGGTGCAGTCGAGACGCTGATTGTGTGGGAAAATCTGGAAATCAATCGGTTCAACTTGAAGAATTCCGCCACTGGGGAAACTGTCGTGAAGCACTTCAACAAGACACAGGAGGCAGATCAGGCCAACTTCAAAGACAAGGCAACATCTGCTGAGCTGGAGGTGGTTGAGAAGACCTTGCTACTCGAGTGGTTTGCCGAAAACTACCGGCAGTTTGGCTGCACACTGGAGTTTATCACGAACAAGTCGCAGGAAGGATCTCAGTTCTGCAGGGGCTTTGGCGGGATAGGAGGGATCCTCCGCTACCAGGTCGAGGTGAATGCTTACGAGGACGCGTCTGATGAGGAGTATGACGAAGACTTTGAATAGCAATCAATCGAAACCCCAGTGAATCCGGTCCGGGAGGAGGAGCCTGTGCTGGCCCGGAACCGGAACGCGCCGCCGCGGCAGGAGGCCGAGGCATCCACAAGCTCATCGAGGAAAAATTAAGGTTCGTACCAGATTACTCCACCTCCTCTTCTCCTCTTGTAAACATGCAAACGTCTTATGATGTTGCAATCGTTTCTCATGTTTGGTTCCTTTCTTCTTACATTATAGGGGGATGATGAGGAGTAAGACTTGAGAACAGTAACCAAAAAAAGACTTGAGAACAGGGTATCACCATGGTCGTGTTGTGAAGCATGCTGCTGGTCAAGTGAAAGTCTTCTCGGCGTGATTTGGAGGAGGCTGCATCTTCTGATTCTACATCAGAAGACTATCCCATTTAGCACCGTCATGTTTACTTAAAATAATCATAGCTATATATAAGCTATGGAGTATTAAGTGTCTCGTTCATGTGAGTCTTGAACAACTATGTCAAAGCGTTGCGAGTCTGTGTTGCTGTGGCTGCAGCTACCTTTATTTTTTCTGAACCAAAGTTGTGATATCACTTATATTTGAATGTGCTATCTGATGGACGCAATTGTGTTGGTTATTATATTTGAACCAAATCTGTGGGTTCTGCTATAGCATTATTCCTGCTCGTTTGGCTTTGTGTTTGCTTTCCCAGCGCATTGACGGCAAGCGTCCGCTCATCGAAAGGCCGTTGTGCCGACTGTCCTCTGTTCTAAGCAATCCGGAGCGTGCCTATCATGGGACTGGTTCTGGCCTCTGATTTCTAACACTTGCCAAGTAAAATGGTTAATAGGGTCGACAAACTTTTTCTGCACACGAGAATTCATATGTGCTGATAAAACTCTGTATAAAGATAATACACTCCTTTGTATAGCCAGCAGGAGTTGCAGGACGTAGCGAAGATGAGTTCCTGAGTTCAACTCAGCCGTCTAATAACTTATCACCATTTTATTTTACCTTCGTTTTTAACATCGTAAGGACACTGAGGTGAAGAGGAATGCTCACAGAGGGAGGAGAACTAAGAGAAGTTTTATGTCACTGCCCCCTAAGAAGATGTGATATCTATAATTTTCTGAACCTCAAAATTTTGGAATGTAACATCATATGATTCTTTCAATTATGTGGCCAGTCACTAAGTTAGATGAGATGTTGTACGTTGCAGAAATGGTACTTTACACGTAGAACAGCTACAAGTCAGAGAGTACTACACCGCCAACCTGTATTTGTGCGCATAATGCTTTCCTTACATATATCATAGCAATTCTTCCTTGTGTACATAAGGTTCTCTATCTTTTCTGTCCATTATAATTGTGTTGGTTGCACTAGCCTATTGCATCAAAGCGGTGGTAGCCACATAATAAACAGATAAAAGATAGAATGAGAAGAACATTAAAGATGTGAGAACACATTGGAATATGAGACATCAGAAGCAGTGCTAGAACTACAGACAGGAGTGCTAGAACTAACCGGCGGTGTTGGGTAATAGACTAGCAGTGCGGTTCACGAAGAGTGATGAGCTCGGTGTACATGCGAGCGTTCCGTACACCATCGTGGTCAGACTTATGAAGGGGGAGCAGGGCGGTGGAAGCTTCATGTCGTCCAAGTGTCATCTGGCCGGTGGCACCAGTTGTCCTGATTCCGTCGCGTTCCTTGCTGGCTCAAATTTTCAGTACCTTGTTGAGTTGTTCCAGAATTACTGAAACCCTATAACTATCAATTAAATGGTTTGAGTTGCTCCAGAATTACTTTGCAGACAACGATTTTTTTTCTTTCCTCTTGTATCGGTGGTGGTTGCTATATTAATATAGCTGGGCGAAAGCCTGTTTCGTGTGTGGTATCTACACACGGCGTATAGTATGTGCTAGCATATTGGAGGTGTACTAGTGCACCATATCACAACAAAAGACATTCAAAAGTTATGAAAAAATCGGAATTACGACAAAGAGTGTCACACAGAAAAATGAAGTTTGCATTTGCTTCATAACTTGTCACAGAAATTGTAAAATATGTTTTACAGATTCAAAAATGAAGTGAAACATGTAGGCACTATTCATAGTACGATTTTCTTTTATGGTTCTTGAGCTGTGTATTGAATTAGGCTCTAAAACGTTGTGGCATGATGTATACATGAGTGTTATTAATTCTTGACCTTTTTTTCTAAGATGTTTTAAATATTAAAATAAGGTTCCAGGGCACTAATACGCTGGTGCTCCATCTTGGGGTTGAATGAAGGAGACCAGTGACGAGAGAGCAAAAAAGATATGGCAATAAGGATAAAATGAGAGAAAGAGGAGGTCGACGAGTAGGAGAAGTAAGAAATGTTTCATATATTTGCTCTCAAGATGTGTGTTTTATCTTTAAATATTTGAATATTGTTTTTGCAAATTTTGACATGAAATGCTTATATGATTGATATATGCATCATTAATTTTTTATTTGTTCATACAATTGTTAATTATGTTTTACTTGTTTTTAATGCATTAGCGCTACAAGCCATATAATTATAACCATAAAAAAAGGCATAATCACCTTATGTTTTGCATGTTTTTCTAATGTAAAGATCAAATCTTTCAAACATTTGTTTGTGCTCTTCCTCGATGAAATGCTTCAACACGTACTTGGGAAAAAACATTAATAATGATGATTTTTGCGTAGCTATTATTTTTTATCAATTAGGTACAATTATTTCACTTATCTCGCCGATGGCTTATTTAGCTGATATCTGGTGAGTTAAAACAAACATTCATTGGAAGTGCATAATAGCTAAAGTCAAGTGTACTGTATCAAGCTTTACTTGTGTATACATTGATTTGCTTATATATACCACACCAACCTTTACTCACATGAATAATATCATCCTCTCATACGTACTACTTTATCTTCAACACAGTAGCATCGTCTTCTCATTCTATTTCGACAATTGGTAGAGTTTAAAAGCGTGTTTCATCAAATAGGTGGTAGTCTCATAGAAGGATCATGGGGAGAGTGAAAAAATAATTAATATCGATACGAGAACACACGGGGATAGGACAATAAAGAAGTAGCAATGGTACAACAAGATGTCCAATGCAAGTTCTACAAGGATTGGCTGCTTGATCTTGACAAGTACGAGATGTTGGGGAATTATGGTTCACAAACATATCAAAGAGAGGCTGTTGGTATCACTACTGTATTGCATCAAATAGGTTCTAGTCATATCAAGAGATCATAAAAGAGAGCGCAATAAGAACGACAAAGTTACTACTACACAAATCGGAATATGAGACGTCGGGAGCACCTGCAGAACACGAATTCTTAGAGCATCTTCACCATGGTGCCTAAATTGTGTTCGGCACACCCCAAGCGGAGCCCACTTTGAGGGGTGTCGGACACTTGTTCGACGCATTTTTCTGTGCCTCCCACACCGACACCCCCCAAACAGTCGGACCTGACAATATTTTGAAATATCGGATACAATTTAATATCAATTGAAATACAAATTTGGACATAATTTCATGCGATCGAAATACAAATTTGGATACCCGCTGTTCTTCTTCTCTGGTAGTGCTCTCCGCCGCCATGACCTACGGCTTCATGGCCACAAATGTCCAGCGATTATGATCCTTTAAACTCTCCACTTCCAGTTACAGTAATGCATCCTCCACCCCCCCCCCCCCCCCCCCCCCCCCCCCCCCCCAATGATGATCCATTTATTAACCCTCCCCTCCTCCTCAACTTTTTATAGCTCCATCGTGACCCTGCCGCTAATATGCAGACGGCTCGCATTGAGCCGCGGCCACCAAGGGTAGCAGGCTGGATACGGAGGCTATCACCGCTGGTGCCACTGGCAGTTGGGGCGTTCACGCCTTGCTCAGCCCACTCCTCCCTCACATCTATCTATGTTCTTATGTTTTCGTTCTATGTAAATTCGTTTTGCAGGATGAATAAAACTTTGCGCACCAGAATCTCTCAGATGGTATCTTTCCGAGGATATAAACTATGTATGCCATCGATCTGCAGATTTGATGGGGTTTATCCTCTAGACATTATCAGCCGGTGAAACAACTGCAAGACAATATGCATGCCCAATTAATATATAAAATCATGTGTCCACATAAGGCACCCAAGTTTATATCTAGCTAATTGTAATATTCAAAAACTTTTGTCGCATGTCTCTGAACATATTTCCTGGTCTTTTGCCTCAACAGGAATTCGAATTAATACTGCCATCTAGTACAATGCAAATATTTACAGAATATGAAGTTAGTATAAGATGTTTTATATACATGCTAATTAGGCCATCCACGCCGTTGAGTGCCTCTCAATTATCAGCATGTATTTTCCACTGTTGAGCACATCCAGAATCCCCATGTAATTATTCAGGTGGAGTCTCATATTGTATCCAACTATATTAGAAGAGTTCGTAGAACTTTCATGGTTCACTATGTTATGTTTACAATTACACTATGTATATACAACATGATTATTTTTATTCAGTTCTCAGAACAACATTTCCCATTCAACTTAATATTTCTTTTCAGTGTATGTCACTTTTAATGTCTTTTTAAGATTCCCGCAACAAGGCGCAAAGTATCATCCAATTTTTATTGAAAACTGAATCCTCAGCCTGCCTGCCTTCCATGCTTTATCTCCTATATGTTAAACTTTAGTGCCAATTTCTGAAAATAAAATTCACCAACGAGGATGATTTTAGGGTTGCCATTTTTTATTTGGCAAACGTTGCATCATTTTTTCCAATTATCTGGTTGGTTGCTAGTTATATGATATGGTGTATGTTGTGAAAACATTTATTGCACCTGCATAATAGCTATAAAGTATCTAGTTATTTGCACAATGTTTTCACTACATATACCGAGCGCACCATCTCTTGGTCAATAACGTTCTTTTCTCATATGTATCATACTGCCGCTTAATCTCAACACAATAGCTCTATTGTCCCCTCCATTTTAACGTGTTGGTTAGACTAGCTTATTACATCAAATAGGTGTTAGTAACATAAACAGATCAAAAAAAATGGTGAGAGAAGAACACAAAAGATATGAGAAAACGTGAAAATGCGAGACATCCGAAATAGTTCCAGAACGAGCTCCTTGTGTGTCCTAGGGCAAGTCCTTGCTGCTCGATTTGTGTGAGATCAGGATGTTGGATCCTCCATACAATTGATTGGTCGTTCGTTAGTGTTCACTTTGCATGTCCTTTCGGTAGCTGCCTCTAAGCTCCGTCGAACTTGACCACAACATCACTATGCTAGCTCCAAGCTTCTTTTTTGCTTTAGGATTAAATTTATTTGACACGGACGATTATCGGCGACTATAATACTTTACTCTTCCTTTCATATCGTGTTTGGATATAAATATCGTTGAACCACTATGGCTTGATGACTTCTACTTCTTTTTCAAGAGAGAGAGGGTCATTCTGCCATCCAACATGCCTGTGCGAATTCTAGTCCGCCGCCCAACCTAGCCAATTGCACCATGGATAACAAAAGAGGTTCTGGCCTAGTTTTATAAGTAGGTTCAGATATTTACCGAGTGAACTCTCATAAACAGACAATGACCGTCAAACAACTACCGACAAATAAGGCTTATATTTTTTTTTTGGAAAAGTTAAACTAAGTAAACTTTGATCAAACTTTTAGAAAAAACTGTCAATTACTATTATATTATATGGATATCATGTGAAAATATATTTCATGCTGTATCTAACTATGTTTATTTTGTATTCACATGTTCATAATTTATTCAAAAAACTTGGTAAAACTTTATATAGTTTGACTTTTCAGAAATAATATAGGCCTTATTCATTGGACGGAGGTAGTATATTAGTATAAGCTATTATACTAGCGTCACATCCATGTGAGTCATGCACTTGGTTATTAAGTTTGTGGGTTAGTGGACTTGTGGTGGTAGCTATCCTTTATCTTCCCTCACTGAAGTTATCATCACTACATTTGATTTTGACATCAAATAGACGCAACTGTATGGCGTGTCATCATGTGTTAGGTAAATCTGTGTGTTCTATATGCATTTGTTAATCTACCATATCAATTCTTTCATCTTTTTTATATTTTGTTTCCCAAGCCTTTGTCATTTTCAATAGAACGACATGGTTAGCCCGCCCGAACGGTTTCGGTGCAGTTGATGGGGGAGAATGGCAGTACAAGCTCTACCTCGCTCGTGAGTATTTCACTTATGTTGGGCCGTACACATATACCACCCAACTTTGCTTTTCTCAAGAACATTGGCACTTGCTCAGATTTCTAGTATACTGACATCACTATCAATTAACCCATGTCCCAATTGTTACCCCTTATAGTCAGCGTTGAAGCATAGTTTCGGTATATTTTGGCAGACTTGGGGGATAACCCCAATTTTTTGTTTTAGTTTCTCCATTTGTCGGAATAGTTAATATGAGTCCCTTATAAGGGACAAGGTGGACGCCGCCAAGTATTATATTTCGTCCTTGCTTCTTCCAAACCTCTATTTTTATCGACATTCTGTCATTCTTTCAATAATTTCTTAGTGGCTAATTCAACTGATATGTTGTACTTCGTGAAAAGTTTGAAAAAATAACTCTAATGTAAAGAGTAGTGCACCACCAGGTAGGCCCACCAGTGCAAAAGGTGGCCCACTACAATAGTTCGGGTTCTAGGCAGGGTCCCGAAAGAATTATCTTGGAGTACAAGACACGCCAAGATTAACGACCATGGATTCTACGGGATACTCAATGTAAACCGAGTTAGACCAGATCTAGAATATCCTATTAGGATTTAGCGGTAGTTCAGCTATCTCTAAATCGTTTGGGATCCCTTAACCCTAATTCCCAACAAATATATAATGGGGGTAGGGATCCGATGAACGGGGTCATCCACTTCACAGCCCTCACACCATCATCATCATTGATCCATCAGAGAACTGACTGAGCCATGTCTAGAGATCGCCAGAGCATACGACACATAATCCAAACCCACCACGAGCAGGAAGTAGGATCCTTACCGAACGCTGCTCATCGGGCCCGAAACAATCTAAATTCTTGTCGCTAGTGTGCTACCATCCTAATCTCTCGATCTTCAAGACATATCAATCATTGTTTTTGTAATACAGTTCGAATAATACACATCATCAAACATGTGGAAAAATTCTAGTCATCTAATAAAAAAATGCTTAGTACTAGTCGGATGTTGTGGGACCATTGGTTCACAACATGGTTCCAAAGTTCTCAAAATTTTCCTATGAATCATTTCGGATGATTTTTTATAGCTATTTCATTAGTTCAGTGGCTAATTCAACTGATATATTGCATATTGCGAAAAAACGAATACACTTGCAAGATAGCTATGAAGTAAAGAGTAATGCACCACACCAACCCATGTTTGTGTGCATGTAGTGCTTTTCTCACGTATAAATACTAGGCCAATCTTCACTCAAGTAAGATTCTCTTGCCATATGCACAACTTCATCTGGAATAGCTCCGTCGCTCCTCATCTTAACGTGTGTTTGGTTGCAAGAGTTGAGAGTGGTGGAGTGGGATGGTTCACAAACATATCAAAGAGAGGCTGTTGGTATCACTACTGTATTTCATCAAATAGGTTCTAGTCACATCAAGAGATCAGAAAAGAGGGCGCAACGAGAAGGACAAAGTTACTACTAGAACAAATCGGAATACGAGACGTCAGGAGCAACTGCAGAACCTGGATTCTTATTGGCATAGGACTATCCATAGTTTTCGGACCGTAATGAAGAACTCCATGAGCTTCTTTTTACGGACACAACTTGGTGGCGCATGGGCGATTTCTGCAGGAAGAGAGCACAGGCGCTTCAAACATGTAAACCTGTAATGAAGAACTTTAGGAGCTTTTTTTAATCATCTCATTGGACATTTAGTGTTGATCTGGTCCGAATTTTCGCTATACGCGTCTCAGCTCGATCAGTGCAGCATGACCACTTTGCTTGGTCACTGGTCACTGGCAGTTGTCAATGGTCACTAGCCAAATGGAAGAACCATCCTTAGTAAAATATTTCTTCCGTTTTTTGTGTGTGTGAAAACATAATATTTAGCGGAGTTTTAAAATTCCAAATAAGAACCCAAGAAAAAAGGTTTACCATGGCCCATGGGGTCAAAACACTCAAAAGCCACACCTAGACACCCTAGTCGTCTCCCTGGAAAGGCCACAGCGAGCACGAGCAGCTCGGGAAGCAGCAGCGGCAACTCCTCCCCCACTCATTAATGGCGGCCACTGTATTGTGGGCGGCGGTGCCCATATGCTCCATCAATGCCGCCACCCACCTCCCCCGTCCACTTAACCGAGCCAAGGCCCCGGCCGTTCCGTCCAATCCACAGCTGCATCGCCCACGCCCCACCTCCACCTCATCAGTTATCCATCCCACCACCTCGCCGCTGCGCCGGATGCCCCGGCCAGCTCCGCCCGCAGGGTACTCGAGCTGGAGGTGGGTGGAGACGTAAACCCGGCCGCCTGGCTTCGTTCTGCGCGCTTCCCACTGCCTACTTATTCTAGCGCCGGTGCAAGGCGCCTCGGGCTTGTGCCTGGATAGTGTTCCACGGTCCGTGGGTGTAGGTGGGAGTGGATGACCGGCTCCTGGAATCGTTCCCGGGCATCGGAGTGCTAGGTTCGTGGTTGGTGAGCGACTTCGCGCGCGGACGCTGTGCTTGCGCTTAAGGTATTCGATTGATTGCCGACGTGAGCACACCTGTCAGACTTTTTTTTTTGGTTCTCTTGATTTCCCTATTGGGTTCCACGAGAGTGATGGTTGGGAGCGTGCACGTGAATGGGTCGGTGAACGGCGCCAACGGCACCGAGGAGCGGCTGGATGAACTGCGCCGGCTGCTCGGCAAGTCCGAGGGCGACCTGCTGAAGATCGTCAGCATCGGGGCCGGCGCCTGGGGCAGCGTGTTCGCCGCTCTACTGCAGGACGCCTATGGCCATTTCAGGGAAAAGGTGCAGATACGGGTGTGGCGCCGGCCAGGGCGGGCGGTGGACCGCTCCACCGCGGAGCATCTGTTCGACGTGATCAACTCGAGGGAGGACGTGCTGAGGCGCCTGATCCGCCGGTGCGCCTACCTGAAGTACGTCGAGGCGCGGCTAGGAGACCGGATCCTGTATGCGGATGAGATACTGAGGGATGGGTTCTGTTTGAACATGGTCGACACGCCGCTCTGCCCGTTGAAGGTGGTCACCAACCTGCAGGAAGCTGTCTGGGATGCTGATATTGTGGTGAATGGGCTGCCGTCCACCGAGACAAGGGAGGTGTTCGAGGAGATCAGCAAGTACTGGAAGGAGCGGATCAGTGTTCCGGTGATCATTTCCCTTGCAAAGGGGATAGAAGCCTCCTTGGACCCAGTTCCTCGTATCATCACGCCTACACAAATGATCAGTACCGCAGGTAAGCATGTATCTTGCTCTGTGCTTGTCCTCACATATATTCTCATCTGTAATGAAGTGCGCAATCATTTGGTATCCTCGAGGTAGAGAAATTGAATTGGTTAGCGAATGATATGAAACCTGACACATGATTTGCTGTTTGGTCATCAAGTGTTTGCATTGTTTGTTTTAACTGTATTCATTTGTTTTTTCTTGTGCAATGATTGTATAATGCACTGTTTGGCAAGAGAAAAAAAGAAAAAAAAACTTCTGAATGAAAGCTTTCTAAAAAAATACTTCTGGCTGAAGGAAGGTCCGAGCTTAAGGCTTGATGCGATATTGTGCAATGTGTGACATTTTTCTCTGCAGTTCATGGCTATAAAGTATTTTGGTCTGGTTACTGTCAATTTATAGTTAGAGAAAACAATGCATATTTTAGTACTACTCTGTTGCCATAACGTGCATAATTATGGCAGTTAGCATAGTGACTGTGATATGCACCAGCCTTCGTTTACTCAATCGCATCACGCAGCCTATTGCATTTAAAGCTTGCTTGCATGAAAACACAAGTGTGTCATGCTTGTAAATTTAATGATAATGAAAGCAACATTTGTTATGCAATCACCCTTGATAGTACACCAATGCAATTAACTTCCAGTTTGGGAACCAAAGGTAAATAAACACAAAAAGAAATCCACCTTTTGTGTTGTACTACAAAGAGTGTTCTAATACCCTTCAAAAATTCATCTTCAGATTAAAAGTGCACTGTTAGCAAAGGAGAAGAAGTTTTATGAAAAATAGTAATTATATTTTCTCTCTTATTTCTTTTCCTTTGATGTATCATTTGCCAGATTTTATCGTTTCTATTACTCTCTTTGCATGGGATGAATTTGAACTTCAAATGATTTTACACAAAACTGGGCTAGCTGATAAGTCATTCTAGAATTTTGGGGGTAGTTTACATGTTAATTTGGTGTCTAGACCAACGTTGAATGCGTGAGTGCACCACAAAGGGTGGTGCCAGAGCGTATGTTATGACAAGTACATGGTGCATATGCTCTGATTTTTTCGAAAGACATTTGATCTTGTCAGGTACCTGTCGGACTCATATAATTAATTTATGGCGGTTAGCATAGTGAACTCTTAGCTATACACCACCAACAATTTTTTTACTCAATCGCATCATGTAGCTTGTTCCATTTTAAGTGCTTACATGAAAGCACAATGTGCCTCGACAATGACGTGATGCGCATTTTTATACTTTCCCGACAGATGTTGTCATGTACCAATCTGGCTCATATAATTAGCTTCCATTGTCTGAGTCCAGTACTCGCCTTAAACTTAACCAAATGAACTGCAGCTGGAGTTCCAACTGAGAATATACTCTATCTTGGAGGTCCAAACATTGCCTCGGAGATTTATAACAAAGAATATGCAAATGCTCGAATCTGTGGATCCAACAAGTGGAGGAAACCTCTCGCTAAGTTTTTAAGGCAACCACATTTCATTGTCTGGGACAACAGTGACCTTGTCACTCATGAGGTGATGGGCGGCCTGAAGAACGTCTATGCTATTGGCGCTGGTAAGTGTCTTTGTTTTTCACATCTTAGATATCAACTAGCTAGTAAATTCTATATTTAGCTCAGTGAATCAAGGACATTAATGGATTTGTCATTATATTTGTTGACCTTAGCTTTTATGGTCCTTTCTGATGACATTCAACTATTCAAGAAGGCACAGATAATATGTGAGTTTACTTGATATGTTTATTGCTCATCATCATCTGTTGCTCAGTAATGTATGGGCAGGTTACGTTGAAATCAGAGAGTGAAACATTGTTTCACAAACCTATATATACTTTTCCTTTCATTTATACACAAAAACTATATGTCCTTTGATTTTGTACAGAGAGAGCATTTTAACTGAGAAGCACATGACATTTAAACACTTGTTTCCCTATTTGCCAGGATACCCAATTTGGTGCTTAGTTATTTTATTTTCTGGCCTTAAAAGAAGTTTTTTGCTTCCTGCAAGTTATTTGCTGATATATGTTATGTTTAGAGCTTAATCCTAACCCATTGTTCTCTATTTCAGGAATGGTGGCAGCTTTAACGAACGAGAGTGCAACAAGCAAATCAGTGTATTTCGCTCACTGCACGTCGGAGATGATATTCATTACTCATCTACTGACAGAACAGCCAGAGAAACTTGCTGGCCCGCTGCTGGCTGATACCTATGTAACTCTGCTAAAAGGTCGCAATGCATGGTACGGACAAATGCTAGCGAAGGGAGAACTCAAGCTCGATATGGGTGACAGTATCAAGGGAAAGGGGATGATTCAGGTTATCGCATAGTGATGCCCTTTCCTTTTTCTTCCTAAATATTCCCTGATTGCTGAGCATGTTTTTGAATTATATAGTAAATTAAAACCTAAAAAACATATAAATCCTTCTTGATATTCCTTACATATTATTTTGGTAATCCTTAGGCATTGTTTGTGCACTTCTGTATTTTGCATGTCTTGCATTGACAGAGTATAAGCTTTTTGCATTTCATTGGACAGGGTATTTCTGCTGTTGGTGCATTTTTTGAGCTGCTTAGTCAACCCAGCTTAAGTGTGCAGCACCCTGAGGAAAACAAGCAAGTTGCTCCTGCTGAACTGTGTCCAATTCTGAAGAGGCTTTACAGAATTCTGATAAAAAGGTCTGTGATCTGCATTACCTTTATGCATATGGTGCTCTGCATACTTGCAGTTTATAAAGGGTGCATTTGACAGCTTGAGGAATGTAGTTCAACTGCAAATTTAGCCCCTGCTCTTGCTTATCTGATCAACTGCAGCTTCTAGTTAACTAGACAGTATCAATGACTGCTCAGAAGACACTATATAAATACATGAACTCAGTGTAGCTCCAGCAGTTTATGAGCATAGAGCTGACGATGCATACTTGTAGGATGTTTTCATTTCTTAGTCAAAGAGATCATATTCTGTTTGTACATTTTACTTTGTTTTCCTTGAACAAATTTGTCAAGCCATTGGCTATTACGAAGCCACGAAGGGACCTTTGAGCCAACTGATCCAAATGAACTGTTTTGTCTTGCGTAAGCATAACTACTCTGTTTGGAATCTGCAGGGAGCTCCCGGTGAGAGACATCCTCCAAGCCCTGAGGGACGAGACCATGAACGATCCCCGCGAAAGGATCGAGATGGCACAAAGCCACGCGTTCTACCGCCCGTCTCTCCTCGGGAAGCCTTGACCCCTGTTAGCCCCTGTGACCCTGTACATGATTAGAGCGTAAACAATGGATATTAGCTCCAGCTCGTCATGCTTCACATCATCTTCGATTGAACAAAGGCGTCTGTCTGTCCGGGATTCTGCTGGATGGCTTGCATGTTTGGGTCCCAGAGTGGCTTCCGTTTGTGGGGTTTGTGCTTTGTAAACTGTCGAGTTGTACAAGTGATTTCTAGGTCAACGAATTGTTACTTGGGCAATAAATAAACATGATAATCTCACTGCTGTTACATTGGCACATTGTGTCATTTGTTATATCTCACTGCTAAATTTAGCTGTGATGCAAATGTTATAGTGAGACCCTATAACTTGCGTTAACTTATGATTTTCGTCTAGTTTTAATTAGAAAAAACAAAATCTGAGTATCATCGACTGCAAGCAGGAACTCTTCTAAGACTGATGTTGCACATTTTTGGTAGGACGATAGTAGTTTGTGTACGTGTGTGTTCTGTGCACCTTTATAGCTGGATAATCAGCAGCGCAAGCCAAAGAGAGAAGTTCAACAACCCAGCAGTTTGAGCATGAACTGTGGTAGGATATTTTCCAAGAAAATCTCTGCAGCCGTTTATTCCGTTCCAAAGCTGATCGATGAAGATGATTGTGTATCTGTGTCGTAACGACGACATGGCAAAAAAGCGTGCAATTCTCTTGCAACAACAGAAGTTAAGAGTAACTAAATTAAGATGCATGTATTCAAATTCAAGCACACGTATATATATATGACGTATCCATCAAACTATTTTACAATTTCGGATACCTTCTCACACGTTTCTGATCCTAATTAAAACTTGTAATAGTTCCAATCTCCTAACATTACCAAAGAAACCTGGTAAAAACAAAACTCAAAGCATTCTAATCAAAATACTCCTGTCGAACACTACGAATCATTGCGCGCCTCATTGCTCGTCCTCGACGGGGGGCTCCACCTCGGCCTCCTCATCCTTCTTCTCCTGCTGCTCGAAGATCACGCCGAAGATCCTCACGCTGCCCGGCGGCAGCTGCGGCGGCACGGCAATGGGGGCCTCCACGGCAGGCGGCTGCAGCGCGAGCGCGAGCTCCGGGGCACCGAGGCGCAGCCGCTTCCTCGGCACGATGGGCTTACCGTTGTAGTGCTTCCTCATGTGGCCTCCGAGGGAGACGCCGCTCGAGTACTCGGCGCCGCAGATCTTGCACGCGTGCGACCTCTCCTGCATGGCGCCGCCGCGGCCCGCCATGTGCAGCAGCGGGTCCATCCCCGCGGCGACTGCGGCGGCCGCCTCCGCGGCGAGCCGCCGGTTCTTGTGGCCCGCGGCGTGGCCGCCCAGACCCTGGTGCGTCGGGAACCACCGGCCGCATTCCTTGCACGTGAACCCGCGCCCCGCGTTCTGTGGCGCCGCGCGGGGGATGATGGGCGCCGCGGCGGGGGAAGCGGCTGGAACCATCAGGGGGATGTAGGTGGCTTCTTGCGGTGCGGATTGCTGCGACGCGGGGGGAATCATCAGGGGGATGGCGGCGGCTTGCTGCGGTAGGGCAGGAGTCGAGGCGACGGGTACTTGCCCCGGTGCTTTGGCGGCACCACTCTGGCTCGGCTCCACGCTTCTGCTGCTGCCGCTGCCACTGCCACCGTTCATGACCGGATAGTTACTGCACACGGACTGCCCGGGCGTGATAGGGTCCTCGGAGACCTTGGACGACTCCGCCGCGGCGACGATAGTGGCCATGGAAACGTGGCTCGGCTCCACACTGCTGCTGCCACTGCCGCCGTTCACGACCGGATTGTTGCTGCCCACGGACTGCACGGGCGTTGTTGCGTCGACGCAGACCTTGGACGACTCCGCCGCGGCGGCGACGACAGTGGCCATGGAAACGGGCACGGAGTCGCCGACCTCCTCCACGGCGGACGCGGCTCCGCTGACCACCGCAGCGGCCGCCTGTTTCTCGTCTTTCTTGGCGGGCGCCTGCGTCTGCGCGTGCACCCTCATGTGGCCGTTCACGGCCTTCAAGCTGGGGAACTCCCTCCTGCAGACGGCGCACGGGAAGCGCGCCCTCGCCACGGCCGCGGCGCCGACACCGCTGACGGTTCTGTCCGAGCCGAAGGAGG
Organism: Puccinellia tenuiflora; assembly: GCA_012064385.1. Lineage (NCBI taxonomy): Eukaryota > Viridiplantae > Streptophyta > Magnoliopsida > Poales > Poaceae > Puccinellia > Puccinellia tenuiflora. Next base: position 331,298 of record QRDG01001475.1, on the reverse strand, counting down.
ACGCGGGGGACATGGCGGCGCGGTCGTCGTGGCGGGGCTGGAGGTAGTACCTTGCGTCCTCGTCGTCGGTGTCCGTGTCCGACCCCGTCCCCGCGGGCACGTCATCGCCCTTCTCGATCTCGAGTCCGCGTTGGTCATCATCGGCCATGGAATCAAGCTCGGTCGGTGGCAATCGATCAGAGAAGGTGTGAGAGAGAGAGAGAGCGAGAAGCTAGGGTTTGGTCGCTGGATCGAGACGGCTTGGCTTTGCTTTGCTTGTGGGTGGAGGAAGCGAGGAGTGGGGCTGATGAGCCTTATATGGGCTGGATCGGATCGGCGGCGTGCGGCAAGGCTGAGTTCGACTCGGAGACGACGAGATCCATCGCTAGCTAGGGTTTAAGTGTTGGTTTGATTGCGTGGCGCGCGCGGTTGAACGGACGGACGGATGGATCGGCTGGTGGCGGGAAGGAAAAGGGAACGGGACTCCGCTAGCTTCGGTGGAGAGTTTGTTACGCCCGGTTTAAACGGGATTTGATTGATTTACCAGGAGAGGAGACTGGAGCGTGACTTGATGATGACAAGCACGTACGGTACGGTGGTTAATTAAGAGAGAGATACCTGTGCATGCAAACAAATCTTGTTTCAATCTTTAATTTCTTCGGCATCAAGGCATGCATGCAAGTGAAAGGAAAGTTAATTAAATCGGACAAGAGACTACTCCGGTAGAGAGAGATAGAACGCACGGTAGAGAGACAAAGTGTCTAGACGTACGTGGCAAATTAATCGTACATAGTTAACCTAAAAAAACATTAATCGTACATACTACTCGTTTCAAAAAAAAAAAAACAAAAAAAAAAGACGCGTAGTACACTGACCTCTTGTTAGATCTCACGATAAGTCTCAAGATTTGGAGACCCCGCGATGAATTGAGGAATTTTCTACAGTAGCTAGGAACCCTAATACGGAAAATAAGGAATAGTTTTGGGAATATTCTCGCATGGTACGCTATGGCTCAGGTACGTTTCTTTTCGGCTTCTATTAGGGCTTCTCCGAGAAGCTCCCCTCCTCCAGCTTCTCCCACAAGCCTGACTTACAAATTCGTTTAAACTTCTAAATTAGTCTTGAAAAGAGTAGTTTGGAAGTCAAAACAAAATTTTGAGTCGGGCTTCTAGGAGAAGCTGGGAGAGGGGAGTTTCTCGGAGAAGCCCTCCTAGAAGCCAAAAAGAAGTGTGCCTCACTCGGCCGCTTATATAGTTCAGATACAACTTAATTGCCGTAGTTATTTTGAAAGGAGCGGCGGCTCCGGGTTTTCGCCTCCACCGAGTTGAGATGTTAGAGTGTCGACCAAAGACTTTGGTCGTCTGGATGACTTGTTCATCGCCTCTAGTGCGGGCGCAGCCTTAGGATTGGCGTGGAGGTCGGAGCGGCGGCTCCGCATGTTCGCTTCCGCCGTGTTGCGTTGAGATCGCCTCCGCCATGTTGCGTTGAGGTGTTCGAGTGTTTTCTTTGGTTGGTAGTGCTGCTTGGACATCGACTCTTATTGGGGCGCGGCCTTGGGGCTAGCATGGTGCGTTCAGTTGTATGGTTTTTGGCCGGTTTTCATTATAAGTTGTTGAACTCTTTTTCGACTTTATCGATCAAGGGATTACCATGGTTAATTTTTTTTGCGATAGTTATATGATACGTGTCTCGGGTATCTATAATTTTTTATGGTTCCATGCCTGCTTTAATTTATACCATTTCTACATGTTTCTACTACATTTTATATTATTTTAGGACATTTTATTGGACTAACATATTAACATGATGCCTAGTGCCAGTTCTTCTCTTTTGTTTTTTTTTTGTATTTCAGAAAAGCTGTTAAGGAAATATCTTCGGAATTAGACCATAATTTACGGTGATTTTTTTATTTAACGAAACGAAGGAATCCAAAGAGCAGTCGGAGAGGAGGGTCAGAGGCGACCCCCTGGCGAAGCCTGGGCTGGGGTCGCGCCCCCTGCCCGCTCCTGCCCTCCTGACCTCCTCCCGGCCCCCCTGCTCGCCTATTAAATGCCTCTTGACCTAAAACGTAGGGGCGGCCTTTATTTTCCACGATACGTCCACAGAAGCCGTCGTCATCTCGAAACCCTGATTCGGGGTTCTGGAGTCCTATTCCGGCACTGGTTGAGGCAACTCCATAACAGTGATAAGCAACTTTGTTGTGCGTTAAGTCAACTTCACAACATCAGTAAGCAACTATGTTGTGCGTTGAGGCAGCTTCACAACATCGGTAAGTAACTCCACAACAAACCAACTTTGGTGTTCGATGAGACAACTTGACAACATCGGTTACCAACTTCACAACAACTAAAAAGCAATTTTGGTACAACACAAAGCAAATTTTGTGCTCGACGAAGCAACTTGGTAACGAGACAAAACAACTTTGATATTCATTGAGACAATTTCAAAAAAGTGGTAAGAAACATTGGTGTGTGATGAGGCAATTTCACAGTAGCGGTAAGCAACTCCACAACTAGGGGTGGAATAGAGCCGAGCCGGCTCGTGGCTCGGATCGATAAAGCTCGTCAAAACTCTAGCCGAGCTTGGCTCGGCTTGGCAGTCAAAAGTTTCTAAAAAGGAGGCTCATGGCTCGGCTCGGCAGGCTCGAGGCTTGGCTGGGACGGCTCGCGAGCCGGCTACCAAACCCTAGCCAGTTTACCCCCGAGCGCACCACTGCCCTCTCTCTCCCCACGATTCTTTCCAGTTCCCCTCGCTCGACCTGTCACCATCTGGCTAGCGCCGGCGCCGCCGCCGACACCGGCGGCTACCCATGACCCCATGCCCCAAACTACTCCTCACATGGCTCCGTTCTTCCCCGCTCCTCCCGCCGCTCCTGGATTGATGTCGTGACGCGCGCGGCCCCGCTCGTCTAGGCCGACGTACGTGGCATGTCGACCCTCTGCCGCCCGCCAGCCCTATCCCGTTCGGCGGCCAATTGCTCGCGTGATGCGCTTCTCCAGACCTCCACCACCATCTCCGGCTGCATTGTTGGCCTGTTGTTTGCTGCTCTTCTGCTCCACTGGTGAACTTGTTAGAGTTTTTGTGGATATATTCATGCCTTACAATGATTGCTATTAATTGATAATAATTGTGAATTGTTAGATTTATAGCAAAGGTAATTTATTTATTCTTTGTACCGAGCCTTCGAGCCGGCTTGCGAGCTTCACCGAGCCAGCTTGTCGAGCTTTCGAGCTTGGCCAGAAGTCTTAGGCTTGGCTTGTCGGACCTCCGAGCCGAGCAGAGCCTGAGCCAAGCCTTGTCGAGCCCGAGCCGAGACTCGAGCTTTGTGTCCACCCCTATCCACAACAAGTAAAAAGAAATTTGGTACGACGCAAAGCAACTTTGATGTGGCTTGAGACTACTCAATAACATCGATAAGAAACTTTGGTGTGCGTTGAGAAAACTTTTCCCTCTATTTTCAGTCTTTTTTGTTTTTTGAGGGAATTTTCAGTCTTCTGGTGTGTAGCCTAAGTAACCGGCCCAAGCAGCGGTTGTCAAAGAGCATAAATAAAGGGAAACGCTTGGTTTCAGCCGGGGGCTCGCGCGAGTCGCAGCCTCCGCCTCCTACGCCCGACACGTGTCCCGCCACAGCCCCACACCGACCGCACTGCTCCTTATTCCCTCCGCAGCCGCACACATCGCACACATCGCACACCCTTCTCTCTCATTCTTTCCCCACTCGCATCCATGGAGACGGAAAGGTCGTCGGGCACCGCGAGCCTGCGACATGGCCACACCCTTCTCTGCCGCACACTTGCATGACCGCCACCGGCAGCCCACCGTACCTCCTCACATACAACGACGGGGCGACGTCGTGGCCAGAGAGTCGAGCTCGAGGAGGCCGAGCTTTCCCCCTGTGGATGGCATCAAGGGGGGCACTGGTGGACGACGGCGCTGCCATGGGAGGGCAGCGGTGGCTGGAGGCGCTGTCGCGCCGCGGGCAGCGGTGCTACCTACGCTCAAGGGCGTGCTGCCATGGGAGGGCAGATGTGCTTAGGTCCAGGCAGCGCTGCTCAAGCAAATTTCTCCCATGATTTTTTTGTGCTCTTTTTCTTGATGTGGTGCAAATATTCGAAAGCTTTGTAGCATATTTTTTCCCCTTTTGATGCAAATCCACCGATCAATTGTAGCAAGTCTGTACTTTGATACTTTTCGTCTGATGTGGTGCAAATCTTTGTAAGTTTTGTAGCAAAAAAAATTCCGGTTTGATGCAAATCCGTGGAACTTCTGTAGCAAATTACTTTTTTATTGGATGCAATTTTAATTCAAGATGAGGAAATCTTTAGAAGTTTTGTAGCAATTTTCTTCTCCTTCTGATGCAAATACACACAAGGATTGTAGCAGAATTTTTGTAGGGCTTTTCACGCTGTCCATGGCGGCACCGACAGCGATAGCCAGAGTTGATGCTGCAATTAGGAGCCGGCGGTGAGCCGACGACGGTGACGCCAAGGTTCGCCGTTTGTAAAAGAATTGATGCTGCAATTAGGAGCCGATGGTGAGCCGACGACGGTGACGGTGACGCCAAGGTTCGCCGTCAAGGGGGCGTGGATGTTGTCTCCCTGGATCGACGTCTTCTCCGGCGAGGAGACCTCTGCCACAACATGCTCCTCGTCGCCGGTATCACACGGAGCTATGCCTGTCGCCCATCCCTGCGTCGAGCGGCTGCACTGGTGCGGCGGGGTAGTTGGAGGTGGGGAATTTTTTTCGTCTGTGAGAGTTTTGCTCACCTGCAGCAAGCGGAAACGGGGTGCGGGAGGGCGCATCGGACGGCCCGGTACAACTACATCGGACGGCTCTCCATCCGGGGGCTCGCGGGGTTTGATCCCCCGGGGGACGCTCAGCGCGTCCCATAAATAAAATATTAAAAAATCAAAGCCCAAGCACCCTCGTGGGTAGGGTGGGCCTCCATCTCGTATCCTAGCTACAACAGGCAGGGAACGCCGTACTGCACGTTCGTAGTCTTTCGCTCGCCTCGTTCTTCTTCTCGGCCGTGACCGGGAGTCGCCGCCAACTACTCCGGTCGATTGGAGCCACCACTGTTGCTCCGATCGCCGGAGTTGCCACGAAGAAGCCCACTCCTACTTTCGACGCCGTCGCGCCGCCTAGGCCCTCGACGCTAGCAAGCGCCCCAGCTCATCGACGCCAGCAAGCGCCCCCTCTCCTCGACCCCGTCGCGCCGCCTAGGCCCTCGACACAGAGCGCCGTCGGGGCTCCTATGTCGACCGCTGGTGCCGTCCCGGAGGAACTCGCCCCGCCGCCATAGGCAAGCTCGCTGCATGTACGGCATGACGTGCACTCTTGCCGCTCCCCGCCTCCACCGAGTAATGTAGGCGACCGACGACAAGCAGCATGTCGACTAAGGGATCAGGGCAACAGCCACTATTGGAAAACGCCTCACTAGTCCCGGGTCGTAAGGGCCTCTGAAAGTGCATGGTTGCCCCCATGCATGGTTTTGGTAATTAATGACAATCTCTATGGACTAATATTTGCATTGAGCTATATTTGTAGGTGTCCATTAGCTTGCTTGTCTCCATGTGTTGGAGTCAAGGTCTTGCTTGTTCTCCATGTGTTGGAGTCAAGGTTAAGGGAAGGAGATCATTTGTTGATCAAGGCCAAGGTGTTCGTCATCAAGATAAAGGACAAGTGAAGATATGCCGAAATGGTGCTTCCCCCATCTTGGTGTATGGGGGAGCCACATGTGAATCTTCACCAAGCGAAGCGCAATCAAGAAGATGGTCCGCCTTGAGTAGATGAAGATCGTCTCCATCGACCTCAAGTGGATTAATGCGCAAGGCAAAGGTGTCCATTAGCTTGCTAGTCTCCATGTGTTGGAGTCAAGGTCTTGCTTGTTCTCCATGTGTTGGAGTCAAGGTTAAGGGAAGGAGATCATTTGTTGATCAAGGCCAAGGTGTTCGTCATCAAGATAAAGGCCAAGTGAAGATATGCCGAAATGGTGCTTCCCCCATCTTGGTGTATGGGGGAGCCACATGTGAATCTTCACCAAGCGAAGTGCAATCAAGAAGATGGTTCGCCTTGAGGAGATGAAGATCGTCTCCATCGACCTCAAGTGGATTAATGTGCAAGGTAAAGGTATGATCTTGGTAGGGCTTTTATTTTACCGGTCTCATGATGTTAGTTGAGAGACCGGGTTATAGGATAGATAGCCGTACTATCAAGAGGGGCTCTCGACCGAGTTTCGTGATCGTATCGTTCGTGGAGAGCTCAAACCTTTGCATCCTTGCATCCTTACAATCATCTTTATTGGTTCTTATTTGGCTCTTATCGTTGTGTGGTCTTGGTTCTTGTCGTGCTTGTCATGACAAGGCTAAGTTCACCGAAAACCGTTTTCATATGCGTCTTATTTTGCATTTTCGGTTTTGGAGATTTTGCCGGTTCTTCCGTGTGGAAGGTTTCACCCTTCCAACCCTCCGCACAATCTCCTTTGCTTGTTTTCATCAAAATTGGATTCACTCGATTCGGACTTCATTTGCAAAAGTTATGGCAGTTCTGGTTTTCACTATTTTGATCTAGCCCGGAGATGGTCCGGAGTCTCCGGTCACACCGGAGTCTCTGCCCCAAAGGACCGGAGTCACCGGTCCCCCTGTTTTCGCTGCCGTTTGTGTCTGCTGTGGTGCGCTTCTGGACTCGGTCCAGAGATACCCCGGAGATGGGCGGAGTCTCCGCCCCCCCCCCCCCCCGAGTCTCCGGCCCAAGGGACCCGGAATCTCCGGTCCTGTGCTTTTCTTAGCTTTTTTCAGCTCTGTGTGGTGCGCCTCTGGATAGGGGTCCGGAGCTCCCCCGGAGGGTTCCCGGAGTCTCCAGCCTGGCCGGAGTCTCCGGCCCCAATGATCGGAATCTCCGGCCTCCCCGATGACCCAGCAGGCCGGAGTCTCCGGTCACTTACTCCGGAGTCTCCGGCCTGGACAGGCTGCAACGGCTAGTTTTTGGGGGAGGCTATAAAAAGCCTCCTCCCTCCCCAAAACCTGGTGGCTGTCCTTGCTGACTTGTTCTTACTCTTCCCCTTTGTTCTAATCTTTGTGAGCTTGATTCCTCTCTTCCCCTCCAATGATTCTTACCCAAATTTAGGGTTTCAAGAGAGGAGATCTAGATCTACCATTCCACCAATCAAAATCTCTTCTAAGTGAGGAGAACCTTGTGGATCTAGATTTGGGGTTGCTTTGTGTTCATCCCCTTTGTTCTTCCTCTCCTATTCCCCCCAAAGCATTTGTTGCTTGGTTGGAATTTGGGAGTGAAGGACTTGACCACTTTGTGTGTTCTTGCCTCCTGCATTTGTTGCATCGGGTTGCTCTCCCTACGGTGATACGTGAAGATCGACGTTGAGAAGCTTGTTACTCTTGGGTGCATTGTGTTCCCAAGAGCTTGTTGCCTCTTGGGTGCATTGTGTACCCTAGACGGTTGGAGGTGCCGCGAAGCCATCGAGTTGTGAAGCTTCGGCACGAGTTTGGGAGCCCCCAATTGAGTTGTGGGTGTGTGCCCCAAGAAGAGTTGTAAAGGGCTCCGGAATCCGCCTTGAAGGATTCCGATAGTGGAAGGTGAACCAATCCCTTGGGTAAGGTTCATCGGAGAATAGGGTGAGGCCTTTGTGGCATCTTGAGTAGGCCTCTTGTGGCGAGCTCACACCCCTCCAACGAGACGTACTCCCTTAACAAGGAGGAACTCGGGAATACATCCTCGTCTCCGCGTGCCTCGGTTATTTCTATACCCGAGTTTTTACTTATGCAATTTACATTGTGATAGCCTTCGTGCTTGAAGTTCATATCTTGCTTTCACCTTGTTGCTTGAATTGCTTAGCATAAGTTGTTGGTGCACAAAGGTGAACCTAGAATATTAGGTTGTTGGCTTGTTAATTTAAACACATAGTTTTATTCCGCAATTATCAAGCCCCTAAATAGAAAAAGTTTTAATCGCCTATTCACTCCCCCTCTAGGCGACATCTGGGACATCGTTTGTTCTTTCAATTGGTATCAGAGCCTCATCTCTCTTGTTTGGCTTTACCGCCTAGAGAGTAAAGATGTCGTCTAGGGATTTAGTGCACAATTCCTTGTTTAGATTTAATGGCACAAATTTTAATGTTTGGAAAACTCATATGCTTAGTCACTTACGGGTCTTGGACCCCGATATTGAGCGGATCTTAGATATAGGTTTTTCTCCTCCAAAGGACTATGAATGTACGACTTTAGAGGACAAGAAAAACTTATATCTAGATGCTCTAGCTTCTAATGAGTTTTGCAAGTTTGTGAGTGTAGTAATTTTCGAGTCAATCATGCCTCTCCGGGATGCTCATGATCTTTGGACCAAGCTTCAAGACAAATATGGAGTGTCCAACATTATTGAGGATGATTGTTCTCCCTCCACCTCCGGCCGTGACGAGTTCTCATCTTCGTCTACTTCACCAAAATGTGGTAAGCCACAATCCAATGTGATGGTGAGTAGTGATAGGTCTTGCAATATTGATAGTGAGCTATTCTTTGATAATCTTTTATCTCTAGCTTGTTGCAATGCCTCATCTTTGGACTTAAACTCTTCTAGCACTCCTAATGTCATACATGCTAGTGTTGATAGTCCTTGTATATCATCCAAAAATTGCTTAGATAAATCTAATGATGATATGCTTACTTTATCTTGTTCCAATGATAAAAATGCTTGTGTTCCCTCTAACTCTTGCATGAATATTAATGTAGAGGAAACCCAATTAATTGTGGAACAAGATTTGAACTTGAGTAGTTCAAAAATTAATTATTCTTCTTCATCCACCTCTCATTGTCTCATGGCTAAATCTTATTCTAGTAATGACAATGATGATAATAATGATAATAATGATGAAGAAGATGATATGGAAAAAGTTAATGCCCTTCTTCAAAATAAAGGTCTAATGATTCTCACAGCCCTTCCTAGTAATAAAAGTGCCCAAGCTAACCTCTTTGAAATCATGAGCACTCTTATTGAGCGTGGGGAAACTATTGAGGCCTTGGAAGCAAGCCTTGAAGAAAAGGGTAAGATCGAAAGAGATGATGCTATGGAAAAAAGCATTGTTAGAAGATGCTCTTGAGGAAGAGCAAGAGACTCGTGCTTCTCTTGAGGAGAAACTAGATTCTATCGAGGAGTCTCATAATGAAATAATTGCTAAAATCATTAAAGAACGTGACCATGCCATTGCTAAATATAAGGTCACGAAAAATGAAAATGCTAAATTAAATGAAGAGCTTGCTAAGATTTCTTCTTCCATCCCTAAGGTCAATGATGCTTGTGCTACTAACTCAATTTCTTGTGAAGCATCTACTTTGAAGGAGAATGTTGAGCTAAGGGCTCAACTTGAGTTGCTAACTAGCAAGTATAGGGAGTTGGAAGAAAATCATAAAAAGCTATCTAGCTCCAATGATGATCTTCTAGCATCCTATGCTTGTCTTAAGTTAGCTCATGAGGCCATCACTACAAAGGTAACATCAAGTGAGCCTCATGTGGATATTAGCACAACCTTAATTAACAATGCTATATTGCCATGTGCTAGTACTAGTAGTTCATCCACTAAGAATGTTGGTACATCATGTGATGAATTACTTGCTTTGCCTTGTTGCTCTAACAATGATGCATCTACCTCCTCTAGTACTTGTGTTGTCACTAACCATCTAGAGAAAAGAGGAGAGCTCAAGGCCCAAGCCAATTCTATGAAGAAAGGCTTGGAAAAGCGTCATGAAGGGAAGCGTGCACTTGACAACATGTTGAGTGTGCAACAATCCCCCAATGACAAGAGTGGACTTGAAGATCAAGTCCAAGGTTGAGAAGAAGAATAAGGGCCAAGTTCAAGTCAAGAATCCAGCCAAGATCACTTGCTTCAAGTGCAAGGTTGAAGGGCACCATGTCCGGGATTGCCCAATGAAGAAGAAGATGTCTCTTAGTGAGAAGCAACTAGGGAAGCGGCCTCTTGTTCAATCATGTGCTCAACCACGAGTTGAACAACGGCCACCTCCTAAGAAGACTCAAGCCAATGCTCCTCAAGTTAAGGAGCCTAGGAAGAAGAAAGAGAAGAGTCGGTGTTGCTACCTTTGCCGTGGCAAAGGTCATTTTGCTTCTTCATGCACTAACGGTACCTCATCCAACCCTATCATAATTGATGATGTTTACTCTCTTGGGAAGGATAGAGTTGGCAATGTGTTTGCCAAATATGTGGGAGCTCAAAGTGGTGTCAAGAAAACCACCATTTGGTTTCCCAAGCCTATTGTGACTTGGTTGGGGACCAACAAGCTTCAACTTGATCAATAGGTGATAGTGGAGGACATTGGTGACTTGGCTAGTTTTGAAGAATTGAGGGATCTTCATGGTTTATTTCTCAAGCCAAGTCAATTGGAATATATTGCTCTATCTCATATCCAATGCTTCCTCCTTGCGGTAACTTGTACTTAATTCACACATTCATTGAAAGTTGCTTGCTCCCTAGCATGTGTTAGTTTTGTTCCTAGCATGTGTTTGTATGTGATATGCTCCTTTCTTACTTATCTTTTTATTCAAGGTTGTGTACGTTAGTTGTGTATCATGTATGTGTAATTTGTGTGTTGAGCTTTATTGAATCTTGTGTGGATTTTATTTGGCTCTTTGAGATATTTTAATGGACTATCCCATTTTGGGGGAGTGATGTGTGATAGCGCAAGAGGTGTTAATCAATCACGCTTCGTTGGGCACCCCAAGAGGAAGGTTTGAGGAGCACAGCAGCAAGTTTTCCCTCAGTTAGAAACCAAGGTTATCGAACCAGTAGGAGTGAGGAATGCTTCAGAAGGTTGTCCACAACTGCAATGGCGCCAGAAAATGTGCTTGGCGTAGAGAAAGAGCTGTTGCAGGGGAGACAGTGGAACCTGCAGAACACAATCAAACTACTTTGCCCCAACGAAGCAGTGAGGTTGTCAATCTCACCGGCCTTGCTGAATACAAAGGATTAAATATATGTGTGGAAGGAAGCTTGTTTGCAGTAAATGAAAGCAGAAGAGCAGTTGATTTAATTGCAGATGTAAAAGAATAGACCGGGGTCCATAGTTCACTAGTGGTGTCTTCTCCATAAATAAAATACTACACATGCTGGGTAACAAATTACAGCTGGGCAATTGACAGAATAGAGAATGCATGACAATGCATGAACATTGCATAATACAGAGGATGATGATGTCTATATGAGATGCTTTGGGCATTACGACAAAATACATAGATAGCTGTTCCAAGCATACACCTATGCCTAAATAGTCCACCTTTGAGATAACATACCGTAAAATCTCTCCAGTATTAAGTTGCAAGCAACAGACAATTGCATGAAGAACTGTGCATAAAGTTTACTCCCTAGTAGCAACGGCACTCCCTCGTCCTTATATGTTTCTGTCACTCAAGCCAAGGCACACAGGGACCGAACCCACTATCTAGCATAAATACTCCCTCTTGGAGATACAAGCAACTACTTGATCAAGGCAATTACAAGTACCGGAAAGCATGCAAGATCACAAATAACATAGACATGATAATATCAATAATCAACATCACAAGGTACTTCTCTATTCATCGGATCCCAGCAAACACAACATGTAGCATTACAATAAGATGATCTTGATCATGATAGGCAGCTCACAAGATCTAAACATGATAGCACAAGAGGAGAAGACTACCATCTAGCTACTGCATGGACCCGTAGTCCAAGGATGAACTACTCACACATCTGTCCGGAGGTGGGCATGGTGGTGTAGAGCCCTCCGGCGATGATTCCCCTCTCCGGCAGGGTGCCGGGGAGAGCTTCAGAACCCTCCCGAACTAGGGTTGACGACGGCGGCGGCGACGGATGTTTTTCTGGAATTTTGATTGGGTACTTAGGGTTTTCTCGTCGGGGGGATTATATAGGCGAAAGGGCGGCGTCGGTGGAGGCCCGAGGGGGCCACACCACCTGGTGGCGCGGAAGACAGGTGGGGCGCGCCACCCTAGGGTGTGGTCGCCCTCTGGTGCGTCTTCGGCTCCCCTTTGGACTCCGTGTGCGTGACGAAATTATAAGATCTTGGGTTTTTGTCCCGTCCGATTCCGAGAATATTTCCTTAAGTACTTTTCTGAAACGGAAAAAACAGCAGAAAACAGGAACTGGCACTGGGGCATCTTGTTAATATGTTAGTTCCAAAAATGCATAAAAATGCTATAAGATGTAAACAAAACATGTAGCAAATGGTATGAAAACAAGCATGGATCATAAGAAATTATAGATACGTCGGAGACGTATCAGCATCCCCAAGCTTAGTTCTACTCGTCCTCGAGTAGGTAGAACGATAACAAATAATTTCTTAGGATACATGCAAACTCACAATCTAGATCAACATAGTAATGCAAAACACATGATGTGAATAAGGTGATCCAAAACAATTGTCTATAGTTGACATTAAGAAAACAATGATTAACAAATGCTAGCTAAAAGAAGCTAGAACTTTTCATGAATCAGCGTGTTGGAGACTAGGAACCATACATAAGGTTTAGAAAGAAGAATAGTAAATTGTGTCTCCAATGTAAAATGTCAATCAATCTTCAAAGCATCAAATTCAGTTAATAATAGAAATAGCCAAGCTCAAGTCAAGTGTCTTTAATCCATCCACTTAACTTATCAACTGTTATGTAGTCCACTCAACTAATACAAGCAAGAAGAAGGCTTGGCACCATGAGGTTATGGAAAAGAGAATAATAATGGGGGTTTGGAAGGCCAAAAAGAAAGGCTCAAACAGTGGAAGAGGTAACCACAAGACAAGAGGAAGTCCAGTAGTAGACACTAAATGAGGAGTAGTGATTGCCATGCAACGGATGCACATAGAGCTATATGAATGGAAGCTCTCCAATAGAACTAGTGGGGGTGCATCCAACTTGCTTGCTCATGAAGACCTAGAGCTCACTTGAGGAGGCTCATCGTTGGAATATACAAGCCAAGTTCTATAACGTTTGGTCCCCACATAGTTATACTAATGAAGCATGAAAACTCACTACAATGATGTGGGTGCTACTAGCACAAGTGTGGAATAAAAGGATAGTAGTGTTGCCCCCTCTCTCATTTTATATTCTTTTTTTTCTCTTTTTTTTTTTTGCTTTTTGCTTTTTGAGGCCTTTGTGGCTCTTTTATATTTTTCTCTCATTGGTCTCTTTTGGACTCTTTTGATTGGCCACTTTGGACTCTTTTCAATATGCTCACAGGTAGAGGCAACACTCTATTTTACAAGATGATCATCACACTTTTTGGTGTACTCAAAACTCAAACACTAATACATGGTGTATGGTGGATATGCAAGACCGAGCATAGTGTGGAAAAGATCTAACACATGTGGAAAACCACGCATCACACTAACTCAAATGGTCAAGCAATACTATATGGTAATGAAGTAAAAATGACATAAAGTCATGTAATGTAAATGATGGATGTTGCATGGCAATGTATCTCGGAACAGCTATGGAAATGCTGTGATAGGTAGATATGGTGGCTGTTTTGAGGAAGATAGTTGGCTTATGTGTAGGAGAACAAGATGAAGATCTCCCACAGGGTTGGATGTACTTGCGAAGTATGCACCAATCTCAATGTGAAAAAGGGCAATGCAAAGCACCGAAGAGGCTAGCAAAATATGGAGGTGGAAGTGCCAAAAACCAAAAACTCACATAGCATGTCGTATATTGCAAACAACTAACAGTATCAAAGTTTTAAAAATGGTTAGAGACACCCCGAGAGGGATCGTGGCGGCGACACAAGTGCCCCGTTGGCTTCCCCGACCGTTGCAGTAACTATACCATTAGAAACTTCTTTTCAACTAAGAGGAAATCACGACACTAAAGCACTATTGACTTAAGTTGTTTTTAGTTCAGAAAAGTACGGCTCCATGCTCTACTAACACATCTTCACTAATCAGATCTTAACAACATTAACCAACATATTTTAACCATTAGTTATTTTAATACCTCAAAACAATTGAAGAGGAGCAAGTTATCTAAACAATGGTCTACAAGACTATGCAGCTTTTCTCTATTTCATACCATTATCACAAGCATAGCATTTTCCAATCTAACACATCAACCAAGCAACTAAAATAACTCTCTAACAAATAAGAGTGAAACACAAGAGAGCTTAACACAAAGAACTAGCAGCCCTAAACAAGATAACATGCTAAAAGCGAGAGCTTACTAGAAAACAAACAGTAGCTAAGAATACTCAACGAATATAAGCGAAGCACAAGAGTATTCATATGAAAAAGCGGAGCGTGTCTCTCTCCCACACAAGAATGCTAGGATCCAACTTATTAATCAAACTAAAACACACACTCAAAATAAAAACAGACGCTCCAAGCAAAATACATAAGATGTAGTGGAATAAAAATATAGTATCACTAGAGATGACCTGATAGTTTTGTTGATGAAGAAGGGGATGCCTTGGGCATCCCCAAGCTTAGATGCTTGAGTCTTCTTGAATTTGCTGGGGATGACCCACCGGGGCATCCCCAAGCTTAGGCTTTTCACTCTTCTTGATCTCATCATATCGTCCCTTTTGCTTACTTGAAAACTTCCACCACATCAAACTCAAAGTAATTCTCATTAGAGGGTTAGTGCATAAACCAAAAATTCACAAGTTCTACTGTGACACAAGCACACCTTAATGCATTATAACATTAGCTACAGCCACTGATGCTCAAAGAATCAAAAAGATCCAAATAAACATCGCAAAGGAAGCAATGCACAATAAAAGGTAGAATCTGTCAAAATCTGAATAGTCTGTAAAGACGAATTTTTTCGAGGCACTAGAGTTGCTCAAATCGAAAATCACTGAACTAGAAAAAGTTGCATACATATATAAGGATTCAGCACACAAAATGTCAAAGCATTTCGTTGCTTCTGGAATAAATGGTGAATTTAACGGTGACAGACAAAAATCTGTTTCCTGTGCAGAAATCCAAATCTAGCAAAAACTTTCTACTAGAGACCTTACTTGGCACAACATTGCAAGAAAATAAATATACAAAGAAGTTGCTACAGAAGTAAACAAACTTCTTGACTCAAATAAAAGCAAAGATACTGAAAATAAAATGATGGGTTGTCTCCCATAAGCGCTTTTCTTTAACGCCTTTCAGCTAGGCGCAGAAAGTGAACATCAAGTATTTCCAAGAGAAGAAGCATCAAACTCATCAAAAGTATTCCCCAAAACAGAATTTTTCATAATTGGTACCTTGGGTATTTCTAAAGTTGCCTCATTTGCATCACCTTTGGTTGCATCATTTGTTCTTGGCTTTGGTGCCTTAGGAACATATATAAATCTTTGCTCTTTTCCAGAGGGGACTTTCTTGCTTTTAAACTTAAGAGAAGAAAAGGTTGAACTTATGGTTTCCATTGCCTCTTCTAAATCACCAATCCTAAGGTTTTGATTATCTTTAGTGTTGTTGGCTTCTAGGATAGTGACTCTCTTATCAATTTTTACTATAGATTCATCCATTTCACTAATATCAAGAGGTGTTGGCAAATTCTTTTCCATAGCATTCAACCTATTCATAATATCTTCTAAAGTGACCTCGGTTTCAAAAAATTTAATAGGTGGTACTCCAACTAAACTTTCAATTATATTTCTAGCCTCCAAAGCATGAGTACCAAGAAAATTACCACCTATGAGAGTATCAAGAACATACCTATACCAACTAGTGATACCAACATAAAAGTTCCTAAGAAGGATCATTGTGGAATATTTTTTTGTACATCTATGATGAGCATCACTAATCCTATACCACGCATCTTTCAGACTTTCTCCCCCTTGTTGTTTAAAAGAACGAACTTCAACTTCAGGAGCATTCATTTTTAAGAAAAGCAAGGTAAACCGAATTGAACAAGATTAAACAAGTAACTAATTTTTTTGGGTTTTTGATATAGGAAAGCAACAAGATAAATTATACACTAATTTTTTTGTGTTTTTGATATAAGAAAGCAAAACAAGACAAAGCAATAATAATAAGCAAGACTAAAACAAAGTAAAGAGATTGGAACTGAGAGACTCCCCTTGCAGAAGCTTCTCTACTCCCCGGCAACGGCGCCAGAAAGAGCTGTTGACGGAGGAGTGAGAAGTTTGGTACTTCGAGAAGCTTCTTACTGAGCACTCTTAACTCCCCGGCAACGGCGCCAGAAAAAGAGCTTGATAGCGCGAGAGGTGTTAATCAATCACGCTTCGTTGGGCACCCCAAGAGGAAGGTTTGAGGAGCACAGCAGCAAGTTTTCCCTCAGTTAGAAACCAAGGTTATCGAACCAGTAGGAGTGAGGAATGCTTCAGAAGGTTGTCCACAACTGCAATGGCGCCAGAAAATGTGCTTGGCGTAGAGAAAGAGCTGTTGCAGGGGAGACAGTGGAACCTACAGAACACAATCAAACTACTTTGCCCCAACGAAGCAGTGAGGTTGTCAATCTCATCGGCCTTGCTGAATACAAAGGATTAAATGTATGTGTGGAAGGAAGCTTGTTTGCAGTAAATGAAAGCAGTAGAGCAGTTGATTTAATTGCAGATGTAAAAGAATAGACCGGGGTCCACAGTTCACTAGTGGTGTCTTCTCCATAAATAAAATACTACACATGCTGGGTAACAAATTACAGCTGGGCAATTGACAGAATAGAGAATGCATGACAATGCATGAACATTGCATAATACAGAGGATGATGATGTCTATATGAGATGCTTTGGGCATTACGACAAAATACATAGATAGTTGTTCCAAGCATACACCTATGCCTAAATAGTCCACCTTTGAGATAACATACCATAAATCTCTCCAGTATTAAGTTGCAAGCAACAGACAATTGCATGAAGAACTGTGCATAAAGTTTACTCCCTAGTAGCAACGACACTCCCCCGTCCTTATATGTTTCTGTCACTCAAGCCAAGGCACACAGGGACCGAACCCACTATCTAGCATAAATACTCCCTCTTGGAGATACAAGCAACTACTTGATCAAGGCAATTACAAGTACCGGAAAGCATGCAAGATCACAAATAACATAGACATGATAATATCAATAATCAACATCACAAGGTACTTCTCTATTCATCGGATCCCAGCAAACACAATATGTAGCATTACAATAAGATGATCTTGATCATGATAGGCAGCTCACAAGATCTAAACATGATAGCACAAGAGTAGAAGACTACCATCTAGCTACTGCATGGACCCGTAGTCCAAGGATGAACTACTCACACATCTGTCCGGAGGCGGGCATGGTGGTGTAGAGCCCTCCGGCGATGATTCCCCTCTCCGGCAGGGTGCCGGGGAGAGCTTCAGAACCCTCCCGAACTAGGGTTGACGACGGCGGCGGCGACGGATGTTTTTCTGGAATTTTGATCGGGTACTTAGGGTTTTCTCGTCGGGGGGATTATATAGGCGAAAGGGCGGCGTCGGTGGAGGCCCGAGGGGGCCACACCACCTGGTGGCGCGGCAGACAGGTGGGCCGCGCCACCCTAGGGTGTGGTCGCCCTCTGGTGCGTCTTCGGCTCCCCTTTGGACTCCGTGTGCGTGGCGAAATTATAAGATCCTGGGTTTTTGTCCCGTCCGATTCCGAGAATATTTCCTTAAGTACTTTTCTGAAACGGAAAAACAGCAGAAAACAGGAACTGGCACTGGGGCATCTTGTTAATATGTTAGTTTCAAAAATGCATAAAAATGCTATAAGATGTAAACAAAACATGTAGAAAATGGTATGAAAACAAGCATGGATCATAAGAAATTATAGATACGTCGG
Source organism: Puccinellia tenuiflora (assembly GCA_012064385.1). Classification (NCBI taxonomy): domain Eukaryota; kingdom Viridiplantae; phylum Streptophyta; class Magnoliopsida; order Poales; family Poaceae; genus Puccinellia; species Puccinellia tenuiflora. Next base: position 313,511 of record QRDG01001475.1, on the reverse strand, counting down.
AGACGTATCAATGTGCTTTGTGCACATCACAAACCTAAAAATGTGTATACATGAGGCACACCACCTAGTATTGATATTTCAATATTATCTAGCTACTATGTGGTATGTCATATTCATGAGAAATTCAAATTCTACAATGTCCATTAATTTCTCTAGTTGTTTTTATTTGCCTCTTGTTTAAAAATAAAATGAATTATCACATTATGGGGGAGTAATAAGCTATGTGCATATTACAATCCCATAAAAATGTGAACATTTGAGGTTTGCCACTTAGAGTTGATATTATACATTATCCATTTCCTATGTGGCATGTTTACTCAAACAAGTTCAAATTTTCCTTTGTGGTTACCCTTTGGTTCTTGTTTGTGTGAGGTTGCTTGGTGTGGTTTTTCTCTAATATGCATTTCCATATATTCTGTGAGAAACCATTTGTTTCCTTTTATTCTAACCATGGCTTTGCCGGTTGGTTCGAATAATTGAAACTACCAACAAACCTCTTTAAAAAATGGAGTTTTAATTCCTATCTTTTGCCATTTGCTAGTTTGTGGTGAAGTTGGTCTTGTACATCATTCCTTTATACCACCGAGAAATTTCTCCATATACTCCTTGTTCATGACAAGTAATTCTAGTAATTGTGGTGGATTTTGTAGATCATCTTCACATTGGCACTTGCTTTTAAATTGCTCTATTTATTGCCCTCTTTGCCTCTTGCAAGGATCCTATCTTTCAATCGGTAGTGTTTAGTGTTTTAGATAAAATATGGAGAGTAATGATCCCTTGTGCATGCATTTTGTATTCAAATGCAAATATCTAAGATAATGCATTAATCTTGGGGGAGCATTCCTTTTTATTTAGAACACTATTCTATCTATCGATTATTGATCCTCTCAATTGGCATTTGATTCTTTATCTTATGTTTGGTACCTTCAATTGGTATTAATTGGAATTTAATATCTCCATCATAGATATTTGTTCCAATTGATATTTATTGTGGGAGTCTTGATACCTTTTTGCCTTATTTTACTTTACTTGATTTCGGTCAAGTATCATCCTCTTCTTGGTATTTTTTCTCCTAGTTGATATTTTTTTAATTGGTATCTTATCTTCAATTGGTGTCTTATCGATCATTTGTTGTGTTGATTCGATTCCTTTTGATATCACACTTCATGTGTTGATGTGTTTTAGCTAGGATCAATCATTTGTTGATTTGATTTTTTTCTCAATCATGTGTTGATTTGGATTTTGATATAATTTGGACAACCTTTTTGTGTCACACCTTGGTGTGCTCTCTTCTTGGTTTACTTGGTGTTTTTGTCCAAATTGTATCTCTTTTGGTTCTAGAAAGCCTTTGCATGCTCGGTTACTAATTTATATTACTTTAGCATGCTTATCTTTCTTGATCCAATATATAGGGGATACTCCACCGAATCCTAAATCAGCTAAGATGTGCATGAAATTCAATTTCATATCTATATGCACATATTTATGTGGAGTGTTTCCTATATATTGTAGTTGATCTAACTACTATGGGACCCAATGAGTTTGGGAACCATTTTGTACTCTAATTGTGTTTTAGGTACAATGGAGATGCATTGGATGCTTGTCTCATTCATAAGGAAGGTGTGCTCACCATGTGATTTTCGGAGTCAAGCTTTGATGACAAACCAACTCTCATCATCTTCATCGTCAATGCATCTCGGTAACAAGTATCTATTCCATGCATACTGTTCTAGTTTCAACCTTGTGTAGGTTTCCTCATGGCATGAAAGCTTGTATGTGCAATTGTTGTGGTTTTGGCCTTTTCCTTCACTTAATATATCTTTGTGATATGTGTGTTGAATTTGCAAAAACCTTTTCTTCAATTGATATTATTTCCTTGTGATACTTGTTGCCTAACTCAAAGCATCTCCACTATCTCTTGTTCCCTTAGTGATATGTGTGATGCATTTGATATATTTGAAGTTCATTTGAGCTATGTGCTATGCGTTTAAGCAACAATCTAATTTGTATATTTATGACTTCCTTTTGGATACCTTGTTCTTCTTCTTTCCAAACCATTTCGTATGTATATGTTTCTTTGCGGATGTATATCTTCAATGGTTTGTCCAATTAGAAACCTATACATATGAGAGAGGTCACCTTGTAGTTGGTATCCTAATTCTTTTGAGCCACCTTGTTTTTTCATCTATAATTCTTTGGTGGCTCCAAATTTGTCTCATGAGTGCTTGTCTTATTGTTTATTGGTATCTTTGCACACTCATGTTTTTGTTGAGGATCTTTTACTTCATGCTTACCATGGTGAGCATGTTGATTTTTCATTGGCTAAATGCTCTCACTTAGCTTTGGACATTTTCAATTGGTTTTAGTTTCCAATTGGTATCCCTAAGCTTGTGAACATATTTCTTTAAAAGATCTTTTTATCTAGGTTGGGCCTATCTTATGATGAATTTTTTGAAATTTGATATCTCCTCATGGCTCAACCACATCTTTGGTGCAAGTGCTATGATTTGCTATTGCATTATGCACTATTGCACTTGTTGCGTGTTCTAGATGATTTTGGGGGAGTGAGGATACCATATTTGTGCACTCTTCATTTAGTGCATAAACATTGGGGAGCTTCTCCATTTTTATTTGGAACTCTTGTTATGGATCTTTTCGATTGCTTTGCTCCTTTGTGGAGGTGTTTAAAATGATTTCATCTTTTTGCAATCTTTGGATCCTCAATATAGTTTGATTTTCTCTAATTATTCGTCAATGAATAAGTGCATTTGATTGCACTCATATCTTGAGAAATGCACACCTTTATGGAGGAACTCTTATTATATTGGCTCTCTAAATCTTTCTTCCCATTTCGGCAATCGATGCCAATGGGGGAGAAGTTTAGAGGGTTTAAGGGAATTTGGGTTTTACGCTTTTGTTGCATTTGCCTTTAATGCGCTTTGCTCCCTTGCTTGTTTGTCGTGCAAGGTTGCTTTATTCTTTATATAAACCCTCTTAAACGGGATTGTCATCAATTACCAAAATGGGGGAGATTGAAAGTGCATGGTTGCCCCCAAGCATGGTTTTGGTAATTAATGACAATCTCTCTGGACTAATATTTGCATTGAGCTATATTTGTAGGTGTCCATTAGCTTGCTTGTCTCCATGTGTTGGATTCAAGGTCTTGCTTGTTCTCCATGTGTTGGAGTCAAGGTTAAGGGAAGGAGATCATTTGTTGATCAAGGCCAAGGTGTTCGTCATCAAGATAAAGGCCAAGTGAAGATATGCCGAAATGGTGCTTCCCCCATCTTGGTGTATGGGGGAGCCACATGTGAATCTTCACCAAGCGAAGCGCAATCAAGAAGATGGTTCGCCTTGAGGAGATGAAGATCGTCTCCATCGACCTCAAGTGGATTAATGCGCAAGGCAAAGGTGTCCATTAGCTTGCTTGTCTCCATGTGTTGGAGTCAAGGTCTTGCTTGTTCTCCATGTGTTGGAGTCAAGGTTAAGGGAAGGAGATCATTTGTTGATCAAGGCCAAGGTGTTCGTCATCAAGATAAAGGCCAAGTGAAGATATGCCGAAATGGTGCTTCCCCCATCTTGGTGTATGGGGGAGCCACATGTGAATCTTCACCAAGCGAAGCGCAATCAAGAAGATGGTTCGCCTTGAGGAGATGAAGATCGTCTCCATCGACCTCAAGTGGATTAATGCACAAGGCAAAGGTATGATCTTGGTAGGGCTTTTATTTTACCGGTCTCATGATGTTAGTTGAGAGACCGGGTTATAGGATAGATAGCCGTACTATCAAGAGGGGCTCTCGACCGAGTTTCATGATCGTATCGTTCGTGGAAAGCTCAAACCTTTGCATCCTTACAATCATCTTTATTGGTTCTTATTTGGCTCTTATCGTTGTGTGGTCTTGGTGCTTGTCGTGCTTGTCATGACAAGGCTAAGTTCACCGAAAACCGTTTTCATATGCGTCTTATTTTGCATTTTCGGTTTTGGAGATTTTGCCGGTTCTTCCGTGTGGAAGGTTTCACCCTTCCAACCCTCCGCACAATCTCCTTTGCTTGTTTTCATATTTCCAACAAAATTGGATTCACTCGATTCAGACTTCATTTGCAAAAGTTATGGCAGTTCTGGTTTTCACTGTTTTGATCTAGCCCGGAGATGGTCCGGAGTCTCCGGTCACACCGGAGTCTCCACCCCAAAGGACCGGAGTCTCCGGTCCCCCTGTTTTCGCTGCCGTTTGTGTCTGCTGTGGTGCGCTTCTGGACTCGGTCCGGAGATACCCCGGAGATGGGGCGGAGTCTCCGCCCCCCCCCCCCCCGGAGTCTCCGGCCCACAATGGACCCGGAATCTCTAGTCCAGTGCTTTTCTCAGCTTTTTTCAGCTCTGTGTGGTGTGCCTCTGGATAGGGGTCCGGAGCTCCCCCGGAGGGTTCCCGGAGTCTCCGGCCTGGCCGGAGTCTCCGGCCCCAATGACCGGAATCTCCGGCCTCCCCGATGACCCAGCAGGCCGGAGTCTCCGGTCACTTACTCCGGAGTCTCCGGCCTGGACAGGCTCCAATGGCTAGTTTTTGGGGGAGGCTATAAAAATCCTCCTCCCTCCCCAAAACCTGGTGGCTGTCTTTGCTTACTTGTTCTTACTCTTCCCCTTTGTTCTAATCTTTGTGAGCTTGATTCCTCTCTTCCCCTCCAATGATTCTTGCCCAAATTTAGGGTTTCAAGAGAGGAAATCTAGATCTACCATTCCACCAATCAAAATCTCTTCTAAGTGAGGAGAACCTTGTGGATCTAGATTAGGGGTTGCTTTGTGTTCATCCCCTTTGTTCTTCCTCTCCTATTCCCCCCAAAGCATTTGTTGCTTGGTTGGAATTTGGGAGTGAAGGACTTGACCACTTTGTGTGTTCTTGCCTCTTGCATTTGTTGCATCGGGTAGCTCTCCCTACGGTGATACGTGAAGATCGACGTTGAGAAGCTTGTTACTCTTGGGTGCATTGTGTTCTCAAGAGCTTGTTGCCTCTTGGGTGCATTGTGTACCCTAGACGGTTGGAGGTGCCGCGAAGCCATCGAGTTGTGAAGCTTCGGCACGAGTTTGGGAGCCCCCAATTGAGTTGTGGGTGTGTGCCCCAAGAAGAGTTGTAAAGGTCTCCGGAATCCGCCTTGAAGGATTCCGATAGTGGAAGGTGAACCAATCCCTTGGGTGAGGTTCATCGGAGAATAGGGTGAGGCCTTTGTCGCTCTTGAGTATGCCTCTTGTGGCGAGCTCACACCCCTCCAACGAGACGTACTCCCTTAACAAGGAGGAACTCGGGAATACATCCTCGTCTCCGCGTGCCTTGGTTATTTCTATACCCGAGCTTTTACTTATGCAATTTACATTGTGATAGCCTTCGTGCTTGAAGTTCATATCTTGCTTTCACCTTGTTGCTTGATTTGCTTAGCATAAGTTGTTGGTGCACATAGGTGAACCTAGAATATTAGGTTGTTGGCTTGTTAATTTAAACACATAGTTTTATTCCGCAATTATCAAGCCCCTAAATAGAAAAAGTTTTAATCGCCTATTCACCCCCCCTCTAGGCGACATCCGGGACATCGTTTGTTCTTTCAGCCTCTAGTCCCGGATCTGCACCCGGGACTGTGGAAGCGGGACTAGAGGCCCCCCTCTAGTTCCGGGTCAGTTACGACCCGGGACAAAAGGCTCCCCCACGTGGTCCATTCTTGCGCCCCTGTCGAGGACACCGGGACTAGAGTTCTTGCCCCGTGGAAGCCTGTGGCTCACCCTTTTTTGTTTTCCCGCCAAATCTCAAATTTAAAACTAATTAATTACAAAACAGAATAATACATATAGCATATCAAAATGTTCATAAAAGAAATATCTAGCTGATAAAAATATAATTTGTTCTTTATGATAATTCAAAATTTTAATTAATTACAGCGAGATCACAACCGGGGCTAAAGCCCGTCTAGTTATTCGATTACAAGATCATAACCGGGACTAGAGCCGTCGGGTTCCATTGTATTCTCCCTTAGGGTTTATGACGTGGTTCACCAAAAATCCGGCAATTTCCTCTTTAAGCGCTATAAAGCGCTCATTCGGTGGCAGTTTACTCCGCATTTCATCCAACTATAAAAGAAGGAGATCAATATGAATATGAATCATAATAACAATAATTATGAATGACACTCAACAATGGTAATAAAATAAAATTGAGAATATATTTGTTCACGTACCTCTATAAATTTCGATGCGTTCCGCTCACTACCCTCCCGGCGAATCCACTCACAAACGAAGAATCCACACAAATTGGATGACGATGGCTGCCTCTCGCACTTTACGAGAATAGAATTCAATAAAATAATAATCAAGCATGATATAATAGTATTGAAATTAGAATTAAATAGATGCGCGGACCTAGCTCGTACTACTTACCTTGACTTTATGAAACGAAAGCTTTTTTTGAAATTCACCAGTTGTCCTCTTGATGAAAAGTTTCCAAATCCTGTCCGGCAAAAAAAAAAATGAATAAATGAGTTATTAGTTACTTGATATCTCGGGAAATGAACAAAAGAGACCGATATAGTGCGATAATGATTGAAATTACCTTTGGAGCACATCTTTAATGATTTGGTACTTCTCTTCGGCTATATCCAATGAGTCGTGGAGTTCAACTCTTCCAGAGTCAACTTGAATGATTAGCAGAATGTAATGTAAGCTGTGCACACGTTTATATACGTCAGTAACTCATCAGTTGCAACTAACATTCGATTAAGCAAAAATTAATGTGTGCAAGACAGTAACAGTCTTACCCGAAGTTTGTCCCGGGTGCAAGACAGTAACAGTCTTACCCAAAAATTAATGTGTGCAAGGAAACAGTATATTCTTTTTGTAATGTTACCTTTTGTATGAACCTTAGCAAGTTGGTCTCCGTTTCCTGGGGGAACTCTAGTAGCAATTTTTCATTAATTCGTACTGGGTCAACGAACCCAATGTCAAATATTCCTTTTACGTCACATTCATGACTCTTCATTCTGCATAAATAACGTAGTGAGCATAATTATAGGCAATGAACAAGATGCGCTACAGACTTTATTATGGAAACAAATGAATTGAATCACTTACAGACAATAGGTACTGATGATACTCAAGTCGAGGGCATCAAGCTTGTATAACTGATAGAGTTATTCAAAATCAATCGTCATCTCGTCTTTACCAATGAAATGCTTTTCTATAATTTTCACAGCGATCATTGTTCGCTCTTCCTTTACGACTTCCAAGTACCAGTCATGTAGTATTCGCATTTGTGTTGTTAGATGATTGATCTGATCAGGTGGCACCAGAGACTCCCCATATTTCTATGGCCATACTACTCCCAACATAGGCCCCATATCTCCGCCGTCTATTCCCGCTTCCAGTTGAGTAAGAGAAATACCTGCGTCTGTAGCAAATATCGCCCTCATAAGGGGTGGTACAGCTGCAATGTCCTCCGTCAAGCCCTGATTAGTGGGTAACACCTTGAGCGGGGAGATCGACTGTTTTGCCTGTTGTCCGAGCTGGACAACGTCTCTTTTCCCGCTGGCACTACTACTTTTCTTTGGGCGGGAGCTAACTTTCCTCATACATCGCAAATAGTCATCAGCCTTATTTATCTCAAATTGCGATGGATGTTGAAGAAAGTCCTTAGCCCACTTTACGGCTTCCGGGGTAAATGTTTGCTTTTCCTCGGGCTTTTTTGGTGCAAACTGTCTTTTCACCTCGGCGTCCACGATCACGGCATTTTCCTCAGGAGTCCGGTCGTAAGCTCGGGCGGGAGGAGCCGACGGTACTTTTGGGAGGGGCTCCTGTCGGGGTCCGTGTCGGTTACCCATCGAAAACGAAGGGGTGCGCTTCCTCTTTTGGCTCTGAGCCTTAGTGAGCGGAGGTGGCGGAGTCGGCTGAGGAGTCGGGTGATGCGGCGGCGGAGATCGAGATGGACACGTGTTGTGGTGGTCGTCCCTCTCGTCATCATGTGGACTTGGAGGTGGCGAATGGCGACTCGAAGGAGACGATGGTGGCCTTGGCGCCGAGCCAGGAAGCACGATGTATTTCTTGCGCCATAGAATGATACCACCCCCGACGTCTCCCAGTGTCCTCTCATCATCAGCTCCAGGAATTTCAAGCTCCATTGATTCATATCCGGGTAGAACTTGATCCACGCTGACACGACCATAGCCATCTGGAATCGCATTGCAATGCCACCGTGCTGTAGATTCACAAGTTAAAGCATAGGCGTCCGCCATCTTGAAGGATAAGTTCCTCACTCCCACATGTAGCTCACAACTTTTCTTCTCCCTGATATCATCCACGGGGTAGCGATCCATCGGTGCCTCATGAGCATCGACCGTTGTGGAAGCCACTGAGCTTCTCCACTGAGATGGGCCAGTTTCATGACTATCTTACTGCAGCTGATGAGTTGGCCCTTGCTCGCGCAATTCCTCTATTTGCTTTTGTTGGTTCTTTACGATAGCAAGTATTTCCTCGTTCTGTTTTTCCAGGTTGTTCAACCGGGCTTCCTCCTCCTGCTCCCTCCTCTTCTTTGCTCTCGCTCGGCTTCTATAAGATTGACGGTCCTCGGGAAACCCAAGACTCCACGGCACATCTGGTCCAAAGCCGCGTGTTCTTCCCGGTTTTTCAAGATTCTCGAGGGCCTTTGTCAGCTCGTCCCTCTCTCTGTCGGGAATAAACTTTCCCGATTAAACCTCGGCGATTGCTTGAAGAAGAGCTTTCTGGGGTATAGATTTTTTTTTCTTTTCATCATGTTTTAACTCTCCTGTTTCCATGTCATACTCCACCCCATGCCCAAGTAAGAAATTTCTTGCCCTATGGGGCATGGAATCTCCAGCTGGAATGATCCCTTTTTCGTGCATGGCGGCCTCAGTTTGATCCCACTTAGGCCCGGCAGATCTGTAGCCACCTGTCCCCATCTTATGGTGATATTTCTTTTTCTTTGCATTTTCCTTATTTTTTTCCGACCTTTGCCTCGCTAGTTCCGAATTCTTGTACTCCACAAATGAGTCCCAGTGAGCCCGCTGCCTCTCAAGTGTGCCAGTGAAATATGGAGTTTTTTTATCTTTGACATATGCACGGTATAATCTGTTCTTGTACTTATTGAATTGTTCAACCATCTTCTTAAGAGCGAAATGCTTGACTGCTTTCCTCATGGCTATTGTCTTTGCTTCATCATCTTCGAAGACCGGTAAGGTGAAATGTGCAATTAGCTTCTCCCACAGATCATTTTTCGATCTGTCATCGACATAAGTAACTCCCTCTAGCTTCTTTGGCTTATGCCATTCCTGAACGCTGATCGCGACGTTGTCCCTAACAACAACTCCGCATTGATGCACAAACTTATTTGCGTTCGTCTGGGGAAGCAACGGTTTGCCCTGTGAAGAGAACCTCGATTATGAGATGCTCATCTTTCTCCATCCCTTTCGCATGGCCTCGTTTACTTTTAACAGATTTGGTCGATGCGGAGGTCTAAATTAAGAAACATTCGTTAATACATATATATACAATTCTATTATTGCATCTGATCAACCGAGACTTAATATACCTCGCCAGACGGCGGATGTCCACCAGTTTCCGAGTCGTCATCGCACTCATGGCTCATTTGCGCTTCGTTTTCCACCTCCATTCCCTGACCTAACTCATTCAAAAATTGTGAGCCGTCTTCTACTCCGATGTCTTCTGCTCCATCGACCTCGGATTGCCGTACAATGGCAAAAATGTCCTCTTCATTGTCTCTGCTATTGAAAGGATCCATTGCTTAACTATTACAAAAGTATGATAAAGCAATGTTAGCATTAGCCGAATAATTCAAAGTAGGGAACATTGTTTTCCTCATTTTACAAAAGCAACATTGATCAAATATGCAAAGTATCAGTATACATATAGAATAATCCAGTTACATAGCTCGGGTCCATTTTTATTTAACCCTAATACATCACGAGTAATATCACTAATACATCTCAAACTAACTTCGACCGGTTCCTGAGCCCCGGGGTGCTGCGGCGCCGGCGCTGCGCATCCAAAGAGAAGGAACCCTCACAGGGTCATAGCTCACATGATAAGGAACCCTCTGAAGAAACGACCAGCTATTGCTATAATGCCTATCCAATAGATACATGTAGCGACGGACGTGCTCGTCCTCCTCCCTGATACGGCGATGTACCACCTCCTCGGGAGCCGGCTCCCTCTGCACCGAGCGTGGCCCACACGACTGCCACCAAAGAAGATCCGGGTCGACGACATCACCCAGATTCCTCACCAAGCTGCGCGTCCCAGAAAGTAGCACCTCCCAGTGCCAGCCCGGCGGATCCTAGTCCCGCACATCGCCCCTCTGGTCCAACAGGGACATCGTCGCCGAGAACAATAAACTAAAAACACCTAAGTCAAAATTTCTATTTCTACACTAAAAAGTAATACTACAAAAGTAATACTAAAAAATTAGGTTGAAAAACTAGTATAAAATTGGGTTAGCAGAATTGGGAAAGATTCCAGGAACTGTCAAATTAGAAACCCCTAATGGAATTACATATGATGTCGGACATCATATGTAATCCTATTAGGGGCTTCTAATTTGACAGCTCGTAGAATCTTTCCCAATTTTCTAACCCAATTTTCTACTAACACTAATTTTTTAACCCCATTTTTGCTAGCACTATTTTTTTGCTAACGTTTGTTAACACTAGTTTTGTAACCCAATTTTCTGGTAACACTAATTTTCTAACCCAATTTCTAACTAGTATTATTATGGGACTTATTAGCATATTAATATTTCTAACTAGTAAATCTAACTAATTAACCAGCTAAATCATCTATTAAATCCTAAAATTATCTAACCCTAAAATTATCTAACTAAATTATCTAACCCTAATTTTATCTAACTAAAAAATTATCTAACCCTAAAATTAAATTATTTAACTAAATTATCTAATTTTTACTAACACTAAATTTTGGTAAACCAGTGTAAAAAATCTAACTAATGTAAACTAGTGTAAAAAATTATCAAACTAAATTATCTAACCCTAATTTTTACTAACATTAAATTTTGTTAAACTAGTGTAAAAAATCTAACTAATTTTTACTAACACTAAATTTTGGTAAACTAGTGTTAAAAATCTAAATAATGGAAACTAGTGTAAAAAATTTATCTAACCCTAATTTTTACTAACACTGAATTTTGTTAAACTAGTGTAAAAAATCTAACTAATTTTTACTAACACTAAATTTTGGTAAACTAGTGTAAAAAATCTAACTAATGTAAACTAGTGTAATAAATTATCTAACTAAATTATCTAAACCTAATTTTTACCTCGATAGATTGGAGCTAGGTGTCGGTGTAGGGCGGGCGATGGCTGGCCGGAGGGCGGCACGGGGGGGGGGGGGGGGGCGGAGGGCCGGAGGAGAGGGCGGCGGAGGGCCGGAGGAGAAGGCGGCGCGGGTGGACGGCAGAGAGGGTGGCTCGGGCGGATGGCATGGAGAGGGCGGCGGCGCGGGCGGACAGCGGAGAGGGCGGAGGAGAGCGCGGCGCGGGCGGACAGCGGAGAGGGCGGAGGAGAGCGCGGCGCGTGCGGACGGAGGATGGCGGAGCGGCGCGGCGCGGCGGGCGGCCGGAGGAGAGTGCGGCGCGGGCTCGGGCAGCCTGACGGCGTCGTCTTCGTCGGCGGCGCGCGTGTGCTCCGATCGATCTCTCTGTGTCCCGGTCTGTGACTCGGGCCGGGATAAGGGGCGTGGTATTTATACCAAGGACCTCTAGTCCTGGTTCGTACCACGAACCGGGACTAGAGGGTACCCCTCTAGTCCCGGCTGGTGCCACAAACCGGGACTAGAGGTATTTTCGGTGGACCAAAAAGGCGTGCCAGAAAAAAAGCCTCTAGTCCCGGTTGGTTCCACGAATCGGGACTAGAGGTGTTTTTTGCGCGCGATTGACCAATTTATTTGAAATTGAATAAATTCTGCATATTTTTGAGATTTCAATAACTTTTACATATTTTTGAATCTGACAAAATTTCAAAATGAAAAGTGTTTGAATTTAAATAAGTAATCCAAAACCATTTTTTGTTTTCCAAAATAATTATTCAAACTATTAACCATTTTGCCATTTTCAATTAAAAATGCATTAACTAATATTTTTTGAATCTGACAAAAATTTCAAAATGAAAAGTGTTTGAATTTAAATAAGTAGTCGAAAACCATTTTTCCATTTTCAATTAAAAATGCATTACCGTCATCAGTGCAGGTAGTATGCCCAATCACAAAGAAGCACACGGATCGTGTATTTCCTTCGAACGCTTATGAGCCGTTGGATCAGCGGTGTGTTTGTTTCGAGCGCTTGTGAGACGTTGGATCTCTAGCAAAAGATAAGGCACACATATCAACACTCCTTTAGTCCGGGTTCCAGCTACAACCCGGGACTAAAGATGAAGAGTTGTTGATGCATGTAAAATGCATACATTAACTTTGCACTATAATACTTGTATTCCATTCATATTTGCATCATATAAGGGGTATATTACTGTTATTTAATGATTTTTGGTAATTAATGATGATTTTCCCTTTTTATGGAATTAATCCTATGCAGGCAGAAAACCCCTATTTCTTTCCTTATTTGTTTCAGGGCCTTAACAACGTCATAATGAGCTATAAATTTACGGGGATCATTATTTTGGAAGGACGAAGATCTAGGAGGGAAAGAAGCAACCGAACGGAGGCCGGAGGGGCAAAAGGGGGTGCCCTAGCCACATGGGCCCACCTCTTTTGGCCCTCGTGGCCCCGTTTGCGTGGATCCTTCGCCCTGAAGCATCCTCGTGACCTAAAAACGACTATAAAAAGAGCCCCCCGACGTTCTTCGAGGGGAGAGCCGCCACACGAGAGAAACAAGAAACAGAGACCAGGAGGCTGCAGATTGGAGGGGGAAACTCCGGTGGAGCGCTGCCGGAGAGGTCTCCTTCTTCTCCATCGACATCTCCACCGTCTCCATGATGAAGAGGGAGTAGTCCACCTCTGGACTATGGGTTTGTGGCAGTAGCATATGTATCTCTCTCTCTCTCTCTCTTGAGCTTCACTAATTAGCACCGTATGAGCTGCTGAACATGATTACGGTCATCGTTGTATTACCATTGTGGTGGATCTTTGTAACATCCCAAATTTTGGAATGTTTTAAAAATCACAAAAATTTAAAACTTTTATTATCAAATAGATAAAGTCTCCAAAAATCAAGAAAAACCATCATTGAAGATTATTTTGATTTCTTCAAAGGGTTATTATTTTAAATATTCTTTTATCCTTCATTTTCAAGTTTTAAAGTTTTGTAAATAAAATACTTAATTTGGATTTCTATAAAATCCTAAAAACCTTTTTGGCAAAGTATTTCAAATATTTTTGACAAAGCCCGGAATTAAATGGGTATTTGTAATTATAAAGGATTTATGAAACTCTACTTAAATAAAGTACTTTGACCCAAACTAATGTATTGAGTTTATCATTGTGATATTGCTCATAGTATTTTTCTGGATTTTCTTTTAATTCAAAAGAATTTATAAAACCCTGTTTATTTAAGATGACATAAACATGTCAATTATGCATTTATGTAATATTTGTTTTTATTTCAAAATAAAATATTTTGGAAAAGGTTGCCAAATGTCCCAAATGATTATTCTGAATTTTACAAATTCTTACAAATTTATTTCACTTGATTTGGAGCATTATTTGAAAAGTTATAAAGAAAACGGAAAAGTTTTGTCAAAAAAAAGGAGAATGCCGCGGCCACCGAGCCAGCCCACCCGAACCGGCCCAGGACCAGCCCAGCACGTTCTCCGACTGGCCTGCTCCTCTCTCCTTCTCTTTTTCCTCTGTCGCCGACAGGTGGACCCCACGATGACGTAATCGCTGACGTCACGCCTTCAACCTCCAGAGCTCAGATTCCGGACGCGATTCTTATCCCCAAATCGATGCGATTTTTGGGGAGATTGTTGCTCCCGTGCCCGTGCTTATAAGCCCCTCGACGTCCGCGTCGTTTGCCCCTAAAAACCCTAGCCCAAGCGCCGCCAGGCTGCCCGGAATCGTCCCCGTCGCGCCGCCATTGCCGCCGGTGATTTTCGCACGCTCCGGTCAACTCCGTCGACCCCAGCTCCTCCCCTCCCTCTTATGCTTCTTGTTTTTTCCCTTGCGCGTTGTTGTGACAAGGTTGTGCCTCCCTTTGCTTGCCAGATCGACGCCAACATCCGCGACAGGAGCAAGCCACCGCCACCCGCGTCTCCGATGAGCAATCGCCGGAGGAGGAGATCGTCCCGGAGCTCTACACCTCGCCACCGTGTTCTCCTCGCCGCGTTGATCGTCCAGGTGAGAACCGTGCGTCCTGGAACGCAGTAGATCGCCGGGAACGCCCCATGCCGACGCGTCGCCGCCGCGCGCCGCCGTCCACCGGAACCCTAGCTCCGGCCGGCCACCCCCGTTTAGATCTGGACCGTTGGATCTAAATCCAACGGCTTTCTTTTAATTCCTTTACCGAACCGGTACCGTCCAATCAGAGCACGCCCAGTCAGCGCACAGTCAGCGCCACGTCAAGTCCAGTCAGCATCCACGTCAGCCCCATTTTCTGTAATTTCGGCCGAATTGATTTAATTTGGCAGTTTTGCAGAAAAGCCCCTGAACCTTAAAACCATCATATCTTTTCAACCGTTTGGCCAAATTTAACAAACTTTACCTTTTTGAAAACCTCAAGATCTGTAGATTATTTTAGACCTATTAGTTTTCAGTTTTGCCCTAGTTTAAATTATTCAAATTTCAAATGTGTAATTTGAGTGATTTTGGCATAACTTTAGTTTAAAAATAGATTTTTGGTAAATCCAATTGGATTAGTTTTGTATAGTTGTCCTCTATCCAGTAAGTCCTTTCCCAAAAATTTTAAAATGTTTTGAATCATTGTTTTATATAAAATTGTGTTTATGCTATTTTGGGAGTGTTAAAATGTTTTGTTATTGTTTTAATTGTTTTCTTTTGGGAAAATGTTTTAAAACTTAGTTCTTTGTCCAGTAAACCCCAAAACCATTTTGGTTGAACCATTTCATCATGAACATGTTGAAAATGGTTTAAAATATTTTAGTGACTTGTGTTGCAAACTTGACCTAGTTTGCAATTTGACCATATCCAAATTGTAAACCTTGGACCTTTGACCTACCTAGACCTCATTACAATAATTCTTTTTGTATATTGAATTATGTGATGAACTTGGACCATCAACCTTGTTGTTTTATTGTTGTCCATGTTTGATGTTGTGCTTGTTTTATTGTTGTTGGATGGTTATTTATTGTTGTTTGTTTATATTGTTTAGATTGAACGGGGAGATACGACTTACGTTGAAAAGAGTGTGTGAGCAACGACAAGTTTCAAAAGGCAAGTGATACTCCAGCATAAATGACCTACTATTTTACTATATTGCATTGTAGACTATTTTCCAGTAGCATGCATGATAGCTGTTTTCAATAAAGTTATATGCTATGCAAACCTGTTAGGTTAGCCACATGAATTAGATGACTAGTGACCTATATTAATTTAGTAGATTGGCTTGCTGCAAAAATGAATTGTTTTGTGGTAGATGAGTTAAGAAAAATTCTACTAAATTAATCAATCACCTGGGTGGATTTGGAGTTGCTCTATTGGTGGTTCAAAGTTGAGTGGCTGCTCAGGCCCAGTTCTGCGGGTACCTGAGTACGTGCACTTGTGCTCGCCACCCAGGGCCTCGAGATTTCATGTCACTCCATGTCTAGTTTACTTCCAGTGCAGCCACTTGGTACTATGGCTCTGCCTTGACTAAGTAAGTTATAGGCCCCGATTCCGGCAGTTCTCAGCGGATGTTGTCTTGTATGGGTCTGCCCAGAGGAACCGGGGAACATTTCCCAAAGGTCTCGTCTTCATCTTCACCTTTCCTTTTCACTTTAAGAAGGTCAAGGACAGAATGGGTTGATGAAGTCAAGTGGTGAAAGTGTCACAAACTCTCGAGAGTAACTAAAACTAAGATCTTAGCCGTGTCCCCGGTTATGGACAATTTGAGTAACTAAACAAGGTGGTTGACAGAAGAATCTCATTCATTCCAATTTCTAAATTAAAACTTGATGGGTGAACATGGGGGGATTCGAGACACTGGTGCGCCCAGGAATGTCTCCTAAGTTTTGGAAAGAAAGAAATGATTTTTGAAAGTATAGGATAAAATATTGCTTTGCGCAAGAGCCTGTCAACTCCACCAGCCAAATATGCATGTAGATGTTAGAAGTTTGCCTTTATGAGTCCACAAGTATCATTTGCCAGATCCATTCAAATGGTTCTGACCAATTTTTGGCTGCAACGCTTTTATCGTTGCAGGTTCGTCCGACAATGAGTAAGGAACGCTATAGGTTTCGAGTCTGCAACCAACATGTTTGCCTGTGGCACATGAAGATGATGAGGGCTCCATGCTATTTATGTTTTCCGCTGCTGAGTTTTGTAATATGCTAGCCTTGTGCTATGCAACTTGTAATGTTTTACTTTTCTGGATCCTCGATGTAATCGATATTTGACGCATTTGCATGATATTACATCTTGAACTGTGGTGCTAGCTATTCGATCCAGGGACTAGCACAGAACACAGGGATCTTGGCCATTTTTAAAAGGCAAGATCGCTACAATCTTTTTATGAGTTAATATATGTTCAGATTGCAATGTTTATTTCAGTTATGAAAGTAGATGCATATTATGTACCCCGTTCTTGTATCCTTGTTTTGATCAAGCATGTTTATGAGAGCGTGTGAGGGGGAACGTGTGCATTAGTTGGAGTAACGGGGGTGGTGATGTGATAAGCTGACAACTTAATATCACGATCCATTGGGTGTTTACCTTACTTTGTTGCCTCACTAGGGATAAACCAAAATACCATGTTGCAAGGTTGAGGAGTGACAAGCCTCTACCTATGACTAGATCCATCATGTTCTTATTTTCACTTCATGTCATTAATCTTAAAGCTATGCTCTGAGTCATCTTAATTACTGAGGTGTATGATTTAGTTCGCATCTTGGTGAAGTATAAGTGAGAGTAATAATCAAAAGGTCTCTATGTTAGGATGTGATGCCCATATAATTAGTAACATGTCATTAAACTTGTTTGCAATCTCATATGTTAATCCTATGTCTACTTATTTGCCACACTATATTAAAGAGAGAGTGCATGTGTGAAACCATGAACCCCGGTCCATTTTTAATCATAAGAAACAACTTTCCAACCACTTTTAAGCATTTTCTACATTCAGCCATTTTAAAATCAGAAAATACAAAAACACTTTTATTCATTGCATACACATATAAAAACCCCAAAAATATCATCCATCATCATTACTATCATCCTTGCATTACCACTTACCACCATTGCATATTTATTTACTGTTTTGCATTCCTTATTATCTTAATATCATTCTCACACCTTGTGCTTGACAACCACTTGGTGAGGTTGAGGGCACAAAGCAATCTACTTTGTTTGCAGGAAATCTAGAGAAGGACAAGGAGATAAAATCCCCACTACTGATTCCCCGAGAGTTCGATATTAAACCCTCGAGTCACCCTCGTGGGGAAAAAACTTCCACTTCTACATACTCTGCACTTGGAGGCTCAACCTATCCCATATATTATTTTCCTTTCAGGGTATCAAGAGTGCTTGTTGGCGTAGTTGAGGGAGAAACACTCTCATCAATTCCGTCATCAGTTGCCCTGATCTTTTAGCTATAAATACCCACCATGAGGAGGAGATGAAGAACAAGAGCACGACAATAGCGGAAAGAGAAGACATAGGACTCCTCTATACACGAGTTTGTCGAAAATTTCGTTGGGCAGTGACCTATGACATCTTCGAGGGGCTCGGCATAGAAGCGTTCTCTTAGTGCTAAGAGGGTTCATGCTATAGTCAAGCTAGTCCGGAAGGCAAAGACAGAGGACATCTCTATATAGAAATCCTTCAGTTCATTGACCGAATATAAATCATTCGGATTCCCTACATACGTCCAACGGTGCATTTGATATGTAGGCACTCACGAGCCACCGTTGGGTTGTATGCAGGGGAAACCGTGTGTTTTGTTCTATATAGAAATCCTTCAGTTCATCGACCGAATACAAATCATTCATATTCCCTGCATACATCCAACGGTGAAGTTACATAAAAGGTTTAATACATTATTACACATCACCAACATCCCTATCTAGTGTTTGGGTTTTTTCTGCGCCGTAACCATGGAGCATCTTCATTAATTAACAGGAGACGACTTGGGTCATCCTTCACTGCGAAGGGCGGAATTTCATGAAACTTATCATAATATTCTGACATGTCTGTCTTGTCCTCCACTCCCACCATGTTTCTTTTACCTGAAAGAACTATGTGGCTCTTTGGCTCATTATCTGATGTATTCTTTTGCTTATTTTTTCTCGGTTTGGTAGACATGTCTTTCACATAGAAAACCCGAGCCACATCATTGGCTAAGACGAATGGTTCGTCTAAGTATGCAAGATTGTTGAGGTCCACTGTTATCATTCCGTACTGCTCGTCTACCTTTAACCCGTCTGCTGTCAGCTTGACCCATTTGCACCGAAACACGGGGACCTTAAAAGTAGGTCCATAGTCAAGTTCCCATATCTCCTCTATGTAACCGTAGTATGTGTCCTGTGACCCATTGTTGTTTGTTGCATCAAAGCGGACACCACTGTTTTGGTTGGTGCTCTTTTTATCTTGGGCGAACGTGTAAAATGTATTCCCATTTATCTCGTATCCTTGGAAAGTCCATATAGTCGAAGATGGTGACCTGGACAACAAGTACAACTGATCTTCAATAGTGTTGTTATTGTTGAGATGTGTTTGCAACCAACCGCCGAAAGTCTCCATGTGTTCATGTCTAATCCAGTAGTCAGGCTTCCCGGGGTTGTTGAAGCGTATAATATTCTTGTGTTCCTCGATATACGGAGCCGCCAAGGTGGAATTCTGTAGAACTGTGTAGTGCGCTTGAGTGAAAGAATGCCCGTCCCTACATATTATTGATTTCCTTACTAGAGTGCCTTTTCCACTCAGTCTCCCCTCATGCCGCGATTCAGGAAGGCCAATAGACTTAATGTCGGGAATAAAGTCAACACAAAACTCAATGACCTCCTCTCTTCCATAGCCTTTGGAGATGCTTCCTTCTGGCCTAGCACGGTTATGAACATATTTTCTTCAAGACTCCCATGAACCTCTCAAAGGGGAACATATTGTGTAAAAATACAGGACCCAGAATGGCAATCTCTTCGACTAGGTGTACTAGTAGATGCGTCATAATATTGAAGAAGGATGGTGGGAAAACCAACTCAAAACTAATGAGACATTGAACCACATCCCTTTGTAACCTCGGTAGAATTTCTAGATCGATTATCTTCTGAGAAATTGCATTGAGAAATGCACATAGCTTCACAATGGGTAGTCGAACATTTTCCGGTAGAATCCCCCGCAATGCAACCGGAAGCAATTGGCTCATAAGTACGTGGCAGTCATGAGACTTTAGGTTCTGGAATTTTTTCTCGGCCATATTTATTATTCCCTTTATATTTGACGAGAAGCCAGACGGGACCTTCATACTGCTCAGGACTTCAAAAAATATTTCCTTCTCTTCTTTCGTAAGAGTGTAGCTGGCAGGACTTAGACCTCATTTATCCGTCTTCATTGGATGCAGGTCGTCTGGGTCTTTCATACGTTGCTGGTCCTGCCGTGCTTCCGGCGTATCTTTTGTCTTCCCATACACGCCCAAATGTCCTAGCAGGTTCACGCAAAGATTCTTCGTCACGTGCATCACGTCGATTGCAGAGCGGACCTCTAGGACTTTACAATAGGGTAGCTCCCAAAATATTGATTTCTTCTTCCACATGGCCGCGTGTCCGGTGGCGTCATTCGGAACAGATTGACCGCCAGGACCCTTTCCAAAGATCACTTCTAGATTCTTGACCATACCAAATATATCATGACCAATATGGCGGACAGGCTTCATCCGATGCTCTGTATCTTTGAAATGCTTGCATTTCTTTCTTACGGGATGCTTAGGAGGAAGAAATCGACGATGGCCCAGGTACACAACCTTCTTACATTTCTCCAAATATGTACTATCAGTCTCATCTAAACAGTGTGTGCATGCATTGTATCCCTTGTTTGTCTGTCCTGAAAGGTTACTAAGAGTAGGCCAATCATTAATGGTTATGAAGAGCAGTGCTCGTAGGTCAAATTCCTGCTGTTTGTGCTCATCCCACACACGTACACCTTTTTCGCCCCACAACTGTAAAAGTTCTTCAACTAGTGGCTTTAGGTACACAACAATGTCATTGCCGGGTTGCTTCGGGCCTTGGATCAGCACTGGCATCATAATGAACTTCCGCTTCATGCACAACAAAGGAGGAAGGTTATAGATACATAGAGTTACAGGCCAGGTGATATGACTGCAGCTCTGCTCCCCAAAAGGATTCATGCCATCTGTACTTAGACCAAACCTTAAGTTTCTAGCGTCATCTGCAAAGTCCTTGTACTCTCTATCGATTTTTCTCCACTGCGACCCATCAGCGGGGTGTCTCAACATCTCGTCTTTCTTGCGGTCTTCTTTGTGCCATCGCAACAACTTGACATGCTCTTTGTTTCTGAAAAACGTTTTAACCGTGGTATTATAGGATCATACCACATCACCTTGGCAGGAACCCTCTTCCTGGGGGGCTGGCCCTCAACATCACCAGGGTCATCTCTTCTGATCTTATACCGCAATGCATCGCATAACGGGCATTCATTCTTATTCTCGTACTCCTCACCATGGTAGAGAATGCAGTCATTAATGCATGCATGTATCTTCTGCACATCTAATCCTAGAGGGCAGAGAACCTTCTTTGCTTCATACGTACTGTCAGGCAATTCGTTATCCTTTGGAAGCTTCTTCTTCATTATTTTCAGTAACTTCTCAAATCCCTTGTCAGATAAACCAGTCTCTGTCTTCCATTGCAGCAATTCCAGTGTGGTACCGAGCTTTGTGTTGCCATCTTCGCAAGTTGGGCACAACTTTTTTTATTGATACTCTAACATGTGATCCAACTTCAACTTCTCATTTGCACTTTCTGCTTCTCTCTGTGCATCAACGATGGCCCGACGAAGATCATCATCTACCATGGGCTCATCTGGCGTCTCTTCATCCTCAGCTCCCCCCTTGCATTACCACCGTATTCAGGGAACATAGAATTATAGTTGTCATCGTTCTCTTCTTCTTCGTTGTGTTCCATCATTACCCCTCTTTCTCCGTGCTTGATCCAACAATTATAGCCGGACATGAAATCGGACTTAATAAGGTGGATGTGAAGGGTTTTTGAGAAAGAGTAATCCTTCTCATTCCGACAGACATGGCATGGACAACACATAAAACCATTCCGCGTGTTTGCCTCAGCCACATTGAGAAAAGATCGCAGGCCTTGAATGTACTCGATAGAGAGTCGGTCATCGTACATCCATTGCCGGTTCATCGAGCACCTTTTGTGCATAAGAAGGGAAAACATCATTACACACAACATCATGAACAGAGAAGTGACCAAATTAATCAATACAAGTTCATCACATTAAAACCAAAGTAGAGTAGAGACCAAATGTAATACATAGTTCTCATAATTAAAACATACATTGAAATTAACATACAATTAAACTATGTAATGCATTTAAATGCAACCACAAATGCGATCAAAATCGCAACTAAGGTAACCATTGATCCAACAGCATAATGATACCAAGCCTCTCTACTAATGGCATAGTTTCTAATGTTTGTAATCTTCAAGCGCATTGCATCCATCTTGACCTTGTGATCATGGACGACATCGGCAAGATACAACTCCAATTCCATCTTCTCTTTTTCACTTCTTTTCAATTTTGCTTTCAAATTATTGTTTTCTTTTTCAAATAAATTTAGCATCTCGACAAGAGAGTCGGTTGGAATTTCCGGTTCAACTACCTCCTAGATAAGAATATATATATGTCAAGTGTTGTTCGGCATAATTTTTATAAACACGGAATTAAACAAATAGTTATAAAAGATAATATACCACATCTGAATCATAGACCGGACGAGGGCCGACGGGGACGAATATCAAAAGCATGACACTATACATATAACAAACAGTTATAGAAGTAAAAAAAACTATACAACTAATAACTATGCATCTAAATCATACAAGTAAGAATTTTTCTTTAAAAAAAAGATAAAAACAAGAGACTAACCAAGGTGGTGCCGGCGACAGGGCGGCACGGGCGATCGACGACGGTGAGGAAGGGGACGGGACGACACTAAAACCTACAAATCATAATTTAATTTAGATCTCAAATTGCATATATAAAACAAATGAACTCTCTAAGTTGACATTTCATCAAACACCTAGCTAGCACTACAAAAATGATATGAGCTAAATTTTAGCAACGAAATGGGCTAAACTTGCAATGCCGCCGGAATAAAGGATGAAGTTGCTGACCCTTGAATAGATGGGTGCCGCCAATATCTTGACAAATGGTGGGGGAAAAATGGGGATTAACTCGAGCTCGGTAGAGGAAAGAGAGCAAAAATGGGGAGTGTGCTCTCGAGCAGGAAAAATGGAGCTTGGGGTAGGAGATGATATAGGGAAACTTTTAGTACCGGTTCGTTATACGAACCGGTTCTAAAGGGTCTCGCGCTGGTCCCCACGACAGCTGCGGCCTGCCCCAACCCTTTAGTCCCGGTTCGTATAACGAACCGGGACTAGAGCTATCCCATGACCCGGGACTAGAGGCTGCCGGCCTCGTAGCCGATGAACCGGGACTAGAGCCCCCCTCTAGTCCCGGTTCCAGTCCCGGTTCCAAATTCATCCAGGACTAGAGCAAAATCTTGCTCTGGACGAAAGGTCCGTTTTCTACTAGTGAGCCCGTGGGCATTGGCTTGGGGCGGAGGGTGTGACCGTGTGAGAGAGCTGACTCGTGCGAGGAAGAATCAAGAAAGCGAGGAGACTGGGCATGGATGCATTGGCTGGAATCGAACAGTGCACACGTGAGCGCTCAATCTGACCAAATAACGTGCGTGTGCTTTTAAGTATTTGGGATACTAAAATGATTGAACAAATACACTTTAAACACGTCTAAATATGTTTGAATCAAAAAAATGCGAAAACTTCTTATATTATGACTCGCTGGCTTGTGTTTCCCTGATTCTGTCGTCAGTTTCTGATAAGAGAAAAAATATCATCAACCGGAAGCAGGAACTCTTCTAAGACCGATGTTGCACGTTGTGGTACAACGATAATGTGTTAATTGTGTGCAGTACTGTGCACTACTATAGCCGCAGCGCAAGCCAAGTTTAACAACCAGAGAATATCGTCGCTAGCTAGAGTCCGTATATTCAGTTCCAAAGCTGATTGATAAGATGAGTCGCGTGATTTTCTTGTAACAACCAGCATAAGTAAAGAGTAACCAAAGATGCATGTATACAAATTCAAGCCCATCAAACTATTTTACAATTTTGGATGCCTCAGACGTTACTGATCCTAATTAAATCTTGTGATGGTTCCAATCTCCTACTCTCCTGCAGTGGTAAACTCAAAACACTAACGATCATTCATTGCCTCATTGCTCGTCCTCGACCGTGGGCATCTCCTCATCCTTCTTCTCCTGCTGCTCGAAGATCACGCCGAAGATCCTCACGCTGCCCGGCGGCAGCTGCGGCGGCGGCGCGGCAATGGGGGCCTCCACCACGGCAGGCGGCGCCCGCTGCAACGGCAGCGCCAGCGCGAGCTCCGGGGCACCGAGGCGCAGCCGCTTCCTCGGCACGATGGGCTTGCCGTTGTAGTGCTTCCTCATGTGCCCTCCGAGGGAGACGCCGCTCGAGTATTCGGCGCCGCAGATCTTGCACGCGTGCGACCTCTCCGGCATGGCGCCGCCGCGGCCCGCCATGTGCAGCTGCGGGTCCATCCCCGCGGCTACGGCGGCGGCCGCCTCCGCGGCGAGCCGCCGGTTCTTGTGGCCCGCGGCGTGGCCGCCCAGACCCTGGTGCGTCGGGAACCACCGGTCGCACTCCCTGCACGTGAACCCGCGCCCCGCGTTCTGTGGCGCCGCGCGGGGGACGAAGGGGGCCGCGGCGGGGGACGCGGCTGGAACCATCAGGGGGATGTAGGTGGCTTCTTGCGGTGCCGATTGCTGCGACGCGGCGGGAATCATCAGGGGGATGGCGGCGGTTTGCTGCGGTGGCGCAGGAGTCGCGGCGGCGGGTTCTTGCTCCGGTGCTTTGGTGGCACCACTCTGGCTCGGCTCCGCGCTGTTGCTGCTGCCGCTGCCACTGTTCACGACCGGATTGTTGCTGCACACGGACTGCACTTGCGTTGCCGTGTCGTCGGAGACCTTGGACGAGTCCGCAACGGCCACGACAGTGGCCATGGAAACGTGGCTCGGCTCCACGCTGCCGCAGCCGCCGCCGTTCACGACCGGATTGTTGCTGCCCACGGACTGCACGGGCGTTGTTACGTCGTCGGAGAGCTTGGACGACTCCGCCGCGGCGGCGACGACAGTGACCACGGAAACGGGCACGGAGTCGCCGACCTCCTCCACGGCGGACGCGCCCCCGCTGACCACCGCAGCGGCCGCCTGCTTCTTCTCTTTCTTGGGGGGCGCATGCGCGTGCACCCTCATGTGGCCGTTCACGGCCTTCCAGCTGGGGAACTCCCTCCCACAGACGGCGCACGGGAAGCGCGCCCTCGCCACGGCGACGGCGCCAGCAGCGCTGACGGTCCTGTCCGAGCCGAAGGAGGACACGGGGGAAAAGGCGGCGCGGTCGTCGTCGTGGCGGGGCTGGAGGTAGTACCTTGCGTCCTCGTCGTCGGTGTCGGTGTCCGTGTCGGACCCCGTCCCGGCGGGCACGGCATCACCCACCTCCATCTCGCCCTCCTCGATCTCGCGCCCGCGCTCGTCGTCGCTGGACCCGGCCATGGAATCAAGCTCTCGGTCGATTGGTGGCGATCGGCAAGAAGGTGAGGCAGAGAGCGCAAAGCTAGGGTTTGGTCGCTCGCTCGCTCGCTCGGGACGGCCGGTGTGGTGGCTTGGCTTCGCTTTGCTTGTGGGTGGAGGGTGATCGAGCCTTATATGGGCTCTCGAGCGATCGAGTCGGTTCGGTGGCGGCGGCAAGTCAATCTGAGTTCGACTCGGCGACGATCGATCGAGCTAGGGTTTAAGGATTGCGTGGCGCGCGCGGCTCAGCCTTGCAATTTGCAACGGACGGCCGGATGGATCTGCCGGCGGCGGGAAGGAAAGGGAACGGGACTCCGCTTCGGATACGATGGGTAAAAGATGGAAAGTGAGGGGGAGTGACGCGCGCCGAATTTGTTACGCCGGTTTAAACGGAATTTGTTACGCTATACGTGAAACAAATCTTTTTTAATTGATCTTTTCTTCACCATCAAGACATGCATACCAGTGAAAGGGAAGTTAATTAAACCGCACAAGAGAGTAGAGAGATATACGATGTCAGGTCTAGAGAGAGAAAAAGAGTCCAGACGTGACTAATTAGATTCTTTTGCTGGTACGTGACTAATTGTACACTAGCAGAGTGCCCGTGCGTTGCCACGGAATCACAATAAATACAGTGAAAGTTCGTAACTTGTATAGAAATATCATCTATTCTATTTAAATTAAAATATTGTGGAACAGCGAAAATTATAGGCTAAAACATACATGACGAATAAACCATCAAGTATTTGATACGGATAATAAATATAGTTTTGTCGATTTTTTGGTTCCTTGTAGAATTATCACTGCGAGCTCACATCCAACCTGGAATCACAACCCGAAATTTGGATACTGAAAAACAAGTTTGAGCATGAACTTGCCATGGTTATCTAGAGGACAAAGTTTAAAATATCCTTGCTCACTGAGTAAGTAATTGTTTAGTTATGCATAGTAATCACTATCGTACTGTTTTTCTTTCATAAATGTGACGTAAACAGAATAGAAAAAGGATGAACGCAACAAATCTGCTGCAACAAAGATAAGTTTTACCCAAACACACAAGTAAACACCATGTATGATCTTACATAGCAACTGAAACATTTACGTCAAAAAGCAACTGAAATAGAATATATTCCAAATAGCCATTTTGCTGGTCAAATAACAACACACATAATCTTCAATATCTTATTGCAGAACGTGTAGTGACTCAAGCACCGATCAGTGTGGTCCTGCAGGTGCATGGAAAGGATAAATCATTAGAAAAAATAAACTATATTTGTTCTATCCAGATCAAATGTAAACTCAAATTGGGAATATGGAGTAATGCAAAGGTCACTTCCTTATTTTGGTGCTTCGAGACCTCTCCTCCTTCCCTTTGCTCCGTTGAAACCCTCCATTCTCTGAAATTGAAGTAGCAGGAGAGTTTATACAACAGCAAATCATTATATTTGATATAGTAAAATCAGAATAGCAGATTTCTCTCGGATGACAGTGCAATTCTCTCTAATTTTGCCTAAAATTTAACTCGGTGTATGAACAGTGGTACAGCACATGGAGCCTGATTATCCAAGTTCTGTTCAGCTACAACAGAAAGAGAGTTAAGAGACACACGGAAAGGAGGCAGCAGACCTTGGAGTCCATCCTTCTTGGTTGGCAGCCACAGCGTGCAGTTCACCGTCGCCTTGTTCCCAGGGAGCTTCCTCGCGATCTCCCCTCTTCACAGCATGATACCTACAAACCGAAGAGGGAAAGGACCAGAGCTACAGACCAAGGGGAGAAAAGGGCGATGGCGTTCTGGGCGTCGAAGGCGACGAGGCCACAAGAGATGCAGGAGTGAGTAGTGACTTCCCTTGGAGAGAGGACGTGGCAGAGACAGGGGCGCGGCGGGGTCCGGGGACGCGCGGAGGAACCGCCGACTGCGTGAAGCTCTAGGCCGTCGGCGCCATGGAGTAGGTCAGAAACTTGGTCTGTCTCTCTCCCAAGTTCGTCCACCTAGGACGCCGTCGGCGGCGCCCGACAACTAACAAGGACGGACAGGACGGCAGGAGGCGCCTCCTTTCGTCTTCCCACAAAAGGACCAGGTCGCCAACCGTTGCTACCCGCGTCGGAGAGCGGCCTCGTCGCGCAGCTGGAAGACCAGCGCCGGTCGATGTTTAAGGTAGATTTTATCCGGTCTCTATTACGATCCGCAGAAGGATAGAGACTGTATGATTTTTTTCCTCTCTTTTGCGGTGTTCACGTTCAGCACGACGGGAACATCAGGCCAGTAGACCCTGCAGTAGACTCTCGCGCGGGATCGTTTTGACGGACGACGTACCACGTACCCGTACCATACCGATTCCAATTTAATAGTTTAGATACTCGTTTGTAAACGGGTCGTGATCGTACGTTTTTTTTTGATGAAAAAAATTAAAACGTGTATTTTGTACAACGTACGTACATTATCCTCTGCTTCAGTCGTAAGAACGGAAGCTTTTCGGAGAGGGAGGTCGACTAATGTTTCCTTTTTTTTTCCCTAGTCTCTTGTCTACGGGCCAACAGGGGAACCCTAGCCGTCGCCTCTAACTCCTCCCTCCCTCTTTCTCTCCCACTCCTCCGCCGCCACTGGGATGGGCCGTCGGGCGGGCGTGACCTATGCGCTGCCGGTGCTGGCGGCAGCGCGGCGTTCGGCAACCAGCGGCGGTGCTCCCTCGACTATGTGATGGTTCGGCGTGGCCGGGTGTTCTTCATTGCGACAGAGTGGCCTCTTGGCGGCTACTCGCCGACGTGCAGCTGGCGGCGCCCTCCTGGCCCAGTTCTAGGCTCTTTGGGTCCTATCTTGGCTAGGCGGGCCGCCTCAGACGTGGTGGCACCCCGGTGGACAGTGGAGTGGGGACTGGTGTCAGGTGGCGGTGACGGTGGTGTGCATGCTGCAGTGCGGTGGAGTGGACTTTACGGGCTCAATTCGGGCTCGGTCGGGCCAGTGAGAACTTGGTGTGTCCCTGATGCTGCATCTGATCGGCTGCCGCCGACGGCGGTGGTCGATCCCTCCCGCGTGCTGCTATACTGTCACCTCTCGCTGGAGTCCCTTCTCCTCGGTCTTTCCGTGGATCACGGTGAGACGACGATGGTGAGTGCAAGACCGTGGAGGCATATGATGGTGGGTGGCAAGATTGGTGGAGCGCCCGGGGGAGTGCTTTTTGGGGGGTCGGGAGAAATCCTTGTCGTCTCGACACCGACGGGGTGACGTCTGCGGTTATCGCCATCCTTGTTGAAGGGCGTCGGGTGTACCTCTTCCCACCCCCCGTAGCGTACCGGGTGAAACCCT
The DNA here is from genome assembly GCA_012064385.1 of Puccinellia tenuiflora. Classification (NCBI taxonomy): domain Eukaryota; kingdom Viridiplantae; phylum Streptophyta; class Magnoliopsida; order Poales; family Poaceae; genus Puccinellia; species Puccinellia tenuiflora. The sequence continues at coordinate 285,171 of QRDG01001475.1, read as the reverse complement.
AGTATGATATCGGGGTAACCCTAGGACCGGTTCGAGCAGCACCGTCGTCGTCGATCACCTTCTTGGAGGTGTTGCTTGGTAAGTGGCGCTTCAGAGTGCTAGGAGCGTGGTGAAATTTCTACGGAGGTCGCAGCGGTTGCAAGTCATCTCCGTTTTCGTCGATCCGCCGTGTCAGCATTTTTTTTTCTCTTCCTTTTCTTTTCTGTTTCTATTGGGCTTGCTTTGTGCTGTTTGCCCCAGCAGTGATCTCAACTTTGTATTGGTTGGTTGCTATATTAATATAGCGGGGCGAAAGCCTATTTCAAGAGAGAACGCAAGCTTTTCGTTACTTCATTCTCTCGGGGCTCTGCATCTTAATTAGGCATGCAACATATATAAAACCAGACCAGAAAACCATACCAACAACCACGTGATAAGAAAAAAAATTGTCTAGTTTATGATGGAAACATTGATTAGAAAAAGATTTGGTCTAGCTTATGATGAAAACTCAAAAACTATACAAACATAACAACACACACCCTCAGAAGCACACCAGAAGAACTCGCCTCGCCTAGTCTCTTTTTTATTTTGTTTTTGCGGGGGAAACGAGATTGTTTTAATTTGTAGAAGTATCATTACAATGCCGACCGATACGACTCAGGGTTACATTCGGATCCGAGGTTAATCACATGGCAAGTCTAGCTAAACCGTGACTAGCATTATTGTACATTTTCGAAATTTTTGGATAAAGACACAATACGACTAGTAGCAAGCAGCAACCGGAGTAGGGATGCAGCGGCATCTTCGAACCAATGTTTTTTTTTATTAACCGTACATACTCAGCTGGATCAGCGAGCCGATTGCAATTTTCTCTTAGGTTGGAACGATTCGCGGATATAGGCGGTCCGCCTCATCTGGGGGACCGTCCACTTGCATCCTTAAACTGGGTCCTCAACTAGGTGTGCCCTAGACACGATCCGTCCTTCCTTCTCCTTACTTGAAGCCAACTTGGTGAGCTCCGAAATGTCAATTTCCCCTAGAACATGATCATGGGTGTGGTACACTAGGGGAAAAAGGAACTTTGCCAAGTGTTGACGGCTTTGCCGAGAGTTTTTCTACGGGCGCTCGACAAAGACGGTCTTTGCTGAGTGTCCGAGCAAAACACGCTCGACAAAGAAATACACTCGACAAAGAAATAGAAAAACACTCGGTACAGAAATACGTTCGGTAAAGAAATAGAAAGATACTCGGCAAAGAAATACGCTCGGCAAAGAAATTAAAACCACTCGGCAAAGAAATATGCTCGGCGAAAAAAATATAAAAACACTCGGCAAAGAATTACGCTCGTTAAAGACTGTAACGGTTGACAGAACTATAACGGTCGTCCTCTTTGCCGAGTGTTGAATATAAATATACTCGGCAACAATTTTGTTTTTTTTCGCGCTGAATTTTACCGCCGATTTAATAAATTTCCCACAATAATTTTTAGTTTTATTATTTTTATTTGCTAATTTTAATTCTTTGCCGAGTGTATTACTCTAGGACACTCGGCAAAGTGTTTTGAATTTTTTTGGGGCAAATTTTCCTGTCGGTGCAATACGTTTCCCTCTTTAACTTTTTATTTTTTCACCAATTTAATTCTTTGCCGAGCGTATTTCTCCTAGACACTCGACAAAGATTTATGATCGGCAAAGACTTTTCCTATACTTTCCCCATTTTTCTTATAGGTGCTAAACTCATACGTCGATGCCATCGGAGCAAAACTCTTGGTAGATCTATAATGAAAGAGCTACTTTTATACCTAAAATTGATTTTTTTCAAAAAATCAAGTGGAAACTACAAAGCACTTGTAGTTCAAAGTTGACCCGCCTCTAGCTGAATCGGCAGAAGTTTGTCTGTTTGAACTACAAGTATGCGATAGTTTGTTGTGATTTTTTTACAAAAACATTTTAAGGTGTATTATTTCACATAATCGTCGATAGTTTTAAAAAAAACGACCCCTATCAACGAATAGCCTTGCCGGCCATTTGGACCATTTTTTATCAAAAACTCAAATTAAGTGAAAAATACTCAAAAAAAATTAAATACTTTGGTATGGAGACCTATTATGTGCACTAGTTTCTAGGAAAAATGATAAACTTGTTTTCTGACAAAATTTTCAAAAAAATACTCCACAAAAAGGTCTATCATCTATAAACTTGTATAGGTTTCAAGTCAGACGACCAAGATATGACCATTCCCATGTTATAATGTCCCCATATTTGGCACATAGGTGTATCTTGGTATGGGATACAATATTACCGAACTGGGTTTTTAAAAATTAATTTTTTAAATATCATTTTTCATTGTTTAAGTGCCATAAATGATTTTTTTGTTAAGCAAGTACAAAAAATATGGTGCAAAATGGCACCCACCCAATTTTCACAGGAAGTAGTCCATATTTGATGGATAATTCACAAATATTAGGAATTGTCTCGCTTTATACCTAATTTCGCACATTTAAATGACTTTATGCTGATTTTCCAAAAGTAATTCCAATTTGAACTACAAGTGTGTAATAGTTTGCTAGGATTTTTTACAAAAATCATTTTAAGGTACACAAGTAGTGATTATTTCACAGAACCATCGATAGTTCTGAAAAGTCGACCCCTTTCAACGAATAGCCATGCCAGCCATTTGGACCATTTTTTTTAAGAAACTCAAAGAAAGTGAAACAATACTCAAAAAACTAAATCATTTGGCATGGAGACCTCTTATTTGTCATAGTTGCTAGGAAAAAATGATAAATTTGATTTTTGACAAACTTTTCAGAAAATACTTCATAAAAAGGTCTATCATCTATAAACATGTATAGGTTTCAAGTCAAACGACAAAGATATGACCATTCCTGTGGCATAGTTTGTGATAATATGCTCATATTTGGCACATAGGTGTATCTTGGAATGAGAAACAATGTTACCAAACTAAGTTTTTTTAATTATTTTTTATAATATCATTTTTCATTTTCTAAGTGCCAAAAATGTTTTTTTGTGACGCAAATAAAAACAATATGGTGCAAAATGGCACCCATCAAATTTTCACATGAAGTACTCCATGTTTGATGGATAATCCACAAATTTTGGAATTTTCTCGTTTTATACCTAATTTTGCACATTTAAATGACTTTATGCCGATTTTCCAAAAGTAATTCCAATTTTAATTACAAGTGTGTGATAATTTGCTCTGATTTTTTTTACAAAAATCATTTTAAGATACACAAGTAGTGATTATTTCACAAAACCATCATAGTTTTGAAAAAAACGACCCCTTTCAACGAATAGCCAAATTACAGTACAACTCGCCCCAATCATTACGGGGGTTGGAGGGAGTAGCTTTTTGGTTGTTGTGGTAGAATCATAGTATGTATGTGTGCATCTTTATAGCTGGACAAATTTTGGCAGCGGCGCAACAAAAAAGAGGAGGGAACTTCGGATATTCTCTAAGGGCTCGTTTGATCCCATCATTTGGGACAAAAAACGTGGAATTCATTTACGATTCCGTGGTACACCTGTTTGGCAGTACCGGAATTGGATACGGAATTCAATTGCCAATTCCATCCAATACCTACCCTGTGTAACCTCGATTCCGTTCCGTACCCCTGTCATTTTGTGTGGATTTGGCCCAGCCCCTCTCGCACCCAACGCCACTTCTCTCCTCTCCCTCCCGATCTTCTCCACCTCCATGCTTCGGCCATGGCGACCGGCTTCTCTGCCGCCGAAGACACTTCCTATATCCAGTGAACCGGCTCGTCGTCCTTGACTTCTCTGCTCCATCCGTGCTCTCCGCTCACGACACCTCTTCCCCACGAGCTCGCCGCCTTGGAGATCCAATCTTGCCGCCGGTCAGGTGTCCCCGCCGAGCTCACCGCATCCACCGATTAGGTATCCTCCTACACCCCTCCTATGTTCCCCTATCTTTGATTCGTCACCTAATCCTACCCTAAACCTAACCCTAAGAATCGGGTTGATGCAGCAGTAGGCCGAGATCTCCCGACCAAGCAGCAGCACTAGGGTCTCCGGCCAAGTTCGCCATCTTCTCTTGTCCTCACCTCATACCGGATCATCAACAACTACAGCTGTGCAAAGTAAATCATCTTCCCTCTCTCTCTCTGATGGGATAAGAATGTTTGGTTTTTAGTTCGCCATCTCTTTCTTTGGTTAGATTTTACAGGGCCCAAAAATAAGTCAACAACATTAGTAGTACAAGGCACCAGCAATTGGCAGCTAGTCCAAAATGAATCAAGTGGGTTAGTACGCTGCACTACTCATGAATCAGCGTGTTGATTTCTTGCTAATTTCCTTCCGTAGAGTGCAGATCCAAATGTGTTGCACTAGTCTGTTAATGATATATATGAAAAGTATATTTCCTCTGGTCATCTGCGGATCATCGACTGATTGATTTCATATATATGTGTGTACCAACATGTATGGATGGCTTGATCTTGATGTAATCCTTTGGCTTGTTCCAGTCCACAACAAGGAAGGTGCATATAACTGCGACTATATTATTATGTTGTTGCTGCTGCCTATTTAGTGTCAGTTTTTTATGGTTCATCAGAGTCCAATTCCTATGCTTTATATTAGGCTGACTATCTAACTTTAATTGCTACTGATGTATATGAGTCATATAATTGATTTATTTTTACACTCAACTAGTTCTCCCTGCTATACATATTGTAGATGGCCGATCTACCTCTAGAGTTGTATCATGAGAGGAAGAGAAAGAAAAGGAAGAGGGCAGCTGTGTTCTTTGTTTCTGTAGTTTCCATAGCTCAACATATGTATTGTAAGAGAAACATTTTAGAGCTTGGAGATTTTAGCGAGGAAGAGGCTGAGATTAGAGTTAGGAAACAAATGCTTAGGAACATTTACTTGGGTCCTAATGAATATTGTTATGATACTCTAAGGTTCACCAAAAGGTCCTTCGTTGACTTATGTGATATCTTACGTCAAAGGGCTGGACTGAATGACACCTTCTACATGTCCGTTGAAGAAGTTGTAGCCATCTTTTTGCTGGTTCTTAGCCACAGCCAGAAGTTTAGGTTAATCCGTAGCACCTATAGGTGGACACTTGAGCCAATTAGCAGACACTTCAATGAGGTGTTACGAGCCGTCCTGTCTTTATCTCATGAACTCATCAAGCTGCCAGCCCTACTTCTGAACAACCTGAGGACAACCGATGGAAGTGGTTCCCTGATGGGCTTGGAGCTTTAGATGGTACACATGTTGACGTCCGTGTTCCACTAAGCAAGCAAGGAAGATATAGGAATAGAAAGCATGAGATAACAACAAATGTGGGGTGTTTGCGACCGTAACATGAAGTTTGTTTACGTGTTGGCTGGATGGGAAGGTTCTGCCTCAGATTCACGAGTGCTGCGAGATGCAATGTTTAGAGAAGATGCTTTCAAAGTTCCAAGTGGTAACTTCATATCTTAGTATGATACAACTTCTGACTATATACTTGAATTTGTGAACTGAAATCTAATATGGCCTAATTTTTGTAAACCTTAGGAAAATACTACCTAGTAGATCCCGGATACACAAATGGTCTAGGCTTCCTTGCTCCATTCAGGAGTACGAGATATCACTTGAAAGAGTGGGCTGCTGTAGGAAATAATCCACAAACTGCACAAGAGCTCTATAACCTGCGGCATGCAACTGCAAGGAATATAGTTGAGAGGATCTTTGCTTTCATAAAGATGAGATAGGCTATTGTCCGGACTAAATCCTTTTTTGGAATAGAAAATCAGGTATTATATATGTTAATTGCGTCCATTTTTTGGTTTCTTTTGAATTTGTATTAACATGCCATATTAACCAAATGGCAGATTCGAGTCATCAATGCGTGTTACGTCTGCATAACTTCCTAGCTGATAGGCAAGAAAAGAGATGGACAACTTAATGTTACATCAAGTGGATAATCAAATAAATAATGTTGCCATTGAAGGTCAAGAGGAACCTAATATGATTAGGCACGTTGAGATGAGTCGTGCGTGGAACAACAAGAGATTGGCCTTAGCTAATGAAATGTGGGCAGATTATCAAGCTAGGCGTGCTCGAGCAAATGTTTGATTTGCTCGAATGTTGTACATTCTTCTTATCTATGTTTGCTATTCGCACTACTAGGAAACTAGCTATAGGTGGAACCACATTCTGTGGCGCACCAAACAGCCATGCGCCACAGAAAACATTTTTGTGGTGCATAGTTTTGCATGCGCCACCGAATTTTGGAATTCTGTGGCGCACGAAAACCGAATGCGACTTTCTGTGGCGCATATAGCTAGATGCGCCACAGAAAGCCACATTCTGTAGCGCACATCCAACATGCGCCAGATGTGTGCCACAGAAAGCCGCCAAGTTGCATATGCGCCACAGAAGTTTGAAAAAATCAAAAAATTCTAAAAATCCAAAAAAAACTCAAAAATCCAAATAAAAATAAAAAAATTCAAAATCCAAAAACTTCAAAAAAATAAAAAAAACAACAATTCCAAAAACTAATATTTTTCTAAAAAATGAATTTTTGAAAAATTATGAACTTCTAATATTTTTTGAATTTTTTTGATTTTGTAGAAAAAAATCTTCTTTTTATTTTTTGTCATTTCAAAATTCAAAAAAATCCAAAAAAAACCCAAAAAAGTGAAAAAAAAATTCCAAAAATCCAACCAATTTCAAAAATCCAAAAAAATCAAAAAATAAAAAAAATCAAAAAATCCCAAAAATAAAAAAAAATTCAAAATTCAACAAAACTTTCAAAAGATTTAACAAAATAAGGAAAAAAGTAGACATGCACATGTTCGTGTTCCTGGATTTTGTGAATTATTGAGGGGGAAAAGATAAATATTGTGACATGAGTTAAGAAAGCAAGTTGAGTACCAAATGTATTGCTTGCTTAGAGGTTTTCACTTTTATTGCGGAAGCAGCTATGCTCCCAGAAGCGCATATGCATTTGCATGACAAAAAAATAATATTACCAAATTAAAAAACAATAGGAAAAAATAGACATGCACATGTTAAGTTCCTGGATTCTGTGAATTATTTAGTGAGAAAAGAAATATTGTGACATGAGTTAAGAAAGCAAGTTGAGTACCAAATGGATCGCTTGCTTAGAGCACTGAGGAGTTGTCATTTTTTATTGGGGAAGCAAGAATGTTTTTCTCTTGCAAAATTTTGTTGGGATGTAGACAACACTCACACAAATAAGTATAAATATGCAGATTTATTTCTTATATTTTGTAGTTATTTCAATTTACTGCCCATCCAAGACCATACACTCAAGGGAGGCAAAAGCTCTCGGCATTCATCGACAACAAGCAGGGATTCTTCTGAATACTGATGGGAAACATCTCTAGTGCTA